>CAWUFW010001024.1:0-570000 GCA_963921515.1 Calotriton arnoldi | reverse complement strand
TTCTTTGGGCACTGGGGGTCCTTGTGGGACCCCCTGAGCAGGCCTAGGGGGTCAGGGTGTTTCTACCCTACCCCCTTTTCTTGTTTTTCATCTTTTTTTTTTATCTTTTCGATTACCGAGTCACAAGATGGCTGCCAACACATTCTGGTTTGGAGTGTTGTCAGCCAATCAAAATGAAGCTCGTGCTCGAGAGGGTTCGCAAGCCCTCCTCGGTGCTCAGATATCAATATTTTTATTTTTTGAATTTCTCAGGAACTACTGAACGAATTTACACCATTTAAAAAAAGGTCACTATCTGAACCAAGAGCTACCTTTTAGCCAAATTTGGTGTCATTCCGTTCAGCAGTTCGGGCTGTAGCCTGTTCCAAAATTTCCTATGGAAATTAATATGGGGAAAACGCGTTTTGGGACCCTCCTTTTTTCTCGGCCCCCGCTTGACGAATCACCCCGAAACTTTCAGGACAGGAGATGACCTGAGTGAACCATTAGTTTTGAAAATTGTGCGAAGATTCGTCAAACGGCGCCAAAGATATTGGCAAAAGAAAAAACGCTTTTTGAATAGAAACGAGGTCCTAACTATAACTACCTACTGGCGACCGCCAGTAGGTAATATATATATATATATATATATATATAACTATATATGTATGTGTATGTATATATGTGTGTATGTGTATGTATATATGTGTGTATGTCTATATATATGTGTGTGTATGTCTATATATATATATATATATATATGTGTGTGTATATATATATGTATGTATCTATGTTTTACTAAAAAAAAAACGAGGTTACAGTGACGTTCTAGTTAGGTTTTGATTTTACACACACAAAACCATAGATATTCAGCAGTTCTAGTTATCTCAAGTAACTAGAACTCCTGCCCTAAGATGACTATAGCTCGTGCCCCCACCGTGCACAGTTTTCTCATCAATAATTTCAAATGTTGCAGTGATAATAATGATGTCATAGAAGATGTCATAAGTAATGTAAAATGTGGGGTAATTAGCAGTGCATGGTGAGGGCGTGGATTATGGTTACCTTAGTGCACAAGTAATAGTTGCTTGAGATAACTAGAACTAGAACTGCTGAATTTCTAGCATTTTGTGTGTGTAAAATCTGAACTTAACTATAATGTCCCTCTAACCTTTGATTTTTTTGTGTGAATTTTCTAAAATGTTTTTAAAAATCTATTCCCTAACTATAACATCCTTGTTATGTGCGTGTGTGCGTGTGCGTGTGTGTGTGTGTGTGTGTGTGTGTGTGTGTGTGTGAGAGAGGGGGGCAGGTGTCATTGCGTGTGTGATTGGCTGTGTGGGTCTGTGCTTGTGTATGGGTGTGTGAGTGCCTCTGTGGGATGTGAGTAGGTGTGCGAGTGGTTCTCTGGGTCTGAGAGTGGGTGTGTGAGTGGTTTTCTGGACCTCTGAGTGGGTGAGTGACTATGGGTGTGTAAGTGGTGATGGGAGGATGTGAGTAGGTGTGTAAGTGTGTGTGTGACTGGGGCAAGGGTGGTTTTGTGGGTCTCTGAGTGGGTGTGTGTTAGAAATGAGATTCCTGGTTGGCTAGGGCATGCGCCTAAGCCAGGTAGAAATCACCACTGTAGTCAGGGCAAGGGAGTTACACGCTGAAGATAACCCCTGCTCGCCCCCTAGGTAGCTTGGCAGAACAGTTGGGCTTATCCCAGAGGTAATGTGTAAAGCGTTTGCGTAACACACACACGCACCAATATCACACTAGGCACACCACAAAGGAAACTCCACACTAAGGTATGTAACAAAATATAACCTTTGTATTATTCAGAAAATGCAGCAGTATCAATGAGGTTTTATATATTGTAGTCCAAAAATGCATTAGGCTCCATTATTCACATCAGTAAAAGCACGTGTCCTTTGTATCAACATAAAGGTGCACAGTTGCCAGTGATCCCTTGAGCAAAAACACGGGTCTTCTGTATCAAACATAAAGGTGCCCCAGTTGCCACTGTTCCCTTTAGTAAAAGCACGTGTCCTTCGTATCAACATAAAGGTGCCCAGTTGGCACTGATCACTTTAGTAACAGCACGGGTCTTCTGTATCAAAAAATAAAGGTGCCCCAGTTGGCACTGATCACAAAAGCAGTATTACTTATGCCCGCAGTCCACTCCGGGTCGTTGGAAAGAACAGTGCGCTGTGGCTCAGGCCTCAGGACTGAGCGTTACCTGGGCATTGATCCTCTGTCCTTCGCGCACCTCCGGGCTTCTCCGCTATGCGAGGGGGCCCTGGCTGGGGCAGACACAGACATCACCTGCGGGGGCTGCGCTACAGGCGTGGCTCCCTCTCACGACTGCCCGTGCCTCGGACGGCACTCCGACAGCGGCAGGAGTTTTGAGCGCCCCAGAGAAGACAAGGGAAGCACAGGCACGAGGCTCCCTCGATCTCCGGGCTGGGGCGGTGAAATCCTTGTTGACACTGCGCGGGGAAGCGGGGAAGCTCCTTCCTGAATGGAGCGTGACCTCGCTACCCTGTGGCTGGAGCTGACGTCCTGCTGGACAGGGCTAGGTTGACAACTGCTTCCCCTCGTTGGGAGATCCCGGTTGCTAGGCAACGCCTCGCAGCCGACTGTGCTGCGGCGCTGCCCTTTTCCTCAATGGTGAACCTTGGCCCTGGACTTGGGCCGGAGGCGGTGATCGGACAAATGCTTTGGACGGCCTCTTCTCCTGAGGGAGCGCGTCGCGGCTCCCAGGGATACACGGAGAAAGCAAGGCCTGAGGCAAATGAACGTCAGGCAAACCCTCAGAGTTCTCATCCCTTAACGCTTGCAGACTCAACAAAGATCGCGGTACACAAAGCGCTGTGCGAGAGCACACACACACAGTGCGGTTGGAAGCAAAAAAAAGTACTTGGAAACTTTGATGTCCCTGAGTTTCCTACAACAGGAGGCCAGTACGCACAGGCCCTTGGAGACTCCTCTCAAGCATGGGGGGAACACAGCACACAGCAAAGTCCTCTTCCTTCCCTTGGCAGAATCAGATACTGCAGGCTGACCCCAGACAGCACACAGCAAAGGGTCAGTACTCCTCCAGTTTCTCCAGCTTTTCTCCTCGGCAAAGGTTCCTCTTGATTCACGAAGTAGTCTAAAATTCAGGGGTTTTAGGTCTAATACTTATACCCCAAAATGTCTATGTTCTCTTTGTGCAGAGAAGCCCTGTGCCCAGTCAAAACCAGTTCTGTCCTCTCTGGTGCAGCTTCCTGGCAGGAGGTGGGACAGCATTGTGGAAAGTAGACCAGGCCCATTCAGGTGAAAGGAAATCTCCTCCCCCTACTCTAAATGCAGCCCAGGTTTATTCAGCCCAGCCCTGACTCATCAGGCTCTCTGGAGCCACTGCTCCTCCCCAGCCCCTGACACTCCAAACCTAGACAGGCAATCCACATCCTAGCAGAGGCACACTGGATGACTAAACAAGAAAATACCTACTTTCTAAAAGTGGTATTTTCAAACACAGAATGTAAAAATCACCCTCACTAAAAGATGCATTTTAACATTTTGAGTTCAGGCATACTAAACTTTATTTTCCTACCTTGTTCCCAGGGGCAGTTATGTTTATAAGATGTTATAAACAAACTCCCCATTCTGTCCTTTGGTAACAGGCAGCCTTGCAATAGTGAAAAAGGAATTTAGCAGTAATTCACTATCGGGACATGTTACACACTTCAGCACATGTCCTACCTTTCACATACACTGCACCCTGCCCAGGGGGGTACCTTGGGCCTTCCATAGGGGTGTCTGATATGTAAGAAAAGGGAAGGTTGGGGCCAGGCAAGTGGGTGCACTTGCCCAGTCGACATGGCAGTTAACAAACTGCACACAGGCACCGCGGTGGAAGGCCTGAGCGATCTTTTCAGGGCTACTCATGTGGGTGGCGCAATCAGTGCTGCAGGCCCACTAGTAGCATTTGATTTATCAGCCCTGGCAAACTTAGTGCACTTTACTAGGGACCTACAGGTAAATCAAATATGCCAATCAGGGAGAACCAATCACAATACCAATTTACACTGGGAGCACTTGCACTTTGACACTGATCAGCAGTGGCAAAGTGCCCAAAGCATCTAAGCCAGCAAAAATGAAATCCAGCACAGCATCAAAAACACAGGAAGTAGAGGCAAAAAATCAGGGAAAACCACGCCAAGGATGCCAGGTCTAACAATGTGTCAGTGGCTGTACAGGTGTGTGTCGTGTGAGTGGTTCTCTGAGTGGGTGGGTGAGTGGCTGTATAGGTGTTTGAGTGGTATTCTGGGTCTTTGAGTGTGTGTGGCTGTATGGATGTGTAAGTGCGGATTCACACTGGGGGCAAGCTGAATCCGCAGATCCTCGCGCGACTGCCCAAAACCCACCAAAGAACTGTGTTCTGATTGACAAAATGGCAGCAGCAACTTTTATTTATTTATGCATTTTTATATAGCGCATACTTTACCCAGAGGTGTCAGAGCGCTTTACAATAGACCGAAGAACGTTACATGAGAAATTCAGTGTAACATGGTAGTAGGTGACAATGCGTATATTTACTACATTTACACATGGTGAGATTTGAATATTTACTAATTACATATTCACTAAAGATTACATATTAAGAAAAGTTGGTGATTAGGGTTGCACAAATACATATTACATATTTACAGAGTTGAAGCGGAAGGTCGTAATAGCTTTTGTGAGTGTCATAACATTCAGGGTCATGCCATAGAATGTGAGGGCGTATGCTTGGTGGGGAGGTTGGCGAGGAGAGTTGTTGATAAAAATATCTTTGTAAGAGAAGAGCTTTAAGATCCGTATTGAAGATCCGGAAAGAGGAGGTGATGCAGAGGTTTGGAGGTAGCGAGTTTCAGATTTTTGTCGTATAACCTGAGAAAGATTGTGCCATAGGTTTTTCCCTTTTGAAATTTGAAGGTTCGAGCAGTAGATTTTCAGCATTACATGAAGGTCTGGAGCCACCTGATATTTTTAGTTTGTTAGCTAGGTAGCGAGGGGTGGCAGTGTAAATGGCTTTATTGGTGATACAAGCAGTCTTGTATGTTGACCAAACTTCATTAGGAAGTCAGCGAAGAGTTATCAGCATAGGTGTGATGGTCATTTATTTTGGCCTCGTAGACGAAATGCACAGCCGAATGGAGTGTGTATTTTAAAGGAGATAAGTGTGTCTTGAGGAGGCCTGCAAGGAGAGAATTACAGTAGTCCAGTCTGGAGAGTACCAGAGATTGGACAATAGTTTTCAGGTCGTACTCGGGAATTAAACGTTGGATCCCCCAGAGAAGGCACAGTTGGAAGCATGCATTCTTGGCCATGATGTTGATTTGGGATTGGAGGTTAAGTCTTTTGTCCAGGATGACATCTAGGGATTTGGCACCGTCCACTATGGTAGGTTTGCTGTTAATGTTCAGATTATCCGATAATCTGGGAGGCAAGATGGCGACCGGACCTTCAGTCGAGTGAGCTGTCAGCACAACTCCTCGCTAGCTAACCCCCTCCCCCCTCCTAATTGCCCGTACCTCTGTCCGTATGTCCCACTAGACCGTGGAATGAAAAGGTCATGATTTGGCGGTCCTGGCTGTGCTGGACGCGACTGTCAGGGCTCCCGGTACCATTAAGGCTGGTCTGTGCCGGCGTGTTCTTCCATTCTACGGCGGTGAGCAGTGTAATCACCACTTCCATCTGTGTGACGCCGGGAATCCCTGTGATGCCCCCGAAAGCCATCGCGAAGGGCACTAGGACCCGAGGACAGCCGATAATTTCAACTACAGCAACCCCAACGAAGAACAGCGCGGCAGCATCGAAAAGTGGCGGCGCACGTCGGGACATGGAAGGGGAGCCTCCGGGCTTCCCTGAAACTGCAGGGAGGGGCTGCCTGCCCTTGCGAGGACACCAGACGGTTCCGGCGCTGTTTAGAGCTCAGACGTCTCAAATGGCTCTAACGGGGAAAGACAAATCAGCAGCTGACGCTCTCGCAGCACCACCAGATACATTGTTGCAAGGTAACGCTCTTGAGTTGCTACCTAATGGACTTAGTGCTATAACTGACAATTACAGGGAACCAATTTCGAATAGCCATGGGGGACACTCAGGAGGCTCTGACTTGATCAAAAATTAAATGCTTCTGAAATGGGTGCTAGAGATAAATTAGGCAAGAATCAGGAGAAGGTGCTCTCTGGGGGGGGCAGGAACTCGCCAAAGAAAATAGGCCAGGACCCTGGGACTAGCATAGAAAATGATAAAACACAGGAAATACAGATTTTGGCCAGAATGTGGAAGGCAGTCATCGTGAGAGGGGTCAAACAGACGATTCGGCTCCTCAAACCCTCCCAAGTATACAGAGTGGCCACGTACCAGCGACATCCCGCGCTCAGGAAGGGGACTCAGGTGACAAATTTTACTCTATGTCCGACCCTTCAAATTCTTCGGGAGATGAGAGCCCATATAGGGACTGGGCAGAGGACGAGAGTGACGTCAGCAGTCTTCATATTGAAGAGGAGGAGATAGGAGAGGATGCCCCTACAACGGTTAGAAAACAGAAGGAACAAGTTGAGACCTTGCGCAGTAGGACTTTGCCTCCAGCTGGCTCATTAGTATGGGACTACTCTTTTTCTCCGAAGTTGAGCGAGCCTGCGATGGGCGGAAATCCCTCTAGAGATATTAGCTTGGATATAGTGGCTCTAGCAGGCCCTGATGAAATCACGCTATCCACTATATATCAAAGCATAATGGCCCATCGGGAGGAGACTCGGGCAGAGAGCTCACGAACTCAAGGCGCCGTTCGTAAGCTCCAGAACTCGGTACGTAGGATGGCAAAAACGTGTTCTGAATATGCAACCAGAGTGGGAGAAGCTGAAACTCGAATCTCGACTCTTGAGGACGAACTAGTTATACAAAAGGGCATTACTGAGTCATGGAAAGCTCAGAAAGACGACACAACGTGGAAACTGACCGAGTTGGAAAATCGTCTCAGAAGGAATAATTTGAGGGTCCTGGGTGTCCCAGAGGGTTTGGAAGGCAGCAATGTTAGTCAGTTTATGTTGGAGCTTTTTCTGGAAGCTTTCCTGGAACTCACACAATGGGACTGGGCAGTCGAAATACAGAGAGCGCACAGGTTTCCCTTCATTCAGCGAAAGAATAAGACCGGGCAATCTCCTGAATATCCTAGAGCCATCTTAATCTGCCTAAATAACTTTCTGGCACGCGAAACTTTATATGACTTGGCAAGACCTGATAAAAGGAGGGCAGGGAAGGGATGTGAGTTTTTGTCAGGCCTGACTTTTGTCAGGCAACTGTCGAGAAAAGATGGCATCTAAGACCACTGATTCCGCCCTTTCAAGCAAAGGGGGCACAAGCCTTCTTGCTCAACCCTGCCAAATTGAAAATTATGTTTAAAGGCCAGACCCAATTTTTTGTCTCTGAGGTTCTTGCAAAAGAGTATCTACAAATGATATGATGCTAGCTATAGTCCTTTAGTAGATTGTTGATACCTTTTTGAATCTTTTAGCAATATATTGCAATCAGGCTCTCTTTACCCTGGGTCCGAAGGATTTGTCTTCTCTGTTTGGGTTTTCTTTTGTACTGTTCTTCACTATTTTCCTATTTTCTTGATGTTTCTTTTTAGCACTTAGTGGGTACTTCCTCGGGGGGGGGGTTGGTGGGGGGGTCGATTGACAGCTCTACATCATTGAGGACATTGGTCCTTATGTCTCATTGAGTGGGAGGAAGGGAGGGAGGGAACAGCAGGGGGTCTGGGTGGGGGTGGGTCAGGGGAGGGAAGGGTATGGGCCAGGGTCAGGGTGGGGTTAAAAAAATAACAAAACTAATCCACAGTTATGCTAGGAATCTAAGGCTCATGAGAATCTATGGACATGGGACTAAATATATATTGGAATGCGGTCCTTTGGTTTCCTCAGGTTTTCAGCTAATCTATGGCTAGGATAGGCCTTCGAATTTGTACTTTTAATGTTCGTGGGTTAAATGATTACAATAAGAGACGCAGAGTGGCATCAGAGCTTCGTGTGATACAACCAGATATAGTGTGTTTGCAAGAAACACATGTACCATGGGGCAAACGGAATATTCTTTCAGAACTCGGCTATTGTGTTCTAGCTGCCTCTAAACAGTCAACTACTACAAGGGGGGTCGCAGTTCTAGCTAGGCCGGCAGTACAGACCACTGGGCGAGTACTGTTAGATACCCAGGGACGATGGGCTATCTTAGAATGTATGATGGGAAATATAAAGTATACCCTTTGCACGGTTTATGGCTCTAATCTTGATGAGTCTTTGGTCCTTGAATATTTAAATGGGGAACTTGCACAATGGCCGATCCCTCTGGTGCTATGTGGTGATCTCAATATAGCTGTAACTAAGATGGATTTTCAGGTTGGGGGACGGAACTATAGGGGTAGGAAGCCCAAAGTTTTTAAAGTCCTATTTCATTTGCTGGCTGATCATGGGTTGGTGGATGTTTGGGGCAGCCTGGGCCAACAAGATCCGGGATACACATTTTATTCCTACCCTCATAACAAACTAATTCGTCTTGATTATTCTTTTTTGCCCTTTTCACTGCTTTCTGGCATTAAGATACAAATATACCCTAGAATTACGTCTGATCACACGCCAGTAGTAGTTGATATCCCTATGTTTTCTGTCTCCCCTGGCCTGAGGTGTTTTTCGTTTGATAGGAAACTCCTCTTGGACGAAGCTTTTTTGGAATATATGAAAAAATGGATAAAGGATTTCTTTCAAATTAATAGACACTCTGCGGGCTGGGGGACTGTTTGGGATGCATTTAAAGCCTCTTTTAGAGGCGAGGTCTTGAGCTATGGACTATATAAACAAAAACAGGCTAAATTGGGAATCCAGGAACTGTATAACAAACTTAAAATAGCAGAGGAGAACCTGGCAGGAGGGATCGCAGCAGGGCTGAATACAACTGAGCAACAATCTAACCTGGCTAGATGTAAGGCCAATATTAATCAGGTGTGGAGCAAAGAAATAGCATTAAAGTATCAGACCTATAAAAAAGAATGCTATGAATATGGAGAGGCTACCGGACGTTGTCTAGCTCAGAAACTACATAGGAAAGAAGTAGGGCAAAGAATTTCAAGTATGAAAAATCCTTCAGGCAGAGTTGTATATGACTCTCAAGAGAGTGCTCTGACTTTTATGATCAACTCTATACAGAACCAAACAAGGGGGGTCAACTTATAAATAATAAACTTCCATCCTCAATATGGGAACAGCTAGACAGAGATGAGGCTGGATTACTTGACTGTCCTATTACAGCTGATTAACTAGAATTGGCCATTAATAGCTTGGCGACGGGAAAAGCCGCAGGCCCGGACAAACTCCCGCTTGAAATCTACAAGACGTTTTTTCAAGTTCTCAAAGAGGATATTCTTGAGGTATTCCAAACAGCACAATTGGGGCATGCACCTCGATCATGGGATGAGGCCAATATTGTAATATTTATAAAGAAAGATAAACCACCCGATATACCTGTGTATTATTGTCCGATATCCCTCATTAATTGTGACGGAAAAATCTATTCTAAGTTACTTGCGAACCGGTTAGCAAAAGTCATTTCTCCCCTTGTCTCGATTAGGCAACACGGCTTTATACCGGATAGAGGGACAGTAAACCATATTAATAGAGTAATAACATTATTTGATATAGCACAGTTAGAATCCAGGAATTTAGGCTTAATTTTGCTCGACGCCGAAAAGGCGTTCGATCTCGTGGCATGGGACTTTTTATGGAAAGGATTGCATCAAATGGGATTTGGACAGGGCTTTATTCGGGCTCTTCAGGTCTTATACCGAGCTCCTTCGGCCACTATATGCACGATGGGGGGCACTTCTGATAAGATTCAGATTACTAGAGGGACACAGCAAGGTTGTCCTTGCTCCCCGCTCCTATTTGCTTTGTATATCAATCCTTTTATAAAGATGTTAGAGCAGAATGATCGTATAGCACCCTTCATTGTTAGACAGGATAAGTTCAGTGTGTTGGCCTATGCGGATGACATCGCAATTATTACAACTAACCCTGCTATGGCTTTACCTGAAATCGAACATCTAGCCCAGGAATTAGGCTCTGTTTCGGGCTATAAACTCAATACAGCTAAAACACAAGTCCTGTGCACTAATAAAGTCATCTTTAATGATCCTAGGGTTGTAAGGGAAGCCGTATATTTGGGTATCAAGATCCGGCCCTGTCTCAAAGAGTTGGTCGAGACAAATTGGGGAGACATTATTGGTAAGATAAAAGGCTCGCTAGAGAGATGGGAGGCCCTACATCTTTTTTTGTTTGGCAGATCCAATGTTTTAAAAATGAATATTTTGCCTCAGGTTATGTACTTTTTCAGATCAGTACCTTTAGAGGTACCTAAAAGACAACTCCAATATCTACAATCTCTATGCTCCAGATACTTGTGGGCTCCTGGGAAACCACGCAGAGCTGCCCGTTATATGACATTACCTCTGGAGAGAGGGGGATGGGCGATCCCGGACTTTACGCTCTATTATTATGCCTGTATTTTGTCAAATATGCGTATTTTATTAACGGGAGAGGAAGTGGGTAATGCAGCTGAGGCTCCCTCAATTTATTGGATGATTCTAGGTCCAGAAGTTAATTATTGTCTGTTTAAGAGAATTGACGGCAGTTATTATAAAAGAACTCGTTTTAAAGTGTTGGAAACCGCCTTTAAAGTCTGGAATACAATTCGTATGAAATTTCATATACCAAGGCTGACCATTTATACACCTATGAAAGCGGCAGGATTACTCCCGTCGATATTTTGGGATCATGTGGCAACACAGTGGGGCCTAAAAGGGATTACTATACTGGGGGATCTATATCAGGCTGGGGGGATTAGTCTGGCCTTCTCATCTCTGGTCGATAAATTTCATCTGTCAAAAATAACTTTTTCAAATATTTGCAATTACGAGACTTTTTAAGTAAGAATGTTAATAATATGGTGCCTTATCAGATAGTCGAAGCTATCAGGTGTCAGGGGAAAATTGGCTCTTTATATAAAATATTGTTAAATGTGAACCCAGATGATTTAGATAAACATAATGCTAAATGGGCCAATTTGCTAGGAGATAGTTCAGTTTCGGTTGAAAAATCTATTGATATGGCAGGGGAAATACTCCTTGTCGCCAACCTAAAAGCGCAATACTATAAAACACTTTTCAATCTCTACCACACTCCAGCGAAAATGTTAAAATGGGGGGCTGAGCATAATGGAATTTTTTTTCGCTGTGGTGGGGATAATGCCGATATACTCCATATTTTCTATTCATGTTCAAATCTGTCTTTTTTAATAAATGACATGGAGAGATATCTGACTGAAATAACGGGGACACCTATAAGACTCTCGGCCTCTATGATGCTGTTAGGCATTGGTGAGGAGGCCACCCGGGGTAGATCAATGTTTAAATTCCGTTATTTGATTTTTATGGCCACAGCAGTTGCCCGACTATCTATAGCCTCAGCCTGGCTACAACCGCAGGCCCCAGCCTTTGAATTTTGGCGGGCGAAGTTCCTCAGTGCCTTTAACATGGAATTTAGCTTGTACTCCGTCAAAGGGCCAAGAAAACGGAAAATTGGTCTCTTGGTTTGGGGAGCACTGATTGATTATATAAGGGACTCTGGAGAGCTCTGAATTAGTAATATGTATGTAAAACACAGAATTATAAGCCAGGGCTCTGCCTTTTTCTTCTCTTCTCTTTCTTTTCTTTTCCCCTTTTTTCTTTTTTTTTTGGGTTATATTGGAACTAGTCGATCAGTCAAGTAGGATAAAATGGTTATATATATATTTGTTTCTTCTCTTTAAATATACTTTGTATCATGAGCCATGTAACCGTTATATATATAATCATGATTTATTTTCTGTGGATTATTTTAATAAAACAAAAAAAACAAAAAAATGTTCAGATTATCCATCGATGATTAAATAGGAGGTGGAGAGTTTGAGGTTGAGATAAGAAGGGATTCTGTTTTAGAGGGATTCAGTTTTAGGCAGTGAGACTTCATCCATTCTTGGATGGAGTTGAGAGTGGTGGCAAGGAGTGAGATATCATGTGCGGAGGCCACCTTGAGGTATAGTTGGTTGTGGTCAGCATAGAGGTGATAAAGGATCCCGGTCTTTTTTAGTAGGTCTCCTAGCAGTTCCATGTAAAGATTGAATAGGGTAGGAGCAAGGATAGATCCTTGAGGGACGTCTTGATCCACAGACTTTGGAGTTGAGGAACAGTTTTCAATTTGAATCAACTGAGATCTGCCATGAGGTAGGTTTCTAACCATTTAAGCACTACACCTTCAATTCTCATACTTTGTTTTAGTGTGTTAAGAAGTATGTGAAGGTTTACGGGGTCAAAGGCTGCAGAAAGGTCCAGAAGGATTAGGAAGCACGGCATTGTCAATAACCTGTAGCAGTGCTGTTTCTGTGCTGCAGCCTTGATTGAAGCCAGATTGAAATTTGTCTAGAAGGTTGTTGTCCATGATGTGTTGGATGAGTTGCTCTGCTACACACCTTTCAGTGATTTTAGCAAGGAAAGGGAGGTTGGTAATAGGACAGAAGTTATTAAGGTCATTCACATCAGCTGAGGGTTTCTTTAGTAGTGGAGGGTCACCTGACCAATTTTGAGGGCATCAGTAAAAGGAGCCTTGGCTGAGAAAGAGGTTAACCAGATTAGTCTAGTAGGGGAGTGTGTAGGTGTAGAGATCTAGTGCAATGTCGCTTGGTATAGGGTCCAGAGAATGGTTCAGAGGTTTTGTTTTCAGGATGTTCTTGAGTAGGACATCCTTAGTGATGATGTCAAAGCAGTTCCAAGAGTCTTTGGATTTGCATACCTCATATTGGGTTGGATGTGTAACATGATCAAAGAGTGGTTTAACTTTTGCATCGAAGAATTGTACAATTCTGATGCTTTCTTGGATGGTTCGTCAAATTTGATGGTTGAAGATGAAGGGGCGTTGCTGGTAGTTTTGATTATGTCAGAGTTTCTTTGCTCTTTTCTTGGCAGAGTCGAGGAAGGTTTTAAAGTGAAAAAAACTTTCATTAATGTGTTTGTGATAACTCGATCTTTAGTATCGGAAATTTGAAAGATTATTGACAGAAGGTGACTATCTCCATTTCTTCTCCAGGTTTCCTAGATTTTTCCTTTCGTCATAGAGGGACTTATTGAACCATGGGGCCGAGGGTGTGGGCCTTTTTTCTTGCTTTGTAGTGGAGCTACATTGTCTATCAAGACAGGAAGACTATTGGAACACTAGGTAGTTAAGTCCTTGACGTCAGAGTTGGGGCTTATTTCTTGTTGTGCCTTCCTAGCTGTGTTGCTGGGAGTGTTGAGGTCAATGCCCTTTGTGTTGCGAAACCAGATAGTTGCCCTTTTAGGTTGGCCTAGGATTGCAACATGGGAGGTGAAGTCTGAAGGGGAGGAGGAAGTTTTTAACTGTTTTTATTGCTATAATTGTGTGGGTTAGTTCTGGGGGCATTTTTTACTGTTCATTATTTTTTAACATTGGCTGCTAAGAATTCAGGAGTGTGTTAAACTCCTTCTTGCCATTCTACTTGCACGTGGCACTTAGCGGGGTAAACGCTTGCTTACAGTGGCCATTTTGTTAGTGCCACGCGTTTTCCCCGGTCTACGCTCTAGTCGCTGCACGCCGAACTCACATCTCCCTACTTAATGGCCATTACCCGTACGCGCAGCGGACGTGCGCAGCGGGCGCGCCAAAGGCGCGCTTAAGGCAAGCCCGTCTGCGCCCGTCAGCGTCCCGACTGCGGCCAGGGCCAGTAATGCTGCCCCTTTTAAAGTGATAGCTGGTGATAGGATTACATATTCTGCTGAATCCTTAAATGCGCTTCGGCCCCCTTTGTGTTTACCAGAAGGTAGGACTGTTATTTCTTGTTGCGCGGACCACGTTTGTGATTCATGTGGTTTCGTGCCGAGTTCTGATCTTCCGGTCAGGAGCCCGCTTAGTCGGGTTTCCAGGTCCCTGTGTGTGCGAGCCGCTCTTATTAACGTACGATCTCTTAGGAAGCATCATTCGGATGTGTTTGATTTGATTTTGGATAATGCCTTGGATTTGTTGTTCATCACGGAGACTTGGTTAGATGATACCTCTAATCCTATTGTGGCTTTAGCCACCCCCGCAGGATATAAGTTGTCCCGCCTTGACCGAAAGGTTGGAAGGGGTGGGGGGGTAGCTATTTTTTATAAGGACAAGTGGTCTCTTCATAAAGAGGACCTTAATGTTTGTGCGGGTAGTGAGGTTTTGGATTTTAGCCTCCGACTCTCCGCTCATGTTACGCTGGGAGGTTCGCTTATTTACCGTCCCCCTGGTTTGGCTAGTACCTTTCTTATTTCTTGTAGTGACGCCATAGCTGAGCGTGCGCTTCGCTATTCACATTATCTGGTTTTGGGGGATGTTAATCTCCATCTTGATCAAACGGAGAACAGAGACGCCATGGATTTTCTGGATTCGCTTAATTTGGCCCAACTCTCACAAGGGGTTTGTTACCCCACGCATCAGGGCGGCCATATATTAGACCCCATTTGTGCCAATTTTTCCATTCAGGTGGATCAGCCTCTCCCAGTTTCTTGGTCGGACCATTCTCTCATCTGCTTTTCTTGGGAAGTCCCGCAGCAGACTTTGCCTATGCGGTCCATTATTCCACCAGCCTTTCGAAAAATTGACCCCTTGCAGTTTAATAGTGTTTTGGCTTCCTCTCGTCCCATCTGTTCGCAGGATTTGGAAGGGAACTTGGTGGGATTTACGGAGTGGATCTCCAATTCTGTGACTGCGCTTTCTCATTCACGCGCCCCAGGACTGGCTAGAGAGTCCCCCTCTAAACCCTGGTTCTCGCCCGAGCTCCACTCTCTGAAACATGATTGTAAAGTATTGGAGAGACGGTGGCGCTCCAATAACTACTGTTTGTTGGCAAAACTTGCTCTTAGATCTAAACGAAAAAGTTACTATAGGGCGATGCGGGTGCAAAAAGCAGATATTATTCCGCCCGCATTGACCAGGCTAATAATAACACTAAAGAAATATTTTCAATAGTGCAGAGTTTTGTGGCTCCCTGTGCCCTGGTCTGTTCATTGCCCGTGTCGGAGACTTGGTGCAATACTCTTGCTAAGTTCTTTCGGGACAAAATTCAGACCATCCAGGCGGCCTTTTCCGCTGGCTCTAGAGGACCTTTAGCTCTTTCCATCTCCCCTGTGTCCCCTCCGGGCTCTATTGCCAAACTATTGACCTTCTCCCCTGTTGAGTTGGCATGTACCCTTAAAATTCTTAAGGGTTTGAAATCAGGCTCGCCCACCGATCCATGTTCAGCTAGGCTTTTAGCACTTTCCGCCGACACCATTAACACAGTTGTTAACAATATTGTCAATATGTCCCTGTTGGAGGGCCGGGTGCCGGTCACCTGGAAACAGGCTAAGATTCTCCCCCTTTTAAAAAAGCCCTCACTAGATGCCTTGAGTCCTGGCAACTACCGCCCAATTTCCCTTCTGCCTAGTCTTGCCAAAGTGTGTGAGAAGGTAGTCACAGGACAACTTACGGACTATGTGGAAGGTGCTGGTCTGCTGCATCCAGCACAGTCGGGCTTTCGAGCCACATATAGCACAGAATCTGCGTTGGTGGAGGTGTCGGAGGCTATTCGGGAGTGTCTGGACGCCGGCGGGAGGGCAGCTTTGATTATGCTGGACCTCTCGGCGGCGTTCGATACGGTGCCCCACTCCCTACTTTTGGCTCGCCTTTCGGAGATTGGTATTGCTGGTGCGGCCTTAAGCTGGCTTACCTCTTTCCTGGCGGACCGTTCACAGCTGGTCTGGCTTCCACCATGCGCCTCCTCCCCCCAACCAGTGGCTACTGGAGTCCCGCAGGGCTCGTCCCTTAGCCCCCTCCTCTTTAACATTTATGTTACCCCGCTGATATATCTAGCGGAGGAGCTGGGGGCTAAGGTGATTACCTATGCGGATGACACTCAGCTTCTGTTTACTTGGGAGGGTGCTGATGCTGATGTTTCCTCTGCTCAACACTGTCTACTCTCGGTTTTCTGCTGGTTGGCGCAGGCTCAGATAAAATGTAATGAAGAGAAATCCGAAATACTTTTGTATGGAAAATTTCCTTCTAATTTTAGAGAGCTATTGTGGCCCCAATGATTTCCACTGCCGTGCTTGTTGGGTGCTGCCGCTAAAAACCTGGGTGTTTGGTTTGAGGAAAATTTAACCTTTGCCACCCATATCAAGAAGCTGGCGGGGTCCTGCTTTGGGATTTTAAAATCTTTGAGGAAGTTTCTCCCTCTGCTCCCAAGGGCAGCTAGGGAAACCGTGGTCCGGGCTTTGATTTTGTCTCGCCTGGACTACGCTAATGCTTTGTATGTAGGGACCCCCAGCTATCTGCTGAACAAGCTTCAGGTGGTGCAGAATGCGGCGGCCCGCCTCTTACTTGATCTTCCCAGGAGGAGTAGCGTTCGCCTCCATCTGTGCTCCTTGCACTGGCTTCCGGTGGAGGCGCGGATCAAATTTAAAGTCTTGTCAATTGCCCATAATGCCCTTTATGGCCGGGGACCTAGCTACCTGCAAAAGAGGTTCTCTTTCTATGCGCCGACAAGACAGTTGCGCTCCTCTTCGCAATTATTGGTCCAGGTTCCACGTTTTTCTCGGCAAAGGCTGGGTGGTTGCTCCCTTGTTCGTAAGGCGGCCCTAGGCTGGAATACATTGCCTCTGGCTCTGCGCAGCATTTCAGATTCCCGCATCTTCAAAAAAAAGTTGAAAACCCTCTTGTTTTAAGCTCGGACTCATGATCCGCTCAGGTGACCGCGCCGGGACACTCCTTGGAGTAGCCGAGCGCGTTACAAATGTATATAACATAACCTAACATATAACATACCAGTCTACTGGTATAGAATCATCTACTGCTAGCAGGTCTTCTTTGGAGATAAGGTCAAGCGGGGAGCCCCTGGAGTGTGTTCGTTTAAAGTTCTGTTGTAAAAGATCCTTTCCGGAGAGAACTGTGGCAAGCTTGTTGGCGGCCGAATCTTCCGAAATGCCCCAGTGTAGATTAAAGTCTCCTAGAAAGATCAACTTATCGCTTTTTGAAGATTGGTTACTGCAAAGTCAGCGAATTCCTCAGTAAAGGCAGAGCTGTCACCAGGTGGGTGATAAATTGTGTGTATCCTGATAGCGGAGTTGTAGTAAGGCATTTGTGAGTGTACAGAAAGAGATACTGGGTAGTTCACTGTATTGAAGAGGGTTTTTGAAGATGGTAGCAATGCCTTCCCCGACTTTACTAAGCCTATCATTCCTGATAATGGATTAGTTAGGGGGGAGCAGAAGATGGAGAATGGTGTGAGTAGTGTCATTGAACCAGGTCTCAGTGAGGATAAGTAGATCACGCTTGTAATGAGCGACGGTATCTGAGATTTCCAGCTTGCGTTTTATTGCAGATCTGCAGTTGTGAAACATACAATGCAGATCTGAGGCAACTGTTTTGGTGTAGGGGGTGTCGGGGCTTTTGTTGATGGTAGGAATTATGTTTCTATCGATTGGTGCCTGGGTTGTAAATGGCTGGTATTTGGTTCGCACCAGGGAGGTGGTAGGTATAGTGCATTGTTTTGTATTGTCTGAAGAAGAGATGGTGGGGGGAGTTAGAGGTGTTGTAGCTAGTAAGTAAATTAGTAATATCAGTTGGGGAGAGATTGTGCCCAGCTCTTTTGGGGCCTGGGAGAAGAGTACTCTTCAGGATTTGGGTATTGTATTCTCGCTAAGGGGAGTAAGGAGTCAAGTACAGTGGACATTTTAGAGCTTAAGTGGGAAATAGTGGCTTCAAGCTGGAAGATTGTGGAGTTGAGGTGGCCTAGTTTATTTTTCAAGGGTGTACAGAGCTATGCACGACAAGTTATGATGCTCGGTAGGGGCAGCGGGTTCTGAGGAGAGTTCTTCTTGAAAGGTAGAGTGAGGAATAAGGTAAGGTAAGGTGATGTGGTGGGGTATTAGATTATGGTTTGAAGGGTGGAAAGTCAAGTGGTGTTGTTTGGAAATAAGTGGAGTATTGTGGGTGAAGCCCCGGCTGGAGAGATTGGGTGGAGAGGAGGTGTGGGGGATAGAAGGGAGCAGGTGGGCCAGAAGGGAATCCTGTGCCTTTTGGGGGATTGGCCTTCTGGCTCCTAGGTGGATTGAGAAAGGGGAGTGTGTAATGAGGGTGAAGTCCGTTGGTGAGTCAGGAGGGATCGGAGTGTTGGGGGGGTGAGCAGGGATGGAAATAGGTGGTCAAATTGAGAGAGATAGGTGTCTTTAGTATGACTCATGTCCTTACCGTTGTTGTATAGGGAGATAGTGATTGATCCTTTGAAGCAAGCTGAAGAGAGAATTTTTAGCTGGCAGCCGTGTGGGATTTTGGAGGAGGATGTCACGTTAAGTGAGTCGTTGAAGATAATATTCCAAGATGAGATGTTACGGCCAGCCAATCACAGCATTGCTGTTGGTTAGTCGATCTGCGTCTCTAGATATACATAAATCTTTTTCCTTTAATGACTCCAAAACTGCTGAACAGATTTACACCAAATTACACAAAGTATTCTTCTGGTCCAAGATCTAGCTTTCTGCCAAATTTGGTGCAATTCCGTTCAGCGGTTCGGGCTGTAGTTGTGCCTAAAATCTCTATGGGAAATTGCATGAGGAAAATGTGTTTTGTTACACTCCCCCCTCCCCCTTTTCTCTGCCCCCGCTTGACGCATCACACCGAAGTAGCTTAAGTGACTGGCACGTTAGTTTTGAAAATATTTGTAAAGATTCGACCAACAGCCCAAAAATTATTAGCTAACTATACCTACTGGAGAATGTGGTATGTATATATGTATGTATGTATGTATATATGTGTGTATGTGTATGTATATATATATATATATATATATATTTTGCTTTTCACGATCCCATCACATCTTCAGTTCTCTAGGAATCACGGACTGCACTCGGGAGGCAGTTTTTTTATCGGGTTTTATTTTCAATCACCGGTGCAACTAGGGGACAGTCTACGCATTTTGGCAATTGTCTTCCACAGGACCATATATAAAATCTACTTTTCTTTTTTTCTTTATCTCTGTCTCCTCACCAAGTATCAGTAGTTGTTATATTAAAGTAGTACTCCTGTTTCTCTTTTTATGTATATTTCACATAATATGCATAAATATTAAAAGCAAAAGAAATAAAACACATTTTCACGACGTTCCATTTAGACGTACTAAACTAGAGTAACTTTGTGCTTGGTACCAACGTTTAATTCTCTTCATGACACGGTAATCCATGACCTCCTAACTTAATACATTAAAATTAAAATAATATATAGTTTTCTGTCTCCCAACTACTCCCACAAGCTATTCCAGATACTTTACCCCAAACTACTGTTGGTGCAATCTTATTTTCTGGGGAGGTTCCAGAGAGTCTTAAAAGATCACTTCTGGAAACCTGGACCCTCCAAACCACGGAAATATAACACTCTGCTTTCTTGCCAAACCTTACTGTTTGCATGGCTAGTAACTTTACATTTTTGGCTTTTAATAAAGTACAATGTAGTCATAAAATACATCAACATTTTGTACTTCTTGGAAGTAGGCTTTTGTCCCTTGATCGATTTTCAGTGTTGGTATCCGTCGTGGACGACCTCATACAGTAGTCCATAACAATAGTGTCGATGTGCTGCCCTTTGCTCTGTGTCTTCTATTTTGGAACCTTAATCCACCAAAAATGATCATTTGGACTGTTTTTTGCACTCATGCTGGCAATTTACTCCAGGTAAGTGTGGACCACCATTCTGCCTGAAAGTTCTCTCAGCTTTAAGTTGCTTATTGTTATCTCATGTCTGAAAACAAAGGTGAATCAGAGCACAATCACGGAGTCTTTTCGGTAGCAAAGCTGTACTAGTATGCCAGACTGTCTTTTAAACCGGAAAATGCTTAGGATATGCAAGTACCTTTCAATATGCTCGTCACATATTCCGTACATTCTCTGAAAGGTAATAGTGCCCCTTGTGACTCCAGAGGCTTTCAGTGGTAAACAGACCACCGAGTGTGTGTGTATGTGTATGTGTGTGTGTGTGTGTGTATATATATATATATATATATATATATATATATATATATATATATATCCACATATATATATATATATATTCCACAGCAGGATCCCAGGGGTACCACCATCCAAAGAAAGGCGCAACATATATCCTACTAGCGGTCGCCAGTAGGTAGTTATAGTTAGGACCTAGTGTCCATAGGAAAAGCGTTTCTTGTTTTCCCAATAACTTTGGCGCCGGTTGATGAATCTTGGCGAAATTTTCAAAACTAGTGATCAGCTCCGGTCAGCTCCTGTCTTGAAAGTTTCGGGGTGATTCGCCAAGCGGGGGCCGAGAAAAAAGGGGGGTCCCAAAACGCGTTTTCCCCATGTTATTTTCCATAGGAAACTTTAGACAAAGCTACAGCCCGAACTGCTGAACGGAATTACACCAAATTTGGCAAAAAGGTAGGTCTTGGTTCAGAAAGAGTCCTTTTTGTTAAATGGTGTAAATCCGTTCAGTAGTTCCTGAGAAAATAGAAAAATGAAAAAGTTTCGATATCTGGGGCAGCGGTGGGTTCGTGAACCCTCCCGACTACGAGCTTCATTCTAATTGGCTGCCAACACTCCAAACCAGGAAGTGTTGGCAGCCATCTTGTGACTCGGTAGAACCGAGTCACAAGAAAACAGTAGAAAAAACATTAAAAAAGAAGAAAAGGGGGCAGGGTAGACACACCCTGACCCCCTAGGCCTGCTCAGGGGGTCCCACAAGGATCCCCAGGGCCAAAAAAAGCATTTTAAAAAAAATAATTCCGGCGTAAATCGCGATGGAGTCGCGAATCCCGCCGAAATGATTTTTTTAAAAACGAAGCGCGGGCTCCCGCCTTTCGTTTAAAAAAAAAAAAAAAAAGCCCCCGGGTGGGCCAGGTCCCGGGGGCACTGTAAATTCATTAGCGGGGCCAACTAGCCCACCAGGTACCTCCAGTAAGCCCCACAGAGTTGCGTTGCATTGCAGAGAGGTCACATTACTGCCCTTCACCCAGCCATCCAGTGACCTGCAAAACATATCTACACATTCCAACCAAGTGTTGGCATCGGACTTCTTACTGGACCACCTCTCTGCAACGCAGCCCTGTGGCACTTACTGGAGGTTCTTGGTGGGCTTGTTGGCCCCCAGGGACCCTCAGGATTCAACGGGACTTAATCCCCCAACTTAAAACGCTCCACAGGGCACGTTTGCACACTTGTCACATCAGGCCCCGCCCCCTCCCTGCACCACTGTGCAAACGGGCCCTCTGGCGCGTTGCAAGTTGGGGGATTAAGTCCCCTTGAATCCTGAGGGTCCCTTGGGTCCAACTAGCCCACCAGGTACCTCCAGTAAGCGCCCATGAGCTGCGTTGCAGAGAGGTGTAAAAAGGGGCGTGGCCTCGGAACACCTCTCTGCCACTTCCTGGAGGTACCTGGTGGGCTAGTTGGCCCCCAGGGACCCTCAGGATTCAAGGGGACTTAATCCCCCAACTTACAACGTGCTAGGGGGCACATTTCCATAGTGGTGCTGGGAGGGGGCAGAGCCCGTTATAAGAAGTTAGCAATCCTGCTGTGTGGGACTTACTGGTGGTAATTAAAGGGATAGTTGGCCCCAAGGTTGACGTTGGGGGCTAACTACTCCTCCTGTTACCTCCAGTAAATACCACACAGTGGGATTGCTAAGAGGTGTTTCGGAGGCCACGCTCACCTTTCTCCACCACTCTGGAAACGCGACTGGTATGTTATAGTTAGAAATTAGCATTTAAAAAACCTTTGAAATTCACTGGAAAAAACCATAGGTTTCAGGCACGTTATAGTTAGAAATTAGCATTTAAAAAACCTTAGAAATTCACTGAAAAAACCATAGGTTTCAGGGACGTTATAGTTTGTTGGACATTTCTCTCGTACAAAACCATAGAAATTGCCCCGTTATAGTTAGTTCAGCTAACTATAACTTGTGCACCTGCAATGCACTTCTGATGATGTCACATATTACATCATTCATGACATGGTCAGTGTCATCACTGATGATATCACTGATGACATCTCAAATGACATCACTGATGACATCATCCACGTGAATATCTGATGCACCTCCTCACACTCTAATATAACCTTTGATACACCCACTGTAAAATACAGACTACCATTTTCGAAACCATCGACACACCAATACCAGTTACTACATACGCACTCACTGATTCCTAGGTCTACACACACACTCCACTAATTCACCCATAAAGTCACTCATACATGCAGTCACTCATCAATACAACACTATCATAAGCACTCATACACCTATACAGACACTCACACACCACCACTCATCCATGGAGTTACTCACACAGCTAGTCAGTCATGCAAAGAATCAATCACACTTCCATTTACTGACCTATACAGTTATCACACACACCACATCACTTATTAAAACAGAAACAAATGCATACTTACTCTCTTATACAATCACTGATACAAGTACACACTCATCCATACAGCCACTCTCACAATCACTGACACTCACGTATAGTCATTTATATACTCCAACTCTCACATACACTGCCTTTTACATATGTAGTTACTTGGACATGTACCACTGAGACATCCATTCTCTCACCAACACACCCATACACAAACTCACCCACCCATACAGCTGTTTGCACATGCATTCTTGAATCCATACACCCAGTGAATCAACCACTCACACATCCATGCACAGAGTCACATAAACACACTCAGGCACCCATACAAATACTCAGGCAACCAATCAATAGCCCATATAGACACTCATGTAGCTACTGACCAACCCATGCAGCAGCTTACACAACAACAGACAGACTGATACAGACATTCACACAGTTTAGTCACTAACCCATGCATTCAGTAAGACACGTTTAATCACTCACTTATACAATCAGTCACACACCTACAAAATCCTCCATCCACACACTTATACACCCACTCATTCTTCAATACACCTTGGCATATATATATAAAACATATTTAAACTTTACAGACACACCCAGCCACTGGATGATGTCATCAGTGATGTCATTTGAGATGTCATCAGTGATGTCATCAGTGATGTCACTGACCATGTCTTGAATGATGTAATATGTGACGTCATCAGAAGTGCATTGCGGGTGCACGAGTTATAGTTTAGCTGAACTAACTATAACGGGGCAATTTCTATGGTTTTGTACGAGAGAAATGTCCAACTAACTATAACGTCCCTGAAACCTATTGTTTTTTCTGTGAATTTCTAAGGTTTTTTAAATGCTAATTTCTAACTATAACGTCCCTGAAACCTATGGTTTTTTCAGTGAATTTCTAAGGTTTTTTAAATGCTAATTTACTGAAAAAACCATAGGTGTTGTGAAGGACGCTTCTGTGTCCTTTTGTTGCAAGTATCCTGCTCTCGCCAGTTCGCTTAGATGCCAGACGTATTGTGTACGTTCCTGGACAGGCTTCCCTAAGCAAACAAAAGCCGCTTCGGATCGTTGCTCAATTTAATGACTGTGTGTCACTCACCTCACCGGGAGACTCCCGTTTCGACGGCGTCCTCCGACTCCGTCACGCGGCGCTCTACCTTGGGTGATTCTCGCATTTCCAGTAAACTTCTGTTTGCAGTCAATCCGGGCGCCTCTGAATCCACAATGATTGCCCACAATGTGATCCTTTCAGCTCAAAGGCGCTCCACAGCGGGTGCTCAGCGTATATGTATGTATATGTATATATGTGTATGTATATATGTAATAACTTTTGACCCAGTGGATGGATTTGCACTAACTTTGACAAATAATTAGTCTGTTAAGGCCTCCCAAGCTGATTTTCATACACATCTGTTGCAACGGAGAGTGTTTTCCTATTTTAGCTCCCATAGGAATTTGTTTGGTCACGTCTACACCCGACATATTTATTGCAAACTTGACATGAGAGCAGAATTTTACACAGAGAACATGATTGTTTGGTTTGGTGTAAATCCTTTCAGCAGTTTTGGGTTATTAGCATTTTAAATAGTGAGTAGGTTTTAAAGGCTTAACACCTTGCATTGACAAAAGTGATTGGCTCGAGAGGGGCTCTGAAATGTTCTTTATTTTTATTTTTCATTTTTAGCTTGCGAATCATTACTAACTCGTTAGTTCCACATTGGATTTTTTTTCCCATAGGTATTGCCTATTTCAAAGGTAATCCACCGCAGGGAAGTCCTGAGGTGCACCCAGATGCACGGAAAAAATTACTACCATATCAGGAAAGAAGGCAGAAACACATGAGTCAAAATGAGATTGCAACCATACCAGTGGCCATTGTAGGTAGTGTATGTATTCACCATTTTGAGAAAAATCAGGAGTCACATGAGTTTCACAAAGAATGAAAAAAAAAAAAGATGGATATCATGTGGGACGGGGAGATAAGAATGTGTGCAGCGGAGGATAGCCAATCAGAGGAGGAGCCTTACCAAAGATCAGGCCCTCTGCCCAACCCCTGCTGTGCACAGCCATAACCATGCGTAGTGAGGTTGAGATGGGCGCAGGGCCTGGCTACAGCCACAGCCCTTGCAGAGAACGGATGAAAGCTAGGCGCTTCAGAGTTGACTGCCTTTGCTGGTTGGGAACAAGGCCCAATGCTGACCCCTGCTGCTCATCCAAACCCCCACCCACCCCGTGGCCGAAGGCTGTTCACAGTGAAGACTTCTACCCACAGCTGGTTCAGGTTCAGCAACCAACCTTTGTGTAGGAATGGATTGTACATTACTATGCAAAAAAATCACTGAAATTCGCCAGTTATGATTATTAACATACTACACACTGGCACCTGCCAACAGCACATAAACACAAAAATAGACCTGTCAAGAGAACATCATGGTGAGTGGCATCAGTGATGGCATGTGTTGTACATTGATAACTGTAACTGGCAACTTTCATTTGGTTATGCGTTTGAATCACAACCATCAGTTAACTGTTTTTCTCAGTGTGTATAATAATATATCTATATAATATTATACAGATGCACACAAAACTACAAGATCCCCTTTACAAACCTACAAGACCCTTTCACTCCTTCCTCTTGAAAGTATGTATTGCAGAAAATACTGTTATTGGTAGACCTTGAATATCCTTCCCACCTTGCTGGCCAAGTAAGTGCTCCTTCAGAAATCAGGCGAAAAGAAAGGTTGGGTCACAGTTATTTTAAGTGATCAGATTAGAGAGGCTGGTACAGGTTCCCCTGGCTAACATTGCCACCATGTGGCACCTCAACAAGTACAAGCACTCCAGGGCGGAGAGAGGCCCTGGACCATGTGCCAGGAGGTTCTACGCCTATGGAAGTTGCTGAAACAACTGGGCATATTTCTGGTTGCAACCACCTTGCAGGGTCCCTTAATACCAGAGTGTTTGTTGATCTGAGCAGATATCGTGTGGTGGACCCACGAGTGACGTCTCCACCCTGAGGTAATGCAGGGTTTCTTTGGTCAATAGTGAGAGCCACAGCTTGATCTTTCACCACCATCAAGCATCTGCATTAACAGCTGTTTTGTGTACTGGAGTGTCCGCTAAGGCAGTCACTAGGAGGCTCATTTTGGGTGGCATGGAACAAAGGATTCCTCTACACTTTCCCACCACTACCTTTTGTGAATCTGTTACTGAAGTTCGAGAATGACTGGGGCCCAGTCGTCTTGATTGCCCTTGATTGGCCAAAAGATTGTGGTACCCAGAGCTTCTGAGCCTTAGCAATTTGCCCTCCTATATGCCCACCACATCTGGAAGACTTCCTGCCTCAGCAAAAGGGCAGGATCCTGCACCTGAATCTCCACAACCTAGACCTCCATGTCAAGAAATTGAACAGCAACAGTTATATGCATTTGATTTGCTGATAGTTGTTGGTTGTCATCCTTTCTGCTAGATGCTCTTCTACCCAGTCCAGCTGCGCTGAACAATGAGATAAATTTGTTGCGTGGTGTGGTGCCCAGACTACTGATCCCCCTTGCAGCCAAACTTGCTGACGTCCTTTTGTTTGTCATTTTGTTGTAAGCAAGGCTTAGTAGTTGGGACTGTGAAAGGTTACTTATCTGCCCTTTTTGTGCTTACCAAACACTGTCTTGTTTAAATCACCAGTTGTGATGCATTTGATCAAAGATTTGACACAGATTTTTCCTGCCAAATCCTTTGTAATGCCTCAATGGGACCTCAAACTGGTTTTGACATTCTTGAAGAGTATGCCTGATCTTTGAGCCTTTGCACGGTTGTTCTTAAAGGTCTTGATGGTGAAATCAGTGTTCCTTATCTCCATCACGTCAGCATGCTGTGTGAATGAACTGCAGGGGCTGTTGGTTCAAACACCTTGCCCCACCACCTTTCCGGACAAGCCTCTGCTAAGAACCAAGGTGGTTTACCTTCCTAAAGTAGCAACACCCTCCCATATTGGTTAGTCAATCACTCTTTGCTCCACCTCGCCCCTCAAAAGAAGTGGACAGACTCAATCGCCTTGACCGAAAAAGGACGTTAATTTTTTATATTCACATTACGACAGTCAGCTCTATAATGGGTTTTCAGGTGCAAAGAAATGAAAGGAGGTGCAGAAGAGGAGCCTAACAAGGTGGATAGTCCTGTACAACACAATCTGGTATGCTTTGACCAAGAAGCATCCACACTGAAGGTCTGAGAGCCCATTCTTCCAGGGCCAAGACCGCTACAACTGCATTGGCATGAGGTGTGCTCATTCCTCACATCACCAGGCTGCGATGAGGGTGTCTGTACATATGTTGACGAGGCGTTACTGCCTTGACAGACAGTTCTGGTTGGAAGGATATTTCACCCCCTCGGTTCTGCTAGACTTTGAGAATTGAATCCTCTACACAGAGCTCTCCGCTTTTGGAAATTACTTCTTTGGTATCTTAAACATGTGATGTAGTAAACAAAACCACTATAGAAGGAATGCTGGAAGGTTCAAAGGATTCAGCCTGGGATAGTCAGAAGATAATTTGCGGTTAGATGGCTTATGCATCAGAAAGAATGTTGCGGAAGGGAAGTAACTTGTTCTCCTAGATAATAATATCCAACAAAATGCTGAAGAGATCTTTATATTCATGAATTTTAATCCTCTTAATATGCTTTGTGGCATTCAAGCTCAGTGACTTCTATGACAAATGGCAGATTCTCTAAGCATGTGCATTTTAGACCTTAGATGGACTGAGTTGTGCTCATGGAAGTGTTAGACGACCTCAGAAAGGCAGAAGACAGCACTGGCATCTGTGTATTGATTTATCAGTGGCCTTTGACACCTTCAGCCATACAACCTTTATCAGCACCTCCATATCACTTGAGTGTGTGATGTAGCAGTTGCTTAGTTTAGTTCTTTTTCACATAGGTAAATCCAGGCTGCCTCCTTCCCTTCTCCTTTGTTTGGCATTGAAATAAGCGAGTTGACCGTGGTGTCTCTCGAGGGTCTGCACTTTCTTCTGTTCTTTTAATACATGCATTCAGTCCCTGACAGTTCTACACATATGTCCTTAACACTGAGGTCTTGCTTAAAGTTATTCCTACCCGATGTGACCTCAGCACAATTCCAATAGTGAGTAATTTGAAACTCTGCAGTGGGTAAAATGTACAACTGGTAAGATGGACTTGGCAGTGGCCATGGGAAGCCTCCTCTGTTGCCTTTTTGGAACTGGTAGAGATTATCACTTGCCATGCTATGAACAATAATATAAAAACAAAAACCATACTTTGAGTTTAATTCCGACTAATCTTTCTGTCAGGGTCAGTTTTCTCCCATCCATCTGCTTTTATCACATGAGATTGCCATGGAGCTTCTGCATAACCATACCCTTTGAAGAATGATAGCATAAGTGGCTCCCACCTAGACTTGTGACTACGAGCCCTGTATTGGCTTCTTTAGCCCCTTGGATGGATTTTTCAAACTAAATTCATGATCCACTTGGTTAATAGTGGTACAACTGTTCCCTTTCTAGGCCCCTGCTAGAGTCATTTGATCCTTCTTAATAGGGACTGGTTAGTGTGCCTCCTTTGAAACATTGCGTAGCTGGGCTTTTCTGTAATTGCCTGCTGTGGAACAGTCTTTGTACTTGACTCTTCGTCAGTGCTGCATTGTTCATTTTGACCCGGATATCCTAGATTCCCAGAGTAGTCTTGCTTATTGATTCTGTAGCGCAAAGCAAGCTATTGAGTGTATTATTATTTTAAAGTAGCTTACCAACTTTATAGGCAGAGCAAGTTATTCCTCTTAAAAAGGTGAGTATGGTCATTCTGGTCAAGATTGTAGCTTTTACTCTGCATCATCAACATCCTAGATAGGTATGTCCTCATTCCCCTCTTGAAAGGACACTGGCAGTTTGATTGATTTTTGTAGAGACAGGTTAACATTATTAGTTTAATAATCTTTGGTATAAGTTTATAATTTTTGGTGCCAACAGTTTTGTGGAAGCAATATTGCATCATATACACTACGCTTTGAGTCTACACTTATATGCCCCAAGTTGGTTTGTGCATGCATGACATGTGCTTGGTAATAAACGCCTTATACTCAATTGGGAACTACAGTTATCCAGCCAAAGTCCACCTTTCTGTCATTGCTGAGGCTGCAACTTATTGTTTCTGTCCCTGACAATCAATTATAGTGCAAGACATTTCATCTCAATGAACAAATATGGGCTGTTCAAACTTAATAAAGCTTGTGACATCTTGATCTGGTTATTTCATGGAGCAACTTAGTTCCTACATATCAGTTATTCATTGGCGAGACTGTGAATGAGCTGAAAGGGATCCAAAGGCAGAATGGTGTCTGTACCCCACTAGTGCTAAGCTTGTCACATCATTGCCTAAACAGTACAATTCTTCTTTCCATAGCATTTGCCGTTCCATCTCTGAGGGTTGGTTTGTTTGGCTATGGTAACATGCATGGGCAACACATTTCACCTTTGGTTCTCGAAGTCACAGTCTTCTTCAACACTGAATCCTCCATGTTTGGAATAGAGCACTACAGGCAGTTCTGGACAACTACCCTGAGCTCTGGTGAAGACCGCTAGCTTCCCATCAATATCATAGAGCTAAAAGTAGTCTTTGTCCCTGATTATTTCTTCTGTTCATTTAGTGGAAACTCTGATGTGTTTATCTTCTATGGATTGCAAGGCACGTCATGCTTTTATCTACTTCTACGATACATTATGGCCTCACTATGGCAAATTTTACAGGGCTTGGAGATTTAAAGATGCAGCTAGAAAACGTGACGTGTGAAACAGCCAAAACCTCACACTGTACCTTGAAGCAAATCAGTTAACACAACGGGTCAAAAGCCCAACACATAAGCATGGCCACTTATTATATCCAGTATTCTCAAATATACATGAAATGACCACAGCAGACCCCATAGAAATTCTATGGTCTGATCACAAACTAATACCTTTCCAACTGTGTGATAAAAGGATCAAAGTCCTGATACTCCACCAGACCAGATACATACGCAATTGGGCTAAATTAAACACAGAAACTTGGCAGAACACATTAACCAACTCCATTTCAGATATGACTGGAGATATTACAAGAAGGCACAATAGCTTTATGCTATGGGTGGTAGCTGCCTTAAACAACCTAGCTCCTTTTAAGCAGCAAAAAGCTAAGCGACTAGGAGAAAGGGCTCCATTGTTTCCATCGGAACTCTTAGACTTAAAAAAAGAATCAAAAAGGCCTGAAAGAACATGGAGGAAACAATATAGCGCAACAGATAAGGGCTTTTACAAGAAGACGATAAAAAAATACTATTACGCCATTAGGGAAGCAAGAGTCGATCATTTTGCCTCCAAAATTGACAAGGCAGCAAATTCCTCTAAGAAACTGTTCAATTTGGTGAGCAGCCTGATAAAACAGACAAGCAGTAAATCGGGTCCCACACCATCAGATGACTGTTACAATACACCAGCCACCTTTTTTCTAGAAATAGTTAACAACATCCTCCTTTCTCTGAAAGGGGATAATGAAATCATACAACGGCCCGCACTTCAACACGAAAAACTTAATACATTTCCGGAAATGACTCAAGAAGACACGCAAGAGATTCTTAAATCTCTTAAATCAGGTTCCCCGTTAGACCCTGCCCCTCCAAATATCATGCTTAAAGGACGCAAGGCAGTTATTGGCATATTGACTGACATGTTCAACCTGTCGATGGAGTCAGGGAATGCCCCAGCAGAATGGAAGCACGCAGTTGTTAGGCCGCTGCTGAAAAAACCATCAGCTGATCCCTCTAAATGTGAAAATTACTGGCCTATCTCTCTCCTACCAGGACTGAGTAAGATACTAGCAAAATTCATCAATAAGAATCTCTCCCTTTATCTGGAAGCACATGATATTTTACAGCCCTCTCAGACAGGTTTCAGACCAGGGAGCTGCACTGAAACAGCCCTGTTTGCTGCCACGGAGGAATTAAAAGCCATTCTAGATCAAGGCAAGACTGCGGCCCTCATCCTCTTGGTTTTAAATGCAGCCTTTGACACAGTTTCCCACCAGGTGTTAATTAAAAGACTGGAGGAAGCAGGTGTATCAGGACCAGCACCTAAAGCTTAGCTCGTTGAGCAATGAATAAAAAAAAGGTCCGCTGTTAATCCAGAGACTCCTTACACCCTATAACACTGCAAGAACTCTGCACTCTACCAGCCAGCAGCTGTTTTCAGTACCTAGGATAAAAAGAACCAGCAGTGGAGGAAGTTCCTTTGCATTCCAGGCCCCCAAACTCTGGAAAATCGCTTCCACAACATATCAGGAAAACGGAGTCCGAATGTAAGTTTAGGGAACTGGTAAAAACAATCCTGTTCAACTAATTTGGCACTTTCAGATGTCTCCTGTTGTTGGCTTAGTGCTGGGAGGAGGCCCTTTGAGTAGCCATACACTTTAGAAATCTTCATGAATAGAATAGAATTATATGTGGTATTGCTCGAAGGAAATGACCTTATGTGTATTGCATTGCTTGCCAGGGCTGGTGTCCACTTTTAGGGCACACAATGTGCCAGAACTTGCACCCATCTGTGCTTTACACTGTCTTCATGCCTTGCATGTGACTTCCAAGACTTGTGGACTACCATCTACTACTATTTCTGCTATTTTTTTATCTTAATGGTTGGAGCTTCATAAGGAACTGAGTGGTTAGGAACAATATGGGAGCAATGTGTCTTTGCGTCCACTTAACATGTATAGCTTTTAGCATTGGTTCTGGTAACTACCTATTCATTTCCTGTCATATCACTGCTTGTTAATGGGCAGCTTACAAGAAACCTTGCAGAGGAATGTATGCTTTTGATAATGCAAATGCCATGTAATATAGTTGGGTAGTGCTCCCATTTGATAGATAGGATGCAGCACTCTTCAGAAGTGTTTGAAGCAGAGTGCTAATATCAATGTTTTTTGTCAGCACACCGCCCAGTTGTGACTATCAGTGTTTTAAGACTTGTGGTGTGAATTCTAAAATCATGTTTTCATTGTTCGTTTTTTTTTTTATTCTCGGGTCAGACTTCTGAAACATCCATTTTTGGATTGTTTTGTGTTACAGGTCCCACCCAAAGATAAGTTGTAGCATTGTGATGTTTTGCATCTTTTAGTTTGGGATTGGAATGCAATGCACTGTGTTGGGACTTCATTTTGCAGTCTGCTGAAGCTTATACAGTTGTGGATGTTGTGTGTCTCTGTATGCAGCAGTTACACATTGCATTGTGGCACTGTTTCTTTGTCTTGAGATGGTACTATCCATAATATGTGCTGTATAAATACACATGATATATATTATAGTAAGTATCTGGTGCCACCTATTTGTATCATCTTGCTTATTGGGAATGTCATCCATTATTTGTATTGCAGTGTGTCTCGCTTGATAATGTTTTGTAATGCAGTGCGTCCTAGGTCTTCCATTCAATTGTGTTCAATTGGCGATCTCATACAGTTGTGTGTTGGGATTCTAGGGTCAAAACCAGTCAATTGCACTGCAATTCAGGGTTTCAATTTAGTTGTGAATTGTATATATATGATTGTTTGCAGCACCACACATTAGAGAATCCATCCTGAGGTGGAATGTATTGTGTATTTGAGTCACCAGTCTAGTTTGAGTGTAGTTCTTGTCAAGGCTTCAATTTAGTTGTAGATTATTGTTGTGGTGTACAATATTTCCTGGGCGTCCACTCTGATATGACTGATCTGCGTACCCTGGGCCTTGCTCTAGTTGAGGACTGCGGTAGTTTAAGAAAGGCGGATTGTCTCCACTCAAATGTGGATTGCATTGTATATCGGGCCTATGTATAGTGACATTTTGCTATGCAAGCCAGGGCTTTAATCCGGTTGATTGCTGTGATTGTCAAGGTCTCCATCCAGTTATGGATTGTTAGGTGTCCAGTTGTAGAATCCATTATATACCGGACACACGTACATTGGCTTTCCGGGTTTCTATTGATACGTTGTTTCACATGTTCATCCAGATGCACCTTTGTGCGCTGGGGTTTGAATCCAGTTGCTGAATTGTGTTAAAATGTATGTCCAGATGAGGATTGTTGTATATTTTTAATCTTAAATCTAGTTTCAGATCGTTTGTGTGTGTGTGTGTGTGTGTGTGTGTGTGTGTGTATATCTTTCTATATATATAAATAATATATGTGTATGTATATGTAGTGTGTGTGTGGGCATGCACAAGTTGGGTTGGGCTTACATAAAATAGTGGATTGCAGTGTATCAAATTGGACTTCAATCCAGTTGTGGAATGGTATGTGATTGGGGGCCATTCCTATTTACCAGCTTTTCTCAATTGCAGTTACCTTCAGCAGTCTTTATTTTTTATGATCCTCTTCTGCATTCTTATTTGCTTTTGTTCTTTTAAAATCTGTTCTTTTCTGCCCCTCCCTCCCTGTCACTGCCTCTTTGCTGCCCCTCCCTCTTTAGCTGGGTTTGTCAAGTCGCCCATGTCAGAGACCAAACTCACGGGAGACGCCTTTGAGCTGTACTGTGACGTGACGGGGCTCCCCACCCCGGAGATCCAGTGGTGGTACGCCGAAGTGAACCGGGCTGACTCCTTCAAACAGCTGTGGGATGGGGCCCGGAAGCGCCGTGTCACCATAAACACTGCCTACGGTGCAAATGGCGTCAGCGTGCTGAGAATAACCCGCCTGACCTTGGAGGATTCTGGGACGTACGAGTGCAGGGCGAGCAACGACCCTCGGCGGAATGACCTGAGGCAAAACCCCTCCATATCATGGATACGAGCCCAGGCCACCATACGCATCCTTCAGAGTGAGTTCTCCGGCAACCCCTGTATCCCTCCTACAGTAGTGGTACTGTAGAATCTAGATGCGGTCCAGTGAACCTGATTTTCCACCCCCCCACTTTCCCATCGTCCATGGTAGCTCCCATTTTGTCTTGTATTTTGACCCCTGGATTCTTCTTTTTGTTGTCGTGCTGGGACTTTGAGCATTGCTGCTTGTTTCTCTCCCTCTTAGGAGCTGGAAACTAGAGAGGCTCTGAAAAGTGTCTCCAGAGCCTAACTGAAAATGCCCCACCCCAACGTGTCTGCATTCATCTGTCGCTTTGCCGGTTTCCTGCTGTCTTTTTTTTGTGCTGGTGTCTCTGACTCTGCCTTTCTTTTGCTCTGTGATTTCTATCTTGATCTACCCTCTGTTCCATCCCTCATGTCTTCAGTTCCTCCTTCATGATCAGGGGTGACATTTCTGACAGGTAATCTAAGCTGTGATAGGTGAGTGCGTGGGGGTGTGTTAAGCACAGTAAGATGCATATGAGCTACGTTTTCAAGGTACAATTATATAGTGTATTACACAACCACTACCAGCTATACAACCCTCTCAGAAAGTAGAGTATTTCATTCAGTGTTGTAGCTAGTCATCTGTTTCTTGTATAATTAAATATTCCCTTTCTCTGGTAGCATGTTCACTCAGGCCACATATTCCCAGCACTGAAAATTTCACTATTTCTTCCTCTCATAGTCTGTCCTGGAAAACATGTTAATTTCAGAGCAATTTCAGAACTAAGATCTGGGAGTAAACTGATATGCGTGGTTGTGCCCATTTGTTGAGCTTACTTTTTTGTTGCGAGTTGGGCTTTTTATGTCGACCTTTTGTGTTTAATCCTTCTCAGAATATTGAGGCTGGCTGTGTCATGAAGGGAGACCTGATCTACGAGGATGCTTTCAAGGGTAGAACGCAGCTTTGGGGGCAGCGGGAGGGTGTAATGAGGTTGGCTAGTCTTTCAGAAGTTGGGATTTAGAAGTGTTGGGGTCATGGAGCACATGAGAGCAGGGATAGAAAATACTGAGTTTACAGCCAATGAAGATGGAATTGGAAATTACGTACTTAGGGACTTGCGTTGAAGGGAGATCTTAATTGTTTGAAAGTTGTAGCAGATTGCAGTGAACTTTTGGGTAAATAATGCAGTAGAGATAAGGGAGTTGTGCACACATTGCTTGGACACCACTGTTTGCTTTAGGGTTGAGGAACGGTTATGAGGTAATATGCATGATGAACTGCAGGGTCTGATACGAGTCTTGGTAAATTAGTATATATTATGTAGGCCGAAGGGCAGAGTTTATTAATTAGGCAAAGGAAATTGATAATTGGTCATAATTGAGCATTCCAAAGGGGGTGCTTTTGAACAATCCGAGAAGATCGGTTACAGTGAATATAGTTCTGTGGTCTGAGCGTTGGGTGTTCCCGGGGAGCAGGTACAGTTGAACCTTCTCAGTACTGTACTTCAGGAACCTTTGACAAATACAAATCAGCCATGTGTTCAGATAGTCTTCACCTTTGGATATGGATGAGGCTCAAGCCTTCTTCATAACATTAGGTAGTTTGACTGTGGTTTAGCAATATTAAAAACACATGCCTCATATATTCTTGTGTAACATAATCTGCTCAGAGGATAGACCAAATGAGCTGAAATGGGGGTATGGCCCGTTAAGCAATAAGGTGGGAAACACACTGATTATGGACAGCAGATTGCATCAGTCAATGACTTAACAACTCGAAACTGTTGTGCCTGCTGCAGTGTAAAAACAAACTAGTTGATGAAAGTGGAACCACAACAGCCCACATACAGTGGTCGAAGGAGGACTGAGGGTACTTTTGTAAACATTAGTACTAGTAAACATTGGAATTATTTCCGCAGCAGCAAAACACACCCTCCGAAAACTGAGTAAGCTGGACAGGATTATGCGTTAGCCAAAAGCCTGCTGAAAGATGAACTGGTGTCTGAGAATCATGAGGAAAAGAATAAAATAACTCGAAGAGACTGAAGCAGCGCAGGACAAAATGCTTGATGGAGATGACCTTAGCAGCACATAAATTTGCATCATCTCTGGAAGAGACTAAAGAAGGCCTGGTAAAATCTGGGGATGGCTCTAGGTGTGACTGGAACTGCATCGGTGCAGGCAAAAGAGACAAGAATTTATTGTAGCTACAATGACACTACTACAATATACAAGCAGCTGCTAGAGATTGTGAATGGGATTCAGTATCATTTATTTTGAAGACCAGTGGTGGTATCACTGGAGGTTTAGGAGGGGACTACTATCTACAAATTGGCTCTTAGAGAAATGTAGAAAACAAATTGCAGAAGCAACAGCAGGAGAATGAGCAACCAGAACAAGCTAGACATACTGGATTACATAAGCTCAGAGAGCAGCTTGAGGGAGTTAAAGATATTATTGCAGCTTCACTGCAGAGTGAGCAGAAGAGGGAAATGCAGTCTTACAAAAAAGTATGTTGGAGATGGGGTTGTCACCAATGTAGAAGCCAAAGGGAACTGAAAAAGGTGCATTGTTGTAGAGAGCAAACCAAGGGAACTGGAGCGGGACAGCAGTTAAATAGATAACCTTCTCAGACTGGAGAGGCGATGGCATAGCGTTAGCCAGAAGTAGCTACTAAAGAGGTGACTACAGTGGTTTTGGGAGCAGCCACGAGTTGCTGCAAGACGTTTTGTAACTAGATTGTTATAGAGATTGGGTGATTTCGACCACTGTGATAAAAAGATGTATATGAACAAGTTACTTACCCTGCGAAATCGCTCTTTCTGTTTGATACTCCAATCGTATATTCTGTACCTTTAGAATATCCCCAGGTGCCAGACTGAATTTGCAAGATTTTTCATCATAGCCCCTGTGCATAGGTAGGTGGGGTCGTGCTGCTGTGTGTCAACTCCACTCCACCCTAGAAGTGACGACTGGAGCTGCATATAAGTGCCACCCAAGCACGCTGGCTTCAGTTAATTTCTTGACACTGTCCGCGACCTCAAACAGAGCTCAGAAAACACTTATTTGTACCAGTGTGCAGATCTGAAATATATTACCTTTTTAGATGGAAAAGAGCCATTCCACAGAACGGAAAGGTGGGAGGGTGGTGAGGAATTTGTGGTTAGAGTATCCACTAGACAGAGCGTTACAGAAGGTAAGTAACTTGTTCTTCTGATGGATGCTTCTAACCACAGATTCTTCCCCTTTAGAATCGAAAGTAAAGCCATAGCTCACCAGGTGGGTCTATAGAATGACTCAGACCAAAAAAGTGCTGTATGACCAAACAGCCAAAATACCTCTCCCATCAGATTTGGCTGTAATAGCTGTAGTTCTTCATGAAAATGTGCACTGATGCCCATGTTGCAGTTTGACAAATATCCAGGACAGGCACTCTGCATGCCAGTGTAATGATAGCAGCCTAAGCCTTGGTAGAACAGGACCCTCAGTCCTTTTACAAGCTGCTTTTTGGCCAACATGTAGCCGATCTTAATACAAAGGGCTATCCACCTGAACTAGTCATTTTCTTACTGTCTTGCCCTTCTTTGTCTCAGAGAGCGTCACAAAGAGCTGATTGATAACTCAGTGGTCTTTGGTACAATCCATGTAAAAGCACAGTACTCTTTTGGTATCCAACGGATGGAGTCTCACCTCAGCTTTCGAGGGTTGATGTAGGCCAAAGAACATTAGAAGAGTGATGGACTGTCCAACGTGAAGGGGAGTCCCAACCTTTTGGTCCTCAGCACCAATTTGTCAGGAAAGAAGATGGTGTAAGAGGCTGAACTGTTAAAGCTTGAAGCTCACTCACATGATGTGCTGAAATTATCGAGATGAGAGACTGTCTTATGGGTCAGGAGGTGTAGAGGATAATTGTGCAACTGCTCAAACGGGTGTATGTAAGGACTATCACTGGGGCATCACAAAGAGTTTAGGAGGAAACCTGTGGATTAAACCTTTGATAAATTGCATCATAATGGGTGATTTAAGCAAGGATGATTGGTCCGGTAAATGCAAAAAGGCAGACAGCCTTTAACTGTTCCCACTGCAAGTACTTGCTGGGCTAAAGACCAAATAAACCTCAAGACATCTGACAGTTTGGCATGCATTGGGTTCGCACTTGTAGGTGCCGCTCCAGGCAACAAACTTGTACGTCCAGCATAGATAAACTTTGAAGAAGGATGCCTGTCTGCCAGGATGACATCCACTGCTTCAGCAGGGAGACAATCTAGTCAACTGCTGCCTCTCACTCTCCACGCATGGAGGTGTAGTTGCAAAAGCCTGGATACAAGACCTGCTGCTGTCACAGAAGATCCGACCGAAGCGGCAGCCTCATCGGACGACAGATGCTCATGCCCAGAGGTTTCGGGTAGCATACTCTCCTGGCCCAATCTGGAGCCACTATAATGACGTGGATGTGGTCGTTCCTCCTCTTCTTCAGAACTTAGGACAGGAGAGATAGTGGCGGAAAGGCATACAAGAATCCTGTCATCCACTCTAGTTGTAAAGCGTCTCAAAGTGAGCCCTTTTGTGAACTCCAGCACTCAAAAGTGTGGAATTTGCGCAATCTTGGTGGTGGCAAAGAGGTCGGGCCAGGGTTTTCCCTATTGCTGGAAGGCGTCCTGTGCAACCTCCTGATTTATAACCATTTGCGATCCACTAGGCATCACTGGCTGACTTCATCCCCCTAGCATTTTAAAGATCCCACCAGGTGGTGTACAGTCGTGGACATACCCAGACGATTCAGCCAGCTCTAGAGGTACAGCTCCTCCTGGCATGGGTCCCAGGTCTCCCCTCTGTCCTGTTTGTTGCAATACCACATAACGGTGGTGTTGTGCTTGAGGACCTGAGGCCCCCCGCCTATGATGAATGACAGGAAGGCTTTCAGTGGCTAGCAAATGGCCCTCAACTCCAGCAGGTTGATGTGGTGATAGGTCTGTGGCGGAGGCCAGAGTCCCCTGATCTCCACCTGTCCCACATGACCTCTCCAATCCAGCAGCGATGCAAGAGTCACCAGTGTCTGCTATGGGAGGGTTATAGTTTATTATTTTGACTTTGTAAAGCGCATGGCTACCCCAAGGGGATTCGCCACGCGAGTACAACAGAAAGGACTGAAGTAGAAGGATTAAAAAAGCCATGTCTTTAGGAGTTTCTTAAACTTATTTAAAGAATTACAGGATCTTGCGAGGCAGGCATAGAATTCCACAGTTTGGGAGATAAGAGAAGGAGCAGTCACCTTGTCTCGCCTTAAAAGACCTAGGGACCAACTGCAAGGTTCAGATTGCTAGTGTGGAGAGACTGATTTGGAGAATATGCTGACACCAGTGACCTAAGGTAAAGCGGTCCAGAATTAGACAAAGCTTAAAAGACATAAAGCATAATGTCTTGAATTGGACTTGCTTATCGATTGGGAACAAGTGTAAGTCCGCAGAAGATTAGAGACTGAGGAATGCTAAGGAAGATGATCTAACAATCCAGCTGCCGCATTCTGAACTACTTGTAGTTGTCTAAGTGCAGCGTTCAGTGTCCCCAGGTAAAGAAAGTTACCATAATAGAACCTAGAGATGATCAGTGCTTGTACCACTGTCCTTTGGGGTGAAACAGGTAGGGGACAAAGGCTTTGTCTTAGCACCCCTAGACGCCGAAACTGGAAGAAGCTACCTTGGTGATTTGTTGTTCCATCGTAAGCTTGTCATCTAATCAGAAGTCCAAATTCTTAACCGAGCAGGGGTGGGAGCGCCCCCAGATTGCCAACCAGTAGTGTGGGCCCCAAAGGTGTAGTTGATTACCGACTAATAGGATTTCAGACTTGTTCCCATTTAGCTTTAGGGAATTACTGTTCATCCGAATCGCCTCCTAAGTAAGGCAGGAGTTAAGAGTAGCTTAACTACGATCTTCATTGGGAGATAGAGATGCAATGATTTGGGTGTCATCCGCTTAAGAAAACAATGCAAGACCGCAACCTTCCACTAAGTCTGCCAGAGGCTGCACGTAGATATTAAACAAGGTGGGGCTCAAGCCAGAGCCCTGCAGCACCCCAGAAAATGTGTATGAGCTAGAGTTATGAGATTTACCAAGGAGCGGTCTTGTAGACAGAAATGTAACCAGGCAAGGGCCAGGCCTTGAATACCCAAATCCACCTACCCTTTAAGAAGCACCTGGTGAGAGACTGTGTCGAAAGCTGCACTTAGATCCAACAGAATCTGATCCGCAGTACTTCCTCTTTCGTGCTGCAGTCCAAGCTTTTAAGTGACACCAAACAAGGTGGTTCTGTGCTATATTCAGCCCTGAATACAGATTGGGAGGGGTGAAAAGATGCAATTGGTTTCCAAGAAGGCTGAGAGTTGTTGATTAACAGGTTTTTCAAGAATTTTAGCAAACAATGGCAGAAGTGAAATGGCCCGATAATTGGCCCAATTGAGAAAGCCAAAATTAGGTTTCTTCAATAAGGGTATCACCATAGCATGTTTCCAAGCCTTTGGAACTAAGCCTTCCATTAGCAAGGAATTGAGAGTAATCACAATAGAAAAGAGCTGGGAACAAAGTTTAATAACGAACATAGGATGTAGAGGATCTAGTGCTGAACCCGACTTAATAGAATCCAGTAGAGAAACAAACAGAGGGTGCTCAACAGGGGCAAAAGTCCTTAAGAGCATATGGAGGAAATAGGAGAGATGACAGTGCTTCTCTCATAGGAAGATGGAAAAGCATGAATATCAGACACCTTTTTACAAAAAAATACCTGGTAAATTATCGCACTAGGTTCACGAAAACATGGGGGGTGGAGAAACATTGGTGGGATTCGCTAGAGATTTAACAATCGGAAATAGCATTTTGGGGCAATTATGAGCAGAAGTAATTTTGTCACAATAGAAGGTAGCCCGGGCAGAGCAACAGGTTTTACGATAATCCCTCAAAGCCAGATAACACTTGATTTTATCCTTGGTTTTACGCCATGCGCTCTCTAAACATTTGCACCTCTTTTTAAACCCAAGTAGAAAGTTATTGAACCAAGGAGTGGGGGATGAGATTTGAGATTCGAAATGGGTTTAAGTGGGAGCTCCGATACCAGTTGTCTATGGAAAACAAAAGAAGATCCTATGATGAGGAAGACCAGCTTAAATATAGTAATCGGCTTTGAAAAAGTCTCATAAACTATGCAAATCTACTCGAGTCACTTTCCATTCAGATAAATGCTTTTCGGCTTAAAGCTGGCAGAAAACTCTGTTTAGAGTAGTGAAGAGCTATCTGACCCTGGAAAGATACGCCAGTCCTCCCTTTCACAGCCCCAATGTGAAGAACTGGCTTGATTTTTTGGAAGAAAGGTGGCGGTCATTCAGGCCGTGCTATCTATATTCCAGACCGCCAATTCTTCGTCTGAATGTAGGATTACCAATACCGCGACATTTGCCGCGCAGAATGAATTTGACAGTGTCATTCCTGATGCTAAGTGTCCTAACCACCGCCTAGATTCCTTTTCTCCTATTGAAATCTCTGCCTTCTGCGCTTTGCTGCATTTCATAAGGTCTGGTTCCCCTCCAGACCATCTCCCCCGGCCTTTGTTTGCAAACTTTGCCCTCAGTCCCCTCAAGTAATGACTACCGTTCGTAACTGTTCACTGCAAGAGGGCTGGGTTCCTCAAGCTCTGAAGCATGCCATGCTTCTGCCTCTTCTGAAGAAACCCAGTCATGATCTTGACAGTTGGTCAAACTACGGACCAATCTCGCTGCTTCCCTTGCTTTCTAAAATTCTCAAAAAGCATTAACCAGAAAATCTCATCTTTTGTGGAAACACATGGTCTCCTCCATCCATCGCAATCTGGATTTAGGGATGGTTCTAGCACTGAATCCGTTCTGGCGCAAGTCACAGAGCATCTTAGACTGCATCTGGATGGTGGCGGCACTGATCCTGCTTGATCTTAGCATGGCTTTTGACACTGTCTCACACAAAATACTCCTAAAAAGACTAGAGGACATGGGTCTCCAGGATACTGCACTGTCCTGGCTGACTTTGTCCTTGCAGTTTCTGACTTTAAGGTCTTTTCCACCAATTCTGCCTCTAGGTGTCAGTCTTTCTTCTGGAGTCCTCCAGGGCTCTGCTCTGAGCCAGATGCTATTTAATATTTACGTGGATCCTTTAGCAGACACCGTTGAAGACTATGGCCTCTCTGTTTTCCTACACTGATGATACCCAGATCATCTTCTCTCTATCATCTATCGAGGCTCACTTCCCAGGCATTCTGAACTCCTGTCTTCTGAAGTTTGCCACCTGAATGAGTAGCAACTCCTTGAAGCTAAATGTTGATAAGACCGAGGTCATGCAGGTGGGCAACAACCGCAAAATGAGGGGCCCACAACACTGGCCGGATACTGTGGATCCCCTCCAGTGCCTTTTTCTAAGGTGAAGAAATTAGGTTTCTGTCTTGACGGCGAGATGTCTATGAAAACTTAAATATCCACGGTAGCCTCTACCTGTTTTGCAGTTAAAAAGTGGCTAAAGAAATTTATCTGGATGCTATTTATTTTCTGCTAAGCATACTGTTATTCAGGCCTTGATTATGTCAAGGTTGGACTGTGGTAAAATTCTTTACCTGGGAGCTGGCAAAACCTCACTTAAAGGCCTACAGGTGATCCAGAACTCGTCCGCCAGATTATTATTCCATCACCCTAAACACGCCTCCACATCCAACCTTTTTCGTGACCTCCACTGGCTCCCAGTAGAAAAGCGCCTACAGTTCAAAGCCCTATGCTATACGCATAAAGCCATGTCTAAAATAGGTCCTCGTTATCTGCGATTGCTAGTGAAACCTTACTGCACTAGCCACTCTCTTCGTTCCAGCAATCAGAACTTCTGTAAGGTCCCGAGATTTAAAAAGAAAAACATTGGGCGGTCACTCTTTTTCCTATTTGGACCTCAAGCTGTGGAACATGCTGCCCAACCCGCTGTGAAGTTGTCAGTCCCTGAGCGTCTTCCATAAATTCTTAAAAACATGGCTTTTTTAACTCGTTACGTGACTTTGGCCAAGACACCTAACTCATATGTCTAGAGCTGGGAAACCCTGCCGGGTAGCTATACGCTTTATAAAATTATGTATTAAGAATAATAATAACACTGGAACTGGAGTCCACTGACAAATTTGCACGAAGAAGAGTGCTAAAGGTTGCTGAGTTGAATTTAGACCCAGGTCTGGAGTAAGGTGCAGGTTCCGGGGACAATCACCAAGGGTAGCAGTTGAAATGGAAAACGGTACCGGAAAGTGATCAGACTAGACCAAAGGGTGCGGGCTATCTACTGACACAGTTCAGTTAGAAAATAGGGGATCAAGCAGATGTAGGCAGATTATTTAGTAAATGTATTTTTAGTGCCTCAAAATTGGCCACCAAAGAAGAGGCGAGGCTGCAGGTCAGATCATCAAAGTGAATGTTAAAATTACCTAAAATATTAAAATTAGAACATTTAAAAATAAAAATTGAGAGCTTCCGCCAGCAACAAGCACCGGGGGCCCCGGGAGACGGTAATTCAAGGAAACTGAAAAGGTAAAATTCCTTGTCAAACACAGTAAGAAGATAACACATTCACAGTCTGAGTGATAAACTTATCCATTTTACAGTGGTACTGAGCCATATAAATTCTCACAACCCCGCCACTCTTCTTGTCCAGATAGTCATGCCTCATCATACAATAATCAGCTGAAGTCAGAAAAACTGCATCCGGTAAATGGTCAATTAAAAAATTAAAAACTTCCAGCTGATGTTTGGCCAAAGAACGGCAATAAATGTCAAAAAAGCAATAACTTCCATTAGAGGGGCAGCCACAGAGCTGCTACTAAAAACTGGAGAGTAAGATCCAGAGGACCTTATCGCCGGCCACCTAATTACAGGCTCAACTACCCTGCTAAAATCACAGTAGAAACAGCATACAGGATAAATACCAGGAGCAATAGAAGATCAACATACCGCCAGAGTCTCAGGGCACAGAGCTAACAGTTGGGTGGGTGAATACTCCACTCTCTCTGGAGTGAAACAGCCAGCGTTCCTGGGCCCGTTCGGGTGCGGATGGGCGCAGATGGGCTTGCCTTTTGCGTGCCAGCAACAGGTCCGCGCCACGGATGCATTTTTACAGTGCATTGGCCGGGAGCAGGAAGGAAAAACTCACAGAGCAAAAGACAAGAGCGTCAACTGCTCTAGGAAGCAACACAACTGAAATGGCTTCCTAGTCTGCCTCCGCCTCCTAGAAACTGAGCAAAGACAAGAGCACCCAGCGAGAAAAATTTAAAACCAAAGATTAAAAATTATCCTCACGAATCATCAAATTCAAATATACAGTGCAAATAGCACAGATAATAAAACAGTATATGATCAGAGAAGCCCAGTCTATTTTCCAGCCAACCCGCGCCATTTCTGCGTTTTCATAATGCATGGGCCAAGAGCAGGAAGGAAGAACCCACAGAGCAAAAGACTAGAGCGTCAACTGCACAAAATGGCCACCTAGTCTGTCCCCGTCTGTGTTCGGGAGTTGGGTCTGCCTCTGGTCCAGTTGCAGTTGAGGCAGCCATCACTGAAGACCTTTTTGCAGTCTCCACCCAAACTTTAATGGAATCTGACAGGTTCCCTTGGTGCTTGGCCCACTGAGACTTAAGATCTCACTGCTGAGCTCACAAATGACATCAGTCTGTTCAAAAGGCTTGATGCAGGTGGTCTATAGGACAAGAAGCCTTAGAGCTGCCTTCACTGAGACCCAAGACCGAGGCTGAAACATCGGGATAATAGCCTGAATGTCCTGGGGTCGTTGATCCAGGTGTAAGGCTCAAAATACACAGTATCAAGGATGGTTCCGATGAAGATGAAAATGAGCTTGTGCGAATGAGTCAATAGTGGTTTCAGCGCATTGAGAACCCTAACAATATAAGATGGTGCACCGTCAACTGGAGCTGGTCCATGACTGAATATGGCTAGCCCGTCTTAAACAGACAGTTTTTGATGATGGGGAAAGTCTGGTACTACTGACCTCAGAAGGTATGCTGCAACCATGCCATCACCTTTGTGAACACCCAAGGGGCACTGATGAGGCCAAAAGAGCACAGCATGTTCATGGCCTACCTTGCACCGACTGTGGACCTGTAGGACGAGAACATCGAAATAGGTGTCCTGCAGGTCCAACACTACCATCTAGTCTTTTAGATCTCGTTCAGAAAGAACCTGGTGTAATAAGAGAGAGGGCCCCACAAGCAACGGGACAGGGCACCATCATCAAACAGTTGAATCAAATCTCCCCTCGATAAAATTGTTTTATCCTACTGTCAACAATCATTCAATCACTACGGGCAAAAACCTTCATATAAATCATCCGAATCGCCAATCAAGCTACTACCACAACAATATGGAAAACTCTTAATTTTTAATAAATTGTTTCATGAACACCATATATTTAAAAAAAAAAAAAAAAAAAAAAAACTTTCAAATGATCTGGGAATAAAATTACCATCATATAAGTGAAAACCTTGTTGTACAGTGGTATGTATAAAATACACGTAAAACACAAATCGTATAATAAAAACAAAATATAAAACAGAGAGAAACATATAAGACAACAAACAGTTGTCTATTTAACAAATACAAATCTGCTTAGACCATTATACTCACATGCTCTACTGAAGAAATGCACATCTATAATATTGAGAAATTGCAGCAGATTCGGTCAAGTAAGAGCGTCAGTGCGTTTCGGTGGACTTCCCCAGTTTTAGCCACCTTCCTCAGGACAACAACAAATAATCTCCCAGACATTATAATTACAAATATATAAGACCAGTGTGTGTCGTTCAAAAGTCCTTCCTAGGGCCTGTGTACAGTTCTTTTGAGTCCCCCACAAGTGTGTTAGGATCTGTTGGACACCTACTGCTAAGTCATCCGGTTCTGATGCTGCCCAGTTTAAACTGCCTCGTTTGGACCTCAATAACGTGGTTTGAATTTCACTAATGCGGGGAGCATAAACCTCCTCCGTGTTGTCTCCTCTACTGTATTCCTCTTCGGTAGTTTCTTGAATACCTATACACCGCTGATATGCATTTTTTTCAACTAACCTGGAAGAAACGCATATCGGCTAGAAGTCTGAGTGAGAAGGCGACCTGTCTGTATAGGTATTCAAAAAACTGCCAGAAGAGGAATACGGCAGTGGAGAAAATCGAAATTGACGCAGAGCCACACTATTCCACCTACCGGCATGCAGGGGATATGCTGAAAAATATTCTAGATGCAGTCTGGCGCCGGGAGATATACTAGTGAGGAACCTGCTGTTAGAAGTAGCCATCAGAAAGTTGACACAAATCTATCGATATCTAATGGACAGTTTAAAAATATTTTTAGGACTTTTTTCATAGTGTTTGAGGTTTTTGGGAAAGGATGGCAGAGGTGATCAAAGTACATTACAGAAGTATTTCCTTGGCACACTATTGATAGGCGAAGGATTAATGATGGCCGTTTTCTATGCCACCTATGGCCTGAAATGTTTGCAGAACAGTTTGTACGCAGTCATCTTGCTCTCTCTCCTCCTTCCCAACTGGTTGAAATTGTCCGCACCTGCAAGTGGAACCAAATAAGATACTCTAAAAATTAATACTATCACTTTAAAACTTTTTGGAGCTGTTCTTAGTGAGCATCCCTTAATGTACCACATATAGTCTCTACTTAGTTCTTATTTTTTCCACTTACTAGGCAGGACACAGACATTCTCTTTTCTGATTCTTTCCCAGTGATCAGTTGTGCTGAGCTAAGTTTGCAGTATGTTAGTACCTCTACATAAATATACTTATCATTAAATATACTTATCCTTTTTTAGACAGTGGTGCCATTCTTTTGCCTTCACCTACCTAGAAGGAGAATGTTCTTGTCAATTCTGTTCTGGAATGCATTCATGGTTTCTGAGGAATAGTCTTAAGACTTTAGTTTGTTGTATGGTGAAAGCTGTTTCAGCTATATAAGTAGGATTCAGTACAGGGCATTGTAATAAAGTCTGCAACTTCAAAAGACCACAATCTCTGTTTCAGGGCTCTGTACCTGCCATTTAGGAGGAGGATCCCCCAAGCAAATGCACTTGTTTGCTGGCATGATTTGAAGAATGCAATTCTGGTAGGACTGGATAACCTCTTCAAAACAGATAACCTGATAAACATACCACACGGTTGTGGCTGCCTCAAGACCCCACTTGAAAAAATCTGTGCATCTTGGAGTCGAAGCTTTCAAAACTGTTTAATACTCTTGGGTGCAAATTTTTATGTCGGAAGGTAAGCCACTCTCCCTCCAGGACCCATCAGTATCTTTGGTAGATGGGGCCAATGTTGCAGTAGCAAGTGTTTTTTAAAAAGGATTCACAATATAACCGACCTACCAAAGGTACACCGCAAGGGACTGGAGAGCAATGTCTCAAAAGTTAAGTCTGCACCCAACCACAAAAACCTAGAAGGATAAGGTAGAGGAGAGACGAGGCATATGTTCTATACCAGGTTCTAATACTGTATTTACCATTCTGTCGATGTCCTCGCTGGTTTTGAAGGTTGTTTCTCAACCCCACACCTCATAGCTTTATATATTTCTGATTGAAAGGGCAACTTCAATGGATCTGAATTCTTCTTTGTACCACCTAAACACCTGTTAATCACAGAGTGGGGGATGATCGATCATATACTCTTCATATACTCTTCAGTTTTCGTTAGATGTTTGGGCTGTCTTCCACATTTGGTGCAGTCTTTATTTCTTTAATTGAACATATTGTTTTCTCCCCTATCTATTCCGGGAACACTCAGGTTCTAAAACCTGCATTGTTTGTATAAGTATCAAAACCTTTTTAATACCATTCCCTTTGTATTTATGCCCTTTCTGCCTCTTGCTGTTTTGGAGAGATCAACACCTCTAGCGTCTTCAGGAGAAGAAGCAATCCAACATGAATACTCACTTAGTTTGGTCAAAAGTATAGCAGGAGTCAGTTTATTATTTCAGTTTTGTCTGACTGGTTCTTCAGTGACCTGGCATACTGCACAAGGGACAAGATTACATTGCATTTGCCAGAACCTGGCCCCATTCCTGCTCTTTTCGGGGCTGAACACTTGGCAGACCCTGATCCACAACCCAATGTGCAGGAGCTTTTTTAGTATAGAAAAAAAGGGGTCATGGGTATAGACACTTGTTTACTTTCTGTCCTGTTCAAAGCATTGAGGTGTTTCCGCAAAATACTTATTGAAACTGACGCCATCTCTGCTGGGAAAGAGTTTGTGCTGAATGGAGTTATCCTTAAGGGAGCATGCCATGATTATTGAGACTCACCCACATTCAGTCTCTTATACACCATTAGATGGCAAATGCCTATCTCCCAAGGCATATCCTTCATTGTTATGGAAAAATTACTGCTCAGTCTGTAGTTACTACAACCCTGTAGACAGAAAGAGACCCTACTCCGATCCTTAATAAGGAGGCACATGTGTGGGAAAGTAGGGGAGCTAGTAAATCTCGTCTTGGCTCCTGTGTTTCTCTTAAACAGATTAATGGTGTCTTCAGTAAAGGCATATTATGTGTAAATATTTCCAAAACTGGGAAACTACTTAGATGTACAACCACTAATATTGCAGTATCATCTGTGAACTGATTTCCTTTGTATGTCTTACCTAACAAAAAGTAGACTAAAACAACTTTTTTTGTTGTAAATGTTGTGAGGAAAAAATCAGTTTCCGACTAGTCTCAACCTACTCTTCAGATCTGCATCATCCTGTACTTTCCTTTATCTTCCCCCCGGCTCTCTATACTACACAAACCATTCATGCTATCCTGGTTGCTTACTTTTTTGTCTGCCCCTTCCTAAACCATCACCTCTCTCTACCACATATTGTGGTTCCTGCTGAGGTACTTCACCATAGAAGTATTTCAATTTCCGTGCTATGCTTAAAGCAAGTGATTCAATCAATCAGGGATTTATAGAGTGCGCTACTCACCCATGAGGGTCTCGAGGCACTGCATATTTTGTTTATGTTCCAAAACTCATGCTCCTAGGTTTTTAGATTAAACCAAGGCTTTCTTTTTGGATCATATTTTTTTTTATATTGGAATTACAAAATTGTAACGTTTTTCTTGTGTTATTTTTTCATTGCATACATTCCTTTCTTTTCAGGTCACAGTGTTGTGTAGCTTTTGTAAGTAGAGCTTTGTTTTCCCTCAACACAAAAGTTACAAGTCCCTTTGTACTTTTACAAATTTCCCCTTGTAACACAGTAACTTAACAAAGTTCTCAATTTTTTTTTTTAAAGCTTTCAAGGCTTCCAAGTTTCTTGTGCGGAATACAGATTCTGAGCAAAACCAGTCAGCAACAAACAGTTCTGCCTTAAACCAGTAGTCAGCAAAGATTTAGCTGATTTTCTCTCTGAGGGATGCAAGGCACTCCACTTCTAAATTTGGAGCAAGCATGGGAGAGACTACTGTCCTTTGCCATTGGTGCACGCTTGATTTCTCAAGATCAGTGGATCTTCAACATAAAGTCCTTGAGTCCTCCTTACTGTTGTGCAGTTTTTCCGAAGTTATTTCCAGAGTGTATGCGAAGGAAGCATTTTTTTTCTTGGTCTGTGGTATTTTATCAGTTTATTACCGGTACTCTCATATAACAAAGAAGACTTAGGATGACCTGAACAAATTATTAACAATGGACTATTTCCACTTGATAACATTAGCTTAAATGCTGGAGGCAATCCAGCAATCCATCGCTGGATCACCCAATATGAGTAGTTTGCCATATTCCTGTCAAGGAACATCATCAATACCTGGGATAGTCCTCACAGATGCAGTCAGTCTCAGTATAAATTCTGCACTCAGAATGTTCACAAAGGTGCTCAGTGGTGGTGGCTAATACGTGCTTCCGAAGATGCACACATTCCCATATTTAGATGACCGGCAAGTCAAAGGTCAGTCTTCGTTTTCTTGTCTACAGAATCTTCAATGCTGTTTTCATGGATTTCCTATCAGATAAAAACATTTTTAATCAGAGAGTCTCCGCCTTATTCTCTTTTCCTTCTTGTAACTGTGTTGGGTATGTCCCAATAAAAAATCATCTGTCTAGTCTTTCTGGGTGCCTAAGGGGGAAAAAAGCCTTTTGCTGAAGAAATCTCTGTACCTTGTTGGAATGCTGCAAGATTGGGTACATGCTTATTTCTCCTCTTTTTGTTATTCCCTGTGTAATCTGTTTCCAAGCTACTTGGGGAAGTAGGGTGAGTGGCCTACAGAGTAAAAAGTGCATTCCCACATATTACTTCCAGTTTTTATTCCCTAGTTACCCTTCATAACACCAGTCCCCCAAAGCATATGCCATGCTACAACCTCATATTTTGGAAAAACTAGGAACTGTGATGGAATGGTTGGCAATGCATGGATGGAAAAGGTGGCAAAGCTTCCTTATGGAGAGGGGTATTCACACCTGGGAGCTCAAAAACATTTCATAGTGAAAATGTTCTCTTAAATGTGCTTTTGTGTTGGCACTGTAATTCTCATCAAATTGCAAAGAAGGGAAAACAAAACTAAGAGGCCTGGAAAAAATAGGCATCTAATTTTTCCTTCTCCAAGTGGGCTTTTCTACTGGAGGACTACATTGGTTCCTTTTCTGACCATATCCCCAAAAAGACCCTACTCTGCTTCATGATGTGTTAACCTCAGGGCCTGTAGCAGCATGCCTATCCTGTGGCTGTACTTCAGTCATCACATCCGTGCCCAAAATAAATGAGGTCTAAAAAAAGATTACACTACAGTCAGGCAACCTATGTTGGAGGCTGGACTGTACCAGCACAGCTGATAAATAAGGCTAGTGATGGGCCTTTGGTAGCAGGAATGTTAAAGTAGGTTGGAAAATGGTCCTGCAGCAGCACATAGTTGGCAGAGGAGGGTGTCAAAGGCACTGCCACAGTACAAAAGGTTCTAAGTTGGAGCTGATGGGGGAAGCGAATGATGGAACTACAGCATCTCTGAGTTTTCATGAAACGCTTTGCACTGCTGCAGAGTGGAAGTGGACTCAACATATAGGACTTGCAGCTAATAATGAAGATGGCAGTAAGATTTTCCCCCTCTTATGAAGATAACTAGATCAGGGATAACTAAGTTGCTGCACACCAAATCAGCAGTAAAGTTCAGATTTCAATGGCAGCAACGGAGGCTTCTCAAAGTCATCAAAGAAACGTTTGCTTCTCATGGTAAACATGAGGAAGTTGGTCATTTTCAGATGCAGTTCAAAATGGCTTTACCAGACTTCATTTGCTCGGTTAAGCAGCCAGATATTTTGTATCCAAATCGACACCCTAGAAATAGGGACACAATGGCAGATTTCATAGAATGAGGAGAGAGGTAAGATAAAAATGCATGCATTGCAAATATTGAATTGATTCTTTCACCGTCTCTCAAAATGTTTAGTTTGTAAGAATCTGAATTCTTCTGGAGGTTCCATCTTGATTCCATGCCAATTTTGCTTTCTTTGTAGGCCTAGAATACTTGTGTGATAAATTATCAAAGATCAGAGCAACCCTTCTTCTGAAAATTGACAAATTTAGGATTAAAAATGTAGTGAAATAAAGGCCTGCATTTGCCAAAGCATTTCTGATTTTGAGCCAAGGATGCTAATTCACTTGGATAACCACTATGAACCAAAAAGGGTTTCCTGCATATTTCACTTAATCTGACGAAGGTTTTGCAAGGGAACCTTGTCTATCAGACTAGTTGCTGGCTGTTGCCCAAACCTAATCATCTGGATTGGTCCTCACTAGACCTACTGATAAACAAGCAAAAGGTTAATTGCTACCTTGAGAGTTGGTAATTAATTCTAGCTCTTGAGCTCTCTGTACACCACAGTCTGAGTGCCTACCCATCCATGGAGCCTCCTATTGGACGTTATCATTGGAGACTGAAGTGAATGCCACTAGTGCCTTTGCTCAGTTACAACTGCACTGACCCTGGTTCCAACCTGTAGACCATCTGCAGCCATTGAGGAGTTGTGTTGATTTCCAAATGCTGCTGCTTCCTCTGAGCTGATTCGGAGTAGCTGCTACAGTGGCAGATGTTCCTTTAGGGCTCCAGGGTTAATCCCTCCATGTTTTATGGCCCGATTTTATTTTATCAAGAATTATCTGTTATTCATGAAGGCGTCTGCACCAGCCATCGGAGAGATTATCCAGAGGTTGTGAAACCCCAGCCCTGGCCTCTGGGTCCTGGCACCCCTCAGTGACAACCCATCCCCCCCCCCCCACCCATCTGTGACGTACTAAAGTGTCACAGCTGAAGGTACCATGGACCAGCCAGTCACCTCATCCTTTCCTCACACATCACATAGTTGAGATGGGGTGGAGGTGAAAGAGAAGAGTCTCTCAAATCCTCAAACCTGTTGAAAGGAACAGCTGAAGTTCAAACGGGACCGGTAAATGCACCAAGGTAAGTTTAGAAAAAAAAGCTTTTAAATGTTGTATGTGCTGTATGGGTGAGTGCGTGTGTCTGTGATGGAGTGTGCGTATGTGTAAGCATGTCTGTGTGAGTTAAAGTGAGTCGGTGAATGGGTGATAGGGAGAGTGAGTACGAGTGAGAATCTATCAGTGAGGGAGAATGACATTGATTGTAACTCATGGGTATGGAATTCCTATAGCCTGACACCCAGGATATATTGTTTGGGGTCAAAGACAACAAGTTTTCATGTTTATTTTGTCCTTGGGACAAGTAGGCCCAACCCCCTGCAGCACAAACCCTGTGGCTGCCAGTTTACAGTACCACATTATGGATCATGGAAGGGCATTGTCTGCAGTTATGGTAATATTTGTGGCCAAACATTAATGTTGTTTGAACTTGTATTTACGGTTAGTTAATACAAAGCCTTTTTTAATTAGAGTGCGCGCTCTAAGGAAATGTTGTATGCTCAGACTGCACTACTGCCAGTGGTTTCAGTGTAAAAATATGTACACATGTTTGCAGAGTTTAACAATATGAGGCTACATACAGTGCTCCCAGAATGCTCTCTAATTTGATGCAGATATCTGCAGAAGCTTGAAAACGGGATTGATGATCTCTTTCTTTCAAAGTAAAATGTAAACAAAAAATGCAAATAGGAATAAAACATTTTGCTAAACTCTGTGAAATTGTAGGTTACATTTCTCTGAAGTATCATTTAGTAAAATGTGTTGATTTATGCTAGTATTTCCCAAAAATATTCATAAGGGAAAATCAGTGCAACCAGTTTCAACAAGATTATGGGAAACAGGAAAATAAACAAGCTTTGGCAAAGCCAATAGGTCTAATATTGGTGTTCAGCCTTTTGGTTTTGTCAGTGCGTGTCTTGTTTAGATATGGTTTTTGTAAAACTTTGTGGGAGCTGCCAAGACCTCCCCATTATAACAAACATTAGCAAAAAGCAATGATATTTTTGGTCTCAAAATGCACACATTGCTAAGGAGTTCCTGCCACTGAACAAAATTACTTTGTGTGCCAATATGCTCTTTCTGAAAGACCGGAAGCTGGTCTATGGATAGATAGGTAGAGAGCTATAGAATTTTGATAAAAACAAAAGGTCTTGGTTAACTCCAGACCTAATTAGAGGCCTAATTCTTAAAGAAAGTCACAAAATTGCACCCATGGTATATGTCGTTGTATTAGTGCAGATTGACGGCTTTCATGAATTCACAACAATTTACAAAGTAGGCCAGGAAATAGTACTCCTAGAAAATATTTGTGAACTGTTTTTTAGCACAAGCAAATATACAGGCATAGATTTGTTCATGCGAAAATCTGTTGAGCGTTCATAAGTTCACTTTCCCTCCAACCACTTTTTTCCCAACCCTGGAAGTTTTGCTTCTGCCATTGTCAAGAGTACATTTCCAACCTTTCTCAGTATAGGAAAAGATTAGAGAAGAGCTGGCGAAAAGCCCTAAAACATGAAATCTAGTAAGTTTGCGCACACTCAAAAGGTTATTTCACACTGGAACTATTGCTCAATGCTATCTCCAGCCCCAGTGTAGATCTGTGGAAAGGTGGCAAAATAAGAACATTGCTAGAATTCAAACCCTACTAAAGTATGAGCCCTGGCGTAATCGGAAAGGCTAATATCTGAGCTTTTAGATAACGAGATTGCTGCCATAATTTGTCGCTGCTCTTCATGGCACCAAAGGGACAGTTGGATTTTTTACAGGACAAGTGGATTTATGGAGCAACTTGTCCCATGGCCAAGTAGATATTTGATTAAATTCCACACCCCTAGTAACTGAATGTGAGACTGAGTCTGAGTGAATGTTAGTCCCAAGTTACTGTCCACACATGAGCTGTACATAGTGTTTGGGTGAATGTGGTCCCAAAAGTAGACCAATCAACTGCAGCGTAAGCATGCACAAACTACACCTCAGTCACTTGCTGTCACTTTCGGTCTTTCACGATGCCATTCAGCTGCTGATAAAGTGAAATGCAGTACTAGTTGCAGTGTAACAGGTAGACCTGTGCCAGGGGTAAAGGTAATGTGGTGAACTACGCAGTTATACGCATTGTATGTGCACCCCTATCCTACACAATCAATCATTCGCTCTTCAAGAATTCCGAACCATTGGAATATATTGGGTCTTCCTGCAGTCTGTGCAAGATTGGAACAAGCAGGATGAAATGCCTGCATTTTGGGAGCCCCTTTCCCAAAACCTAAAAAGTGCAGTGTTCTGTTTGAAAAAGAAAATATTGGGTTTTTGGCAAAATATGATATTCAGATTGCTTACAGTAAGGTGTTGGCAGTGAATATTGAAAAGGGTACACTAAAGCACTAAACTTGTAAGAGGTGAATTGAGATTTGACAAGCAAACTAAACCTAAACTTGTAGCTGTAGTTGCATACAGTTCAAAACCAAGATTGAAGCTTGGACTGGGGCATATCAATGACAAAGTGCCTGGACATGGCAGTTAAGTAGCATTGCACCAAGATGTAGATGAGACCTTAGAAGCACAACCGTTCTGTAGAGCCTGAAGAGGGGATGGCAGCAGCACAAAGCTGGCAAAGTGCATTGACTATTATAATTGTAGTGGCATGGAACAACTACAGAGTGCCTCGAAAGGGTAGTGATTAAGTAACAAAGAGTATTCTGCATTGTACAGAACACTGCAAATCGTAATATGGTGAATTTACTATGTGTGATATAGTTGCTTTCAATTTTCAGGGTATAGCTGGGAAACCAAGGTTTGCCGATATTAGCTTGTTGAATCGGGTTTGAGATGTAGTTCTGCATGTCAGGATTAGGATGTATTGCTATATGTTGAGGAATTTAGTGGTATGATTTAAATTGGAAAAGTAGTTCTGGAGTATTTGAGAGGGTTTAGATAAATAGTGATACCCTGCTACAACAGTAAACGTTTTTATTTATGTTTGTTATTTTTAACTTGTGATCTATTAAAATATATCAAAAAGGCAGCAAAGTTTAGGTTTAGACATATATTGAATAACCGGTGAGGATACTCCTAACTTATCCCCTCAGAAGAAAGAGGATACTTTTCTCAGCTGGCATCAGTATAATGAAACATTTGTGTCATAGCCACATACATATTGAATACAGTAGTACTCATGACATTCGTGTACTCTTACTTTGTCAGATCCCAACTTCAGTCTTAATCAGTGTACAAGTTGGTTATGTACCTTAAACCAAACAGCACTGCTGTCTGCAACAGCACAGGTGGACAGGTAATTTCGTAGTGGGCCCCAGTGTCTTTTGGCCGTGTTTGTGGTACTTGCAGGCCAGCATAGACCTAATCTGTCGCACCACTAAAAGTGGTATCTTCTATCCATTCTTTTCCCTTAAGGGGCAGGCGTTTCATACAGGGGCATACTACTCCACGTTCCTCTAACATAATCAACACAGCCATCGGGCGTCGTACTGTCTTAGTGAAGGACTTGACATAGCCCAGAAACAGTAAATGTGGAGTGCATCCCAAGCACGTTTGCTGTCTCTCCTATAACGTGTGCTATGCCTGCCCAACCAGTCTTAAATGGGGCGCACTCACAGACCGAGTGAAAATAATCCAGTAGGGTCCGTCATGCATGTCACACGGTGTGCTGGGTCGATTCTGTTAGAAATCAAAGTGAGCAGTAAAGTCTGTTAAAAATTATAGTTGTGTTTAGTATAGTCCATAATCATCTCGATGTCTAGAGAAAATGAATGGACTACAATCTTATTTCCCTTCTTAATCTAGAAGATGCTTCTTTTCAACTCTATAAAATATTCAATGCCCTTTTCATCCTTCTATTGTTCGCTCGCTTGCCTATTTGTCTTTTTTCTTGCATTTCTTATCGCACTGATGATACGAGTCAGTGGAAACTATTTAATGGAGGAAAATCCTTCCATAAACACGTGATTTGACTTTAGTACGTGAATGTCTGACAGCAAAGGTGCATCTCCTATTATTATGATAACTGAATATATTTATCCATGAGACTTGGAGGTTCAGATGTAGTCTTTGATTTCGCCTTGAATGCATGATAAAACTATCAGACTGTGTAACCTAGAGAGTACTTAATGGATGTTTTTATGTATAAAGTCTACTAATAGCCCTCTGTCCGACCATTACAGTATTGTCCTACTGTGGTGTGCTGCTCTGTAAGGATATTCTGGTGTTGTGCAATTGCAATCGAATTGTTTTTTAAGTCTTTGGAGATTTTTAGATACTTATACAGGTGTTATTACTATTAGATGCACAAAAATTCTTCCTTGACACTATCCTTTGCACCCTTTCTGGGCTGAATTGCTCTTCAGCATGTTAGGAAGAGGAGTCTAAAAATTGGAATAATACACCAGTATCACAGATCTCAGCTGCTAGTCTCCTGTTAATTTATTTGGGTCTGCATTTCTTTATCAAATCGTTTTATCCATTGGAACTTCAATTGGTAATCCCAGTAGAATAAAAGTATTTAATGGGCATGGATGATAAACTGCCCAATGTCTCCTATTCCTCTTGGAAAGTGGTTTATTGAAATTAGTCAAAAGTACAAAGCAAGGTGCAGATTCTCTACTCGATTTCTCATGCCTGCAATAGATGCATGCTCCATCGGAAAAGTAAAATGTGAAGCGCTATGGCAGCATCCTTGGAGGCATCCCTCAAAGAAGAAGCAAAAAAAGAGTTCTCTCTGGGTTGCTTTACTGCTTGCTATGTTATCTCCTACTACTTTCCTTCTTTTAGTAGCCTGGTGTAATTTCTACTGTTTAGTCCATCATCTGCCTCGTATGCAGTATTGACTTTTCTGCACTGTTTATTCTTTCTGAGCCTACACAAGACATTTACATACTTGCTGTGAAGTTTTCCTTTACAGATGTTCTATTGTCAAAAACCTTCATTGCATGTCACCTTTCCTGTTGTGATGTGTCTGACATGTTACTGGCTGTAATGTTCTTAATGTAGATCTATTCCTCCTACGGTAGCAGCACCAAACTCCGTTCTCATAGAGAGCGCACATATGTGCGTAACTGTGTTCACAGGTAGAGATGCCTGTTCGTTTCTGTATGTGCGATACAAAAGGGGATGATGGACGGAACGTTTGAGCCAATCAAACACTCACCCCCAGTCAACTGATCTGGGTTTAATCCATCATCATTCTTTAGCTCACTCCACCACCCCAGTTCAGACAAAATTTTCTGTATGTGCCCTCTTTGTGTGGCGAGTGCTTGATGATGTGGTTGCTTTAATTCGATGTTGGGTTTTGGTAAAATAGGTTCGTTCATCCACTAGAGAGCATGGTCTGACAGGCGTTATTTGTTCAGTGACTACCACCTTACCAACAGTCAAGCCAGTTTTTATCTTTCTCCTTAATTTGTGTATAGTACAAGCTGCTTATTCACATCAGCCCAAAGCACAGACTTGATGCTTTGGTGTTGCTTCTTTGTGCTGAATCAAGTGCTGTTTCTTTTGTACCAGTGGTCAGCAACTTTCAAATTGCATCTACTGTGGTGGCTATTGCCCCAAGTTGCAAACAAGACCACTCTTACATAGATCCCTGCACTGGGGGATCCAAGGGCTGCTACTGCAAAGGGGGAACGTGAAATTATGTTCTTGACAGAGCTGTGCTGCTTTGCTTCTCCAATATGACTAGTTTTAGCATGGTACTACAGGAATGGTTATCAGTCATATAGTGAGAATGAGAGAGGATCCGAAGCTGCTCTTACTGTTAAAAAAAATAAATTAAAAAAAATGCTACCTTTGACTACTGCTAATGTTTTGGACTTTCCTGGGAAAGACAAGTATGGTCTCTCATTTGCTGTCTTACGCTTGGTGGAGCTGAAGGTCCACCCTATACCCAAAAGGAGCACTATTATTATGGATACTTCTAACCACAGATTCCCCACCTTTAAATTATTCCTTAGGCTCCAGATTCGATATCAAAGTTTTTCGTAGCATGGCTCCTGCATGCTACTAGTTGGCACCATGCGTTGGCTTGTTTTGCCCTGGAAGTGACGGAACTGAGCTACATATAAGTGCTAACCCTGCACACTGACATCAGTTCCTTTCTTCCTGTTCCTTCTGATGCATATCCAGAGTCCACTCCTATTTTTGTCAGTCTTTTGACCTTTTCAAAACTAATTCCACTGTGCAAGGGAACAATGTCCCCTCCTGTTAGAAATTGTGTTTCTGGTTAGCAGCGGTATGCACCTGTCCAAGCAGGAACCACAGTCCTAGTCAGGGTAGGTCACAACGCAACCTAAATTATCCTGTGCTCACCCTCTAGTAGACTGGCACAGAGCAGTCAGGCTTAACTTAAGAGGCAATGTGTAAAGTATTTGTGCACACTTCAAACAGTAACACAGTGAAAACACCACAAAAAGACTCCACACAGGTTAGAAAAATAAAGGATATTTTTATAAATAAAATAAGGCAAGACCTACAAAAATCCCATGTGTAGAAGTCGAGATATGAATCTTTAAAGAATAAATGTAATAATAGCGATTAGCAGCAATAAGCGATTAAATCTGTTATCTGGTCGCGCTAGACTGGGGCAAAGTCAAAAGTTTAGGCGGACCACGATGGAGCGCCGGATGGATACAGGGACCTACTTGGGTCCGCTGAATCAAACTACCTTGATCTTGGATGCGTCGTGGTCGACGAGGATGCGAGGTGCAGCGTGGCAATGCGTCTGTGTGAGATGCGTCTAATTTCTCCACGTAACTGCGGCGATGCGTCAGTTCTGAGTACGAGGTGCTGGTTCCAGATGCGATGCACAGCTATTGCTCTCGCAGTAGGCGATGCATTGATTCAAAAGGTGATGCGGTTGTTCCGAGGGCGCTGCGCCAGGTCCGCTCCACGCAACGAGGATGCGCTGATTCCGACTAATGCAAAGGCGAAATTGCGCCGGTTCCGATGAAGATGCATTGGTTCTGGATGAAGAAGCACCTTAGGCCTCACCTCCAAGCGTCGAGGACTGGGGTGGCACCACTTGGCAGGGCAGACTTGCAGCTTGCAGAGTCCAGGTGCAGATGCAGGTAGTTGAAGTCTTTGATATCCCTGAGACTAGAAACAGGAGGCAAGCTAGCAAGCCCTTGTGGCCACTCTGGGTTCAAGTGATGTAGTTCCAGTCCTTCTCACCCAGGCAGAAGAACAGCAGGCAGCAGGGCAGCTCAGCAAGGCAGAATTCAGCAAAGCAGCAGTCCAGCAGAGTAGCAGTTCTTTCAGCAGCAGAGCTGTTCTTCTTCCTGGCAGAGTAGTCACAGGTCCAGAAGTGTACTGAAGTCATGGTGTCAGGGGCCCAGTACGTCTACCCTGTAGTGCCTTTGAAGTAGGGGAGACTTCAAAGAAAAGCTTTGAAGTGCTCAGAGTCCCTACCCTTCCTTTGTGTGTGGCTGTCTAGAGGGAATGCAGGAAGTCAGCTGTCACCCACCCCAGATGTGTATTCAGAGAGGGGCAGAAGGCACCAAATGACTAAAGTAAGTAAATGCCAACTTTCTAAAAGTTACATTTGCTAAACTGGAACTTAAAATCCTACTTCACCATAAGTTGTGATTTTTAAATTGTAAGTTCATTCACACCACATTTGGCATCCTGCCCTCTGGATTAGAGCTTTCTTTAGGAGTGAATTGTATGTATAAAAAGGAAAGGTTCAGGCCTGGCAAGAGGGTTACCCTGCCATGTTGAAATGGATGCTTGAACTGCATGTACAAGCTCTGCAATGGCAGGCCTGAGGCATGGTTAGAGGGCTACTTAAGTGGATGGTACAATGAGTGCTTCAGGCCCGCTAGTAGCATTTAATTTACAGGCCCTGAGCACAGGTAGTACACTTTACTAGGGACTTATAAGTAAATTAAATATGTCAATTGGGGCTAAGTCAATGTTGCCATGTAGGAGAGAGAACACAAGCACTTTAGCACTGGTCAGCAGTGGTAAAGTGTGCAGAGTCTTAAAACTAAGGCTGTCAGGTTTAGCATTTCCGAAAACTACAAGCTTTAAATCATGCTGTGACTGCATAAAACAGATGTCTGTCATGGACTCTCATTTGGCTCGGGGCACGATTCCAAGTCATGCAGTGAGAGCACCCTTAGTCATCCAAAGGTGGTTCAGGACGATGAAGCAAAGCTGTATGTCACTGAACACAGGAAGAAGTTAACAGTCTTGCATAGCTCCTGCGCTCGCTTAAAGTTGAGGATCCGGATTCGCTCACGCTGAAGTTTTCTTCTTGGTTGAAGTCCTCAGGTAAGTCAAATTCCAAATGGAAATACAAGAAGGAAAAGCTGGATGCAACCCCCACCCCATCACTCTATCTAAAGAGAAGTTGTGAATGTGTAAAGGTGCCAATCAATATTACTCCCAATCTCCACTTGAGGAGCCAGTTAGCGATGCTGTAGCAGGTGGAGGCCGTTAAGGAGTCTGGTTCTGACTCTGACCAAAGCTTGCTACCATATGGTTATGACTATGGTGGAGATGGGGATTTAAACTAACAGCCTACACCACTCCCCTGCTCTCCACTGTGATGACCACCTTTACATGGGCTTTACAGGAGGCCAGTGGGCCATAAACTCCCCTGATATGGGGTCAGATTTGCCTTTTGGGCCCCAGTGTGGAAGAGTGCCTCCTTAGCTGTCATAATTCGACAAGCCTCTGAGGTCCTGGATCTACAACTGCCTGTCGTCATGAGGTTTCGCAACCTGGGCCAGTCTCATTTGATTCCTTGCTTCCGTTCAATGAAGCCCCTCCCTAACATCTCGATGGACACTTGAGCTCTAAACTCTGTTTTTGCCTGCCGGCAAAAAGGCAGGTGGAAAACGCCCTAGACTGGCTCCTGGCGACCCTGATTCCCTTACACAGAATCCTATTCCAGTGAGTCTGGTGATCTAGGCTTCCACCAGAAAGGTGAACCTCCTGACACAGGTAGTCCGAGGAGTGAGCCATTTGGAAAACAAATGGTTTTATCAGCTATCCTCGCACTGAAGTCAATCAGTGCTGTTTGTTTATTGGGCCGCTATAATCATGCCCTCCGGGAACTAACTAGCAAGATCTTGCCAGTGGTCCTAGAAGAACTTGGAGCATCCGTGGTTCAGGCAATCCAAGGCAGCCAACATGCAGTCAAGTACATGATTTGTCCTGGCTTTGATATTACTGATTGTCTAGGGCAGGCAGCTGACACTCGTGTGGTGCCCTATTGCCATGCATGGATATGTTCCACAGGCTTCTCAAGAGTTGTACATGTCTCCTTTATGGATATACCATTTAATGGTTCACGCGTATGTTGGCGAAAAAGTGGATTCTGCTTTGGAACTCTTTAAGGAGTGTAGGGCAATGGCCCGCTCTCTGGGTCTTTCGGCCTCTGCCATACAGTTTTCGCAACAGTTCAGGATTCAAAGGCTGCTCCAGGTGGTTGGCGTATAGGCAGTGCCAGTCTTCCCATCCTACACTGCTGTCATCCCAGTCCTTTTCACCAGGGGCTCAAGACATCACCATCATGCTCCCTTGCAACAACAGCCTCTGAGTCTCTTCAGTGTGCCATTAGTGGCACACAACCACCCCGTGGAAGGCAAGATACAGCACTTTCTTCCAGGGTGGCAACCCATCACATCTGAAAAATGAGTTCTCCAGATCAGGCCTGGCTATATCCTGCCCTTACTTTCCTCCCTACGCAGCTTCCCCACAATAGAATAGCTCTCAGAGGAGCACCTGTTTATTCTGCTGCAAGAGGTGTGAGCTTTGCTCTCCAAAGAAGCCATCGAAAGGGCTCTTGACTTGGAAGTAGGGGCTGGTTGTTACTTTTGTTATTTGCTAGTACCTAAGAAGGATGGAGGGCTTTGACCTATATTAGATCTTCGCCCTATGAATGCCCTCCTAAAGAAGGACACATTCAAAATGTTCACTTTTTCCAGGTTATGTTTGCTCTGGATCTGGGTGACTGGATGGTGGCCTTGGATGTTCAGGGCGTTTATTTTCATATATCCATTGTGCAGTCCTATGGAGGTTACCGGTGGTTCAAGGTAGGCCAAGAGCTTCTTCAGTTTACAATGCTTCCCTTCAGCCTCACCATTGCCTCTGGGGTGTTCATGAAAGTGATGGCGTTGGTCGCTGCACACCTTTGGAGATTAGGGATACCAGTTCTCCCTTAACTCAGTGACTGGCTGATGAAGGCCGACTCGCCACAGTCAGTCGGTGACCACCTCTAGGCGACTGTAAACCTCCTGACATGGTTTGGGTTCTCAACCATGCCATGAAGTTGAACCTTCTTAGAGGAGCCGTCTTGAACACAGTGCAGTTCAAGGCCTTCCCTCCATCACAGCGAGTCCAGGACACTCGAGCTATGATCCAGATGTTTCAGCCACGGTCCTGGATCTCGGTGAGAGCAATTCTGAGACTTCTTGGGGTGTTAGCCTTCAGCATCCTGCTTGCCAGCTATGCCAGATGGCATATGGGGCTGTGCAGTGGAATCTGTAGTCTCAGTGGGCCCAGCACCAAGGAGACCTGTCAGATGCCTCCCAGGTTTTGGAGGAGACTGCACATGATCAGGAGTGGTGGTTGCTTAATGTTGGAACTGCTTTGTGTTATCTGCCCCATGTGACACTGTCATGTGTACACAAAGGCTTTCCCTCATGAGCTACATACTTTTGTTTTCCCTCTGTTTAATTAAGGCCTCGGTTGTGGGTGATATGGGTTTGGGGGAAGATTTCAACGCTTCCCCCCTACTCTCCTGGGTCAGTAATCTTTGATAAGCCATGTTTCATTTTTAATCATTGTGTGTTCCCGTGCTATTTGGTGCAGTCGTGGCCTTGCGGCCATCTTGACTGGGGCAAGGTAGAAATACCACACCCAAGTCATGAGAGCCTTGCTTAGCTTTGTTTCCTTTGCAAGAGCTGGAAGTCTTGTTTTGTGCTCCCACTCACAATCTAGAATAACAAGAAGGTAAATGCTTGAAAAGATTGCCTTAGGCGAGATCCCCTTGCTTCTTCGTCCCTAATCCCATCAGCCATTCCTGGAGAGAGTCTTCTCGACAATTCCCTGAAAGGAACAACAAAGAGACAGGTGGGAGAAGACTCAACTCTCCTAACAGTAAAAACAGAGCCTACAAGCAAAGATAACATGGTTAGTGCATGACTTATGAACTGTTTTAAATTGCAGCATGCTAACTCGGGTAGATAGACTACCATTGTTTTAATTAAGGACCTTTTGACACGTTGTTCCCTAAGGCATAAGAGACAATTATGCTCTAAAACGTCTAAGGATAATTTGTTCGCAAAAACTCTTGCAAGGAACTCCCAAGGAACCTTACTGTGATAATAACATTACAAAATCGTCAATAAAGAGAGTACTCAGGATATTTCAAGAGACTATTTTTACACGCATAACCATCACGCTAATCTTCGCTTGTGGAAGTGATCATACTTACCCTTGATCAAAGGAAGAGACCCAAAGAGAACTAGGAGGAAGAAGTCACAAATAGGATAATCTCTCTCTTTCTCTCATTCTCGACCCCCTTCCCCTTTGGCAGCAGGAGCTTGCTACTATCAAGGGACATGCTGCGAGTTATTCCGGGAAGGGTTGGGAGGGATACGGTCCGTCTCGTAGAAGACTTGGATTTTGGGTGAGAAGCTAAACCAAACAGAAAGCCAAGCCATAACAATTAAATTCTGCTTGGGCGACATGGATCCTTTCAGAGTTATTTGGTGCTCAGGACTTAGTGCAGGCCTTCTCTGATGAAACCCCCCTCTACAATGGAAATGGCCAGGGCTTTAGCTAGTATTCAACAAGAAGTATAGCACTTGAGACAAAGTGTAGGGTTATGCAGTGCATTACAAAGATATAAACCACATACAAATCCTTGGTCAGACAGCAAGAGGGAAAATGTCAGGAACAAACACCCACTTCTTTGCCACCCAACCTTGTGGGGTTTGCTAATAAACTTGTTCTTGCTCCTATGACCTTGCCTCCACAACTCTTGTTACAATTACCACACCCACTCCTGCTTCCTTGGCCGCACCATTATGATTTTTTTGATATAGCATCACATATATTTTCATTAATCTGTATCGGTTACAATTTCTTAGTTGGCCAAACGCCTTCCCAATCGAAGCAGCCAAAGTGGCATTTGTACTTTCTTACCTAGGATAGAACGCTGCTAACTGGTCCATCCCACTGGTCGAAAATGATGATCCTCTGCGTTGTGATTTTCGAGAATTTAAGGATTCAATGCTAAAGCTTTCTGCCAGGCATGTGTTTTTTCAGACCAGTGACAATTCGCTCCTGAATTCACATGAAGGAAATAAAGACTTTTGAGATGTATAACTGCATTTAATCAGTTGGTCGCTGAAAATAACTTGCCAGAAGAAAAAAAACATTTGTTTTCTACGGTGGTCTGAAAGACAACCTTAATGACGTACTGGGGCAGATTGTAGATTCCCTCCCCCCCCCATGAGGGAAGTATATAGTTTATTGACTTTGACCACCAATTAGGAAAAAGAAAGGGAAGAAAATCACAGGGAGACACCAAGGTAGCCTTAATAAAACCTGAAATACAGAACCGGACTCTAAGTCTCCGGATGTTGTTCAAACAATACAGGTATGGGTACTTCGGTCTACCCTGACCAAGGAAGAAAAGGAGAGAAGGAGAAAACGAACACAAGTTTATACTGTGGAAAACCAGGGCATTTTGCGCAGGACTTTCTTAGTAATCCTATGAGTGCCAAGAAAACTATAGCCTTGTTGAACGTAGAGAATCAACAGTCGAAAAACTAAAAAACTTAGGGGTGAGATCAACTTATCGAGTCAAAAATAAAATATGATCTCCCTATATCTTGTGTACACTGATGATAGTCTACCCAGACACTTGACTATTACAGTAATCTTAAGAATTTCTGCTCAAGGGAAAAATATTATCCCAATTCTTTTGGTTTCTGGGACCACAGGGAATTTTCTAGATCTAATCCTAGCCTCCTCATTAGGTATCTCTAGAATTAGAAAATCAGAATCCTGAAATTGTGAAGACGGTTGAGGGCTCAAAACTCTCTTCAGCACTCGTAGTTTAGCAAACAGATCCAGTATAATGATGGTTTGTGAAAACAGCCAAACGCAATGAATCGGTTTCAACATTATTGACACTCCGGTTTTTCTGGCTTTACTAGGAGTCCCCTGGCTACAACGGCATTACCCATAGATTGACTGGGCCCTTAAAAAATTCACCCTTGATTCGAACCATTGGTGGAGCTCCTGCTATCAGGAAGTCCCGAATCCTATTAATCCATGGGCCGGTGTCATTCATCAAGAAAACCCTATTCTAACATTGCCAGAATATTATCAGGACTGCAGGATATTTTCAATGAGCAAAAGGTCAATCAGTTGCCCCCATATAGGGCCTACGATTGCCGTATCGATCTAATACCTGAGGCCGCTCTACTGTGTAGTAGATTATATGCTCTATCCAAACGAGAAATTCAATTTCTAAAGAAATACATGACCAACTACTGGTCTGTGGCTTTATGTGCCACTGAATCTTATCTCCACTTTTCTTTGTACTGAAGAAAAATGGAGAACTAAGGGCTTATATTGACTATCATGCTTTGAATAAAACTACAGTAAAAAATTGCTTCCCACTTCTACTTTTGCTGCACCAAGTTTGAAACTCTACCATCGGCACCAAGTTGAACCTCTAGGGCGTGTACCACCTTATAAGACTGAGAGGACGCCTAATGGAAGACCTCTCTCTCCATGTGAAGTTGAACCTCTAGGGCGCGTGCCACCTTATAAGAGACTGAGAGGACGCCGAATTGAAAACCTCCCTCCATGTGAAGTTTGGCCTATCTAAATTCTGTTATACCCTAAAGCTTTCCAATTTTTCATTATTAGGTTATTACAGGAATTCTTGGACATCTTTGTAGTTGTCTGCATTGACGACATTCTAATCGATACAAAGATGAACACATCAACCATGTGAGGATGGCTCTTCAGCGTTTATAGGAAAACAATCTATTTGCCAAGCCGGAGAAATGTTCTTCAGTGGTGTTCCTAGGGTATTTAAACTCTCCGGTTCGTATTACCCTGGAGTAAAGGAAGGTAAAGACAATTCTTGACACCTCCCCCTCCCCCCACTACTTTGATCAAAGAAGTACAAAGCTTCTTAGACTTCACCAATTTTTATAGTCCAATTATTCCTTACTTTACTGACATAGTCACACCTATTACCTGGATACTGAAAAAAGGTACTGCATTTCAGTGGGCAGAAGAAGCTGAACAAGCTTTCCAATCCCTCACAAAAAAATTTAACACAGCCCTGTAGTATGGCATCCAGACCCTAAAAAACCATTTTTTGTAGAGGGCGATGCCTCTCAAGTAGCTGAAGGAGATGTGTTATCTCAAAGAGATACCGACTCAGGGCACATGCACCTGATGGCCTTTTTTCTTGAAAAAGCTCCTTCCTGCTGAACAAAATTACAGAATCGCAGAGGGAGAGATTCTGACCATTAAGCTAGCCTCTCAAGATTGGAGACATCTCCTATTAGGAGCCCGCCACACAATACCAATATATATATAGACCATAAAATCTGCTAGAGCCCCTACTACCAGCAGAAGCTATGGTTATTGTTTTTAGTGAATTTAATTTTCTCATCCCCTAATGCCCAGGCTCTAAACAGATACTCTCTCTCAACTAGGCTTCTCCTCAGTACAGAAAGGAAAATAAATCTCACAAGAAACAGTTCTTCAAAATAACATCATTGCAATATGTAATTCAAAAGATTGTCAGTCTAAAGTCAAAGAAGCTAATCTGAGCATTGACACTGAACAGTAGGTAAAGTCTAAGGGTGTGTGCATCCAATATAGTTGCTGCATCATGGGGATCAATTGTTCATTTCCAGTTAAAAATTAATTGATACAGTATGTCATGGAAGTCATAGTACTGTCCTTGCAGGGTACCCAGGAGAGAAAAAAGCCCTGAAATGTTAAAACAATGGTTCTGGTGGCCCACATTAACAAGGGATGTGAATAGCTACATTCAGAATTGTCCCACATGTATTTGCAATACATCCCTACATACACCATCCTTGGGTTTGCTTCAACCCTTGTCATTCTACCTTGGATTTGCTTCGATTTTTGTCATTCTACCCTCACTCTGACATACAGTGAATATGGACTTTGTAACAGTCTTACCTGATTCAGGTGGGTACTCTTTACTCTATGTACTCCTACTTACCAAGATGGCCCACTTTTTACCCTAAAATAATTACCATAATCGAAAGACCTGGTAGATCTCTTTATTCAGCATATTGTACACCTGCATAACTTACCCTAGATTATAATCTCGGATAGGGGACCCAGTTCGTACCCAGATTCTGGTGTAGTTTCTGCACAATCCTGGATATAGATATCTATTGGTTATCCACCTACCACCCACTGACGGATGGACAAACGGAACGGGGGAATCAGTTAATGGGGCAGATTTTATGAATTCTTATTGCTAGCTGGTCTACTGAATGGCATAAAGCTATACATCTAGCAGAACTTGAATACAATTATAGTTCAAAGGTTCTTACAGGACTTTCAGTATTCTGCTGTCTAAATGGAATTCGCCCAAAGAGGATTCCAATAGAACCTATGTTTCATGATAACTCTGTCCCTTTTGCTCAATTTGCCACAAACAACTGAAACCTTAAAAAGTGTAAAGGAAAGCCTTTTCCCTTACCAGAAACAAATAAAACATCAGGCAGACGAGCATTGGAAGGTGTCCCTCCTCCTTTAAGGACGGAGACCTTGTATGGTTTTCTTCAAAACACTTACACTTGGAGGGCTCAAGAAAGTTATAACCCCGAGTTCTTGGGCCATTTTCGTGTTAATTGAGTCATCAGTACAGTAGTAGGAAACCTGACTTTGCCAAAGGACTACAAGATCCATCCAGTTTTCCACGTTTCTCTAATTTGACCTTCTTTAAAAACAATTAGAACAGAGAAACCACAACTACTGGTCAGAAGAAAAGACCCAGAGAAGTCTAGGTGGTAGAAGTCACTGAGCCAACATTATTTAACTTTTTACCACACCAGGCACAGTATTTCAGCTTTGGATTGGTACAATACCTTTAAAGCTAACCTGGAATAAGCATAGGATTAGTGCAGTGCCATCCACGCTTAGCTAGAAAGTGACAAATGTATAGATATATATACACATTTATCTCCCAACCCCATTTCCCCTTGGGAACAGCTGCCAGCGCTTGCTACATTAAGGTACACAATGAGAGTGTAGGGAAGCTTGGAAGGGCTTATTGTCGCCCCTGCAGGACTCTGCCTTAGTTGGAACAGCAGCAGACCCCCTCTCATTGCCCACCCAGAGCTGACGGTGATGACAGATGTGTCACTGTTGGGGAGGTGGATATCAGTAGACATGGAGCCAGGTTCCTGCCGGAAACCACTCTGTTGAAATTGTGTACCATTTGTCTAGCGCTGAAGGCCTTCCTCTGTCCCCCAAGGCGAAGCTAGTGTAGGTTCCCACAACACTACTGGCATGTGGTACTGAAGCAAATGGTAGGGGGGTTGGGAAGGAGGGACTCCTGGGTCCTGTGCCTGGAGACATTATACTTTGATGTTGGTTGGAGCGTCAAGGCAGCTCCCTGATTGCAAATCACCTGGCAGAATCTTTGAAAGCCAGGGCAGATACGCACAACTGACAGTGCCCGGCAGATCATGAATAAAGACTGCATCCTGAGGTGGCACTGGGCACCTTCTGACAGTTAGGGGAGTCGTAGCTAGATCTTTTCACAACCATTGAGAACCCACAATGATAAACCTTTTGTGTGTTGGAGAACCTGCAAAAACTCTTGCTAGGAGATGCATTTTGGCTGGGGTGGAACACGGGGCTACTGGACACCTTTATACCTCTGTCTCTCTTGTTCGAGTTCTGAAGATCAGGAACAGCTGGGCCCAAGTCATCCTAGTGGCTCCAGATTGGGCCTGGAGAGTGTGGTGAACGAAACTACTGGGCATGACAATCTATCCTCTATCAGGCTACCACTTAGGGAGGATTTTCTGTCTCAGCAGCAGGGAAGGGTTCTGCACCTGAAACCTGAGCAATTTACTCCTCCATATGTGGAGATTGAGCGACAGTAGTTAACTGCATTCGATCTACCATCTGAGGTTATGTATGTCATCCTTGCTGCAAGGAGTCCATTTAGAAAGTCCATTTACGCCAGTTGCAGGAACAAATTTGTGGCCTGGTGTGAAGTCTGCAAGATAGACCCCTTATAAGCCAAACTGTTTTATTGTATGTTTTTGTAATTTGCCCTGGAGGTTCTTGTAATGGACACTATTATGGGCTGTTTATCTGTTCTTTCAGCCGTTTTGCATTTGCCGAACCAACCTCCCTTGTTTAAATCACCTGTTGTGCTGCTGTTAATTAAAGGTTTGATACACGTACTCTCCCAAACTGTTTTTGATGCCACAGTGGAACATTAACCTGGTCTTGAAGTCCTTCGTGTGTACTCCCTTTGAGTTGATGCACAACTGCATGTTCCATCTTCAGAGCTGAAAGACTGTCATTCTCATTACAATCATTTTAGTTCATCGCATGAGTGAACTGCATGTTCTATCAGTTCAACTGCCCTACACCACATTTTTTCAGGACCAGCTGGTGATGAGGACTATGTTCCGCTTCTTGCCAAAAAATGCAACTCCTTTCCATGTTGGGCAATCCAGCACTATCCCAGCGTACTTTGCCCTGCCTCTAAACTCAAGAGGAGAGGCTCTATCAGTTGGTCTCCAAAAGAGCTTTAAGCTTTTACATGGAGTACCATTGGGTGGATGATCATCTTTTTGTGGGTTTCTCTGGGTGGAGAAAGGAAAGGCTGTGCAGAAAATGACTGTCAAACTGGATAGTACTCAGCATTAAGTTCCGATATGCATTGTCCAAAAATCAGCCTCCAGAAGTTCTGAGAGCCCATTTATCCAGGGTTATGGCTACCACCACAGCATTGGCACGTATTGTGCTTGTGATCTGCCAGGTCATAAGATGGGTGTCGGTGCACATGTTCACGTACTCTACTTTCTTTGCTGCCAGGTCTGATAGAATGGGCATTTTGCCTGTTCATTCCTGCAGGCTTTTCTGCTCATAGTCCACTTCGCAGACCCTAAACCTTTAAAGCTACTGCTTTGTTAGCTATTCTAATGCTGAGGCTTCTGCAGTTAGACGTATCTGTCAGAAGAACAAGTTATTTACCTTCGGTAATGCTCTGTCTTGTGGATACTCTATCTAACTGCAGATTTCTCACTGCCATCCCACCTCCCAGTTCTGTGGAGTTGTCTTTTTTTACCATTAAAAAAACTCCCAAATTTGAGATCTGCATACTGGTGATGACATTTGGATTGCGCTCTTTGTTTGTGTGCAGCAAGAAACTGGTGTTGGCGTGCTGGGTTGGAGTTTACATGCAGCTTTGTACCGTCACTTCCGGGCCAGGACGAAGCCAACACAGAGTTGCAAGGTGCTACCTAGTGGTGCATGGAAGCGCTTATATGCAAAACTTCTTGATCTAGTCTGGCACCTAGGGAATATTTTAAAGATGAGGAATCTGTGGATAGATAGAGTATCCACCTGAAAAAGCATTGCTAACGGTAAGTAATTTGTTTAATGCTATTACACTGAAATGCCTGTAGTTTGAGCTGAAAGATTTATTAAAGTAGTGTACACAGCACTTGGGATAGAAGATTCCGAGTGGTTCTTAAGTGACATCTGCTAAATGGACTGCAGTAATGCTTGCTGACCTGAGAATACAGGGATTCAAGTACTACTGATGTAGTTGCTACGACTAGCTGAGGCTTATGGAGACCAATTTAGGTATCTCACTTAAGTGGAACGAGTGTTAAAAGGAGGTTCAATAGGGCGAATGATTTTTTTGGGATAAATACTCTAGCTTCTAACAGGAGTTAGGCCTTTGTGGCAGTTTAAGGGTGAGTTCTGATGCCCTTAAGCTGTGGAATTTAGACCGGTGTGAGGCTGAAAAATTATTGTGATTTTCTTCTAGGGTATTTTCTCCACTGCGTACTATCACAGAGGGAATGGTTCTACAAGTCTGTCGCAATAGAGTAATTGGCCACACAAAAAGATTGCCATGTTAAGGCATGACATCTCAAGATAGCGACAGTTTTTTTCCGTTGATATTTTCGTTGTGTGAATCTAAATGTTGATCGTCACGAGATGAACAGTTAGTATGCTGCTTATATGAAAATTGAATGTGAATGCCTCTATCAAAGGTATTGGGTGCGCTCGTTTTTTTATTTATATATATATATATATATATATCAATATCAAACAAGATTCCTACGATGCGAACAGCGGGGATGCCAGGAAGGGTATTTATTTCATCAATGGCATGACGCGTTTCGGACATAAGTGCCTTTTTCAAATGCCTGCTGCAACACAGTTTCCTTCCCGCCAATCCACTTGAAATACCACCAGTCGTTCTGCCATTGGTGGACAATCCAGGTGGGCCGAACACGGCGAACAGCACTGTAGCTGCATCGGCAAACTACAGATCCCAAAATGCATCACTTCTGGCAAGTCGGGTAAGTATCTCCGTCGGCTCCATCATATCTCTTCATGAGTGCTGGATAATTGAAGAACGTGGCTCAACTGGATAGCGAGAACACAACGTTGCTGTTAAAACAAATTCCCTTCCCGGGCCCCCAAGACGCCCAAACCGCATGGGTCCATGTCCAACTTCCCCTAGAAACATAGATATATATATATAGGTCAACTGTTACTTGAGTACATTTATGCTCCTGCTTATGAGTGCAACCCCATTTTTACTGTACTTCATGAGTTATTGATGCTCAGATGTGATTTACCGCTTTAGTTTCTTTTTTTTTATTGCAGCTTTTTTAATGTTTTGCCTTCGTAGATAAAGCTTTTATTTTCAACGTGATGTGCAAGTCATTTGTTTTACATTGTATACAAGAATTCCTGCACAGAATGACGCAGCCTGGTCTCTGAAATTTCTACTAGTGAGTGACCTTTGCTGCTCTAGGCATTATTGTACAGTGCATATTGGTCGGATCTGCTGTTCTCCGGCATTTCGGCTCACGTAGTAGTTTGCGCCCACTTGTCAAGGTCCATACTAGCTACTGCTGTTGTGTGCTAGTTAAACCCAAAGAAACATAAGTGGCAGTCTGTAACAAGTACAGCACTGACGGGGACGTTGCTTAGTAATCCGAATGTGAGAACAAAGTCTGATCCCATCATTTCCATCCGGTGATATGTCACCCGACAGAACATGCTACTCAAATTCGAAATGCTTATTCAGAAGCTACTACAGCAAAGGAAAGCCTTCATTGTATCCGCAATCAACTCGGGCCAGTCTGCGTTGTAGGCGACTCAGAACCGAAAATAGGGCGCGGTGCTGCTATGTTGGAACTATTAAAGATATGTTGTCCTTTCTTACGGCAGCTGATACTGTGATTCCATATTAGGTCTGTTAGCGGATCTTCAGTCTGTCACTCTTCCGTAAGACAGGAATGAATGAAATGCCAAAGCTCAAAACGAGGGTTAGAGCCGTTTTTGGATTACTCTCTTCCCGAAACTCAATTAGCGTTCCGATAAATCGGCCCTTGATTGCTTACTGGCTGTTTGTTGTGGGTGTAGTTCTGTTTATTAAATAGCTGTTGAAGCTAAGCTGCCGAGATGGTTATATTCGGTTCATACTGCCCTCATAAATGCTGAAACGTCCAGTACAGATGTTAAAATGTAGGGCTTTAGAGATCTCCTTCTCAAAACTAGTCACACACCCAGTCATAAACCGATTTTAACACACATTTTTAAAAGAATATTATGTTTCAAAATTTTTAAACCGATTGGTGCTTTTTCAACCATTCTCTATGGTTAAATTAAAAAAACGAAGTGCCCCCTAAGCCCCAATAAATATCCTTGCCAGAGCATAACAAAATGAGTGCATTATAAAAGCATTTGTGCGCGGTTTTTAATTGTTCACAATGGAATACAATGTTAACCTCAAGGGGCACAGCAACAGTTTGCTACAGGCAGAAAATGTACAATACAATCGAAATGATTAAACTAACAATGGATATTATGAAAACCATTTAAAAAAAAAAAAGTAGAAAAATGGGCTAACGTACATTAACCACTCAGCAGCAGTAAGATGTCGTATTAGGTTAAAATTCTCAAATGGAGCAAATCAACAATTTATTCCTGTCTGCAGTCCTGAAACTTACCAGTAGCTCCTATGAATGGAGGCATGGTTCTACAGCAAGAGTATTCCAGTGCCCTTATAAAACAATACACAACGCTTTGCATATAGAAGTCTACCATGCGTTTATTTAAAAAATAGCCAGCAAGCATTCAAAATAAGCAGAGTAATTGCTGTTTCAACGGACTAGAGCTTCGTCCTTGATCTGTTGGAGAATGTAATGCAAAAATCCATACATTTTGTGCTACAGTTATACACTTTTTGTAATGCAAAGTGAAATGAAGTGTGTACATGTGACCGAAGCGAAACCTACAGATAGTCCATAATGAGCAGGTGCCAAGATTGTCACGTGGAAAAGAGTCGAGAAGACCCTGGCAAACTGATACAACTAACACGAACGATGAGCAGACTCTACTATTTTCTAAAATCCTTGCTTCCGTTTGCCAACGTCCCAATATGGCTATACTTTACTAGAATGGTTTATCTGATATGTGCACTGTAAAATAAGAAAGAACAAAACGACAATGCATTTTAAACGTGTGTAGGTGTACAGTAATACTTATGCGGCTTTAGTAGTCTTCAAACAGGTATAATAACCAAATTCCAATTGAGTGATAAAATGTAACAGTGCACGTTAAGTCCCACATGAATATCTGCATTTTTATAGTAAACATGGTGAGTTCACTTTCTCACCCTTCTTTAACTCCTTCCAGTCTTTTTGGAAATTGCGTATTGTAAACCAGGAAAAGGCTTCTGTAAATATAGCATTCTTTCAGGTTTCTCAGATTGCATATCACAAGTACCATTCGGCACGCCATGCCTAATTTTTTCTAACTGACCCTAAACAGCCAGTTAATTTCCCCCCTTATCTGCAGGTAACAGAGTATCTTCTCCTGAAGCTTCTCATTGTCACTGTTTGATACGATGAGAGGGTCAGCACCACCATTTTGGGCCACCAGCCTTTGCAGGCCCACAGAAGTTGCACTGTCAACACCCACACAGTGGCAAGAGAGAAGGCACAGATTAGCAGGAAAATATTGTTTTGAAAATACCTTGGAGGAGGTGTTCTAGATTTGTACTAGCCCAGTATCATCTCACTTTGAGTTTTGTGGCATTCCTTTGAGAGTAAAAATCGCAGCAATTCTTAGGTTTTACCCTGAGCTAACCTCCAGGTAGCCTGACTAATGTTCAGGAGGAGGTCCTGAAGCAGATGGATCCCTTCCAGCTTGAAATGATGAAAGTTCAGACACTTGTTGAATTTTTTGAGCTTGATTATAGGTTGATGCTTCTTGTCCTCCAAAAATACGGTGTTTTAAAAACCCATGAGGATGAGCCCAGGAGGGGACAACCATACTTTTCTGTTCCAGGGCCAGGACCTCCTCTGGTCTATTGGCTCGGAATCCTTGTCCAAGAATGTGGTCAGCCTAGGTCTTCACCATTGCCTCTGTGATCCGTAAAATTCTATTTGAAACTCCTTGACTATCTGGAGCATCCAAGCATTGTTTGTCAACTCCTGTCACTTGTGAAAGAATAAGGCCAGCTTTTCCCCCACCCTTATTTGGGAATAAGGGGTTAGGCTCAACAGAGTAGTTTCCTGTAAGTTTTGAGGTCCCTTTAAAGGAACCCCTTGTTCCATGTCTCTTGAAGTTGCCATAGAAGAAACTGCCAAAGTCGTTATGATCCTGCCACTGCCTCTTTTTAGGCTGCATGACCTTTTTGGAGACCTTGGTTGGGAAACGCCTGGAAGAGCATCCTCTTCCTTTTATGGCCCCTCCAAAAATCTTCTGCCCACAAATTTTCTCTATGGGCGTCTGGGCCTTGTCCATCGATGTGAAGCTGGAAGATTACTACCCGAGTTACTTGATAAAGGGCTCCCTGAGCAGTCCTTCTTTGGCCCCAAGACCCACTTATAATGTGGCCAGATCACCTAACTTTGGGCTGAATTTTATCAGGAGCGGTCTGTCTCTTCTGTCAACATTGCATAGTTGGTATTGCCAAGAAGCCATTTTGATCCTCTCTGCCCATCCTGATATGGTCTCTAGTTGGATTAGGGATCCCACTACTTTTTCCTCAGCCATGTTGAGGAACTTTGTGATGGGTCTAGAGACGTCCAACAGTTTGTCCTTGCATGCTTGTCAGGACCTATCGATTCCTTTCTACTGGTCTTTAAGGAATTTCCCTAGAAAAGTAGCCATCCAGTGGTCTATCTTAGATGTTGCCACCTCCTTTCCTTTCAGGGTGGGTCTTGAGGCCCTCTGCCTTCAGGTAATCCCTAACCTTCTTGTCCAGAGGCTCACACAACTGACTGGCCATATACTGTGCCACTTTAGTCTCTGGTGACCATTCCATTAAGTGGGGATGGGAGATGTCCCAGGATCCAACATGTCTGGAGGAATCTTGTCCTGAACACCCTGTTTGTTTCACTACAGACGTTTAGGCTCTGAATGTGGACTCCATGCTTTGCCCTCATTATATGGAAGTATCAAAGAGAGAGCGAGGAAGGACAATGGGGTACGTCCTTTACCCCTGATTAGCAATAGTTTAGAACAACGTGGACGGTCCCACTAATGAATCCTTCTACCAGGACGACTCAGTGCTGTGCACTGGAATACAAGAAATCCAGTAGGTTTGTAAGAAGAACTCTCACCCACCAACCTAGTTGGTGGCATGCTTCATCATTGGGTTCCCAGCTGGGCTGCCGAATGCAACACAGCTCTGCTTCGACGCCTGAGTTACATTGGAGCAGGGTTTGGTTTTTCAATGTGATGTGTGCTCAGAGTGATGAAATTAAAAATGCCTATGGGATCCCCTGCTGAAAAAGTTTTATTCACGGGGTCCTAGGACACAGTTAAAAACAGGGCGGGGATATAGTGAAGATGAAAAATTGGTCTTCATTATCCCCTAACCTGTGTCTCCATGTGAGTTCTTGCCATCTGTGTTGTCCTTTGTGAGAGGCATGGGGGCACGGTAAGGCCCAAGATAATAGGGGTGACCCCTTCACCGGAGCGCTTGAGGCGTTGGTCTTCCTGATCCGTGTTCCCTTGGTGTGTGGATTTTGACCATGCAAGGAAAGGTTTCCTGAGCTTGTCATAAGCATCTACTCCACCAGGTTCCTCCCTCTAGTGTGGCTTTAGCCAAGGAAGGACTCTGGCCCTCTGACTTGTGGGGTTCAGTCGTCCCCATAGAGACACAGAAATCTTCCCTCCAACGGAGAGGTTCAGTTTGGGTGGCGGCCAGCCTCAGTAATTGCTTATTGATGGATTCCAAGGCACTCGTCACCGGCTTTTTTTACTGAGGCACCTACCACCTATTTCCCAGTAGGAAGCTCCTTATTGAGCAAAATGTAAATTATAAAGGGTAACAATGAAGAGGGACACCTTGGAGTCTTAGGAGTTGGAGGTATCCATGCTATGGGATGATACCTTATCCCATAGGTCAGTAAAACAAACCATGTGCCGTCTGTGAAGCCTTAGAGGAATACGGGGCTGGTTGCGGGGTCACTCTTGCTCCCCCTAGTGGTCTGATAACCGTACCCCACTTACCAGAGACCACTGCACAGGACTTCTAGAAAAAATCAAGCTCCACTCATTAAGACCACCCTAGTTTCAGTTGTGGTTTCCTATAACTATGTTGTTGGAGATGGACAGTGACTTCGAGAGTGATGTAGTCAAACAGTTTTTCAACAGATTATAAATGCTTACCTTAAAAGTGGTGTATATAAGATGTTAAACTCTTGACTGGTGATTCCAAGACACTAAATTTTAAAAGACACAGATGTTCACCACTCTAAAGCAGAATACCCTTTTAGTGCAAGCACCAGAAAGATTTTCTTTAATTTTTTAAAATAAAAAGTTGGGACGGGTGGGAAGAGGTTCCCTCTTGTTGTTAGCCTTTTCTTTTATTCCCTGTGTGTTGCGCAGCATTTCTAGCATGCTGACATCACACAACTGAAAGGGAAAGCAGTCTACGGTATTAGGGGCGGACTGCTTTCATTGTGATAGCTGTCTTGGGGGAATTTCTCCGCCCCAGAACACTGATGAAAGCGGGACGCATAATGCTGGAAAGGGTTGTCCCTTTTCCATCAGTACCTTTCACATGTGGGTCACCACAGGAAGGCAATTACCAAGCAGGTACCCACCCAAACTCCACCAGGGTATGATAGGAGGCAGCCTGCACAGACATCAGGTTTGAGCACCAAACCAATGCAGGCCCTAGTAGTAGCTCTGCCTCTACCACCCCCCCCTTCCCTCCTTTCAGGTTGGCTTGGTGTTTATGCCCAATCTGCCTCTCCCGCCTTAAGACTGCACAAAACCCACTAGACACCAGTTCACCCAGGTACTGGGCCTAACCCCATCCCTAATTGGCCCAGCCAACTGGATGCCAGGTTAAAAAACAATTTTTTTAAAAAATGGGGTGAGAACTAGTCTGTCCTGACCAGGCCTAGAAGATCCCCAGGCGAGTGAAAATGTTGATACTTTTGGGCTTAGTTTCGACATATGGGCCAGCAGAGAGGGGTTAAATCCCAATTTCTTCTCAATTGCCATGCTGAAAGACTACACTGTTCAGTCTCGGAGTCAGCCTGCAGTTGGGGAACCCTACAAACATTGGACATTTCTATAACATAGAGAGCCAGGTGGATCCAGGATAGTACGGCTTGCGTGCATCCCACTGTCTGTTTTTTTGTGGGATTCCAGTGTGTGTGTGTGTGTGTGTGTGTGTGTGTGTGTGTGTGTGTGTGTGTGTGTGTGTGTGTGTGTGTGTGTGTGTGTGTGTGTGTGTGTGTGTGTGTGTGTGTGTGTGTGTGTGTGTGTGTGTGTGTGTGTGTGTGTGTGTGTGTGTGTGTGTGTGTGTGTGTGTGTGTGTGAGATATATATCTTTGCTTGTTCCAGAAAGATGGTGTTGCCATTTAAATAAAAACACATTTTCTTGGTTCTCTCCAGTGAAATATACTAACCCTGGGTACTGTTAGAATCTCTAACGTGGGGGGGGGAAAGGACACAAAACTGGCCTGGATAACTGATATGGAAAATGATTATGAAGGCTTAACATAATTGGATGAGTTGAGAGTAGTAAATGGTAGCCTGAATTAAAGGAGGTCATAGCAGAGAGCTTGTAAGGAGAGTATATGTTACTGTGTAGAAAGGTAAGTAAGAATCCAATCATTTGAGGCTCTCAAATAAGATTTGGTTCCCAATTTTGCATTTCTCATGAAAAGAGATGAAAACCTCTGCCTTGAAAGAGGTCTAGCGGGGAGATAGCACTTTCTTACCATATGGAATCTTTGAGATTTTGGTGATATAGTCCCGGACAATCAGATCTTTAGCGAAAACAAACTTGTAGCCTCTATGGGAACAACAGTAGAGTTCAGTGATAAGTTTAAGTAATCTGTGTAGTTTTTAGCAGTGTTCTTAAAGATAGGTTGTGGATATAGATTGTTTTAGGGAAAAATAGGATTATAGGGGATTGCTCTTTGACTATATAGCATGGAGAGTGATTGATAGAAATGGGGGTCTTTAGTTGGCAGTGGTATGCACCCTGTCCAGGTAGGGACCCTTCCTTCTAGTCAGGATAAGGGGATTACACACCCAACATAACCCCCACCCCCTTTGTAGCTTGGCACAAGCAGTCAGGCTTATCTCAGAGGCAATATGTAAAGTATTTGTACATAACACACACAGTAAAACGGTGAAAACACTACAAATAGACACCACACCAGTTTAGAAAAATAAACTATCGTTATATAAACCAAACAAGACCAAAACGACAAGAATCCAGCATACACAACTCAAAAATATTACTTTTAAAAGGGTTTAGCAATTCCGTCCGTGGGAAACTATAGATGCTGTGATTTTACACTAAGTACCTTCAGGTGTGTCAAAATTCACAAAGCAAAACCGCCGTAGAGGAGAGAAGTGTTGGAAAACACAGTGATGCATCGGTTCCTGATTCCTTGGGGAGGCGATGCGTCGGTTCTGCTGCACGCAGGAGAAGTGTTGCGTCCAATCCAGGCTTTAGGGGGAAGCGAGGCGTCAAAATCCAAGACTGTACTGGTCTGCGGGTGATGCGTTGGAAAAACTTGGCACACAGATGCAATGTGTGGAAATCCGCATGCGCTGGCGGTAGATGCAGCGGCGGTCAACAGGCGCTGCGTCGATTTCTTCAGCTGCGGTCCCATGATGTGTTGGTTCTTTCAGCTGCACATCAGGGCCTTCGTCGGAGTCAGTACAGTAGTTTTGGACTTTGGAGACCGGTGTACTGAACTCTGCCTGCGGCGGTTTCTTCGGCCGCGGGCAGACACTGCATCTCTTTCTTCAGCCGCATGGCGGCGGTGCTTGGCAGTTCTTCCCGCACTGCGGTTCTGCGGACGAAAAATAGGCGCTGGATGTGTGATGCATCAATTTTCATGTTTCTTGTAGCTTTTTGCAGCAGGAAAAACCTCCAAAAGCCCAAAACTGGGATTGCCACCACAAGGCAGGTCAGGTGAAGCCTTTGCGTCCCTGAAATGTCGTAACGGAAGCAAACTCTACTTAAAGCCCTTGGAAAATCTTCTTAAGCAGGTAACAGCAAAGAAAGTCCAGTCCTTTCCACTGCCCACAGACAGAAGCAAGCAACTGCAGGCAAACCCAGTAAAACACACAGCAAAGGGGCATTGCTCCTCCTGACAGCTCTTCAGCTTGTCTTTTTGGCAGGGTCCTCTTAATCCAGCAGTGTTCTAAAAGTCTGGGGTTTTAGGTTCAATACTTATACACCTTTTGGCCTTTGAAGTTGGCATACTTCAAAAGAAGGTCTTTGTTGTTTACGATAAGATTTGAGAAACAACGGCGGACTCCAGTGGCCGCACCTCCTTTTTATGTTGCCTTATAGTTGCTATTAACTGATATGTTACGAGTCGGTGTGCACAAACCGCTCCTGCACCCGCCGTTGAAGAGTGCCAACTGCCAATGCAGATATAAAGTACTTTAAAGAACAGTGGAGCGGTGCACTAACCAGTCAAATTCAGATCAATAAAGAAGCACAGTCAGTATCTTCGTGATCCAAAAAATATATCCGTCTTTATTTTTCCACAATCCTTAAGAGTTAAGCACAGCATCAGCCAACGCGTTTCGTTCAATATATGAACTTTGTCAGGGCTGAAACAAGTATAACAAAAAGTAACATGAGCAACTTAATTGTGTGACATATGACAAATACAATACATATAACTCAACATGACACTGGACATTATTTCATATTACTACTGTGCATGACACTGGAGACAACGAAATGTGCACAAAAAAGACAATACATAAAAACCGTGACAAAATCTATATTTGTAAACATGTGGTCTCTACCCTTCCTCCACACCTTAAAAACATCTAATCGCTGATCCCCTTTGTAGACGTGCACATATATAAAAACAAAGGGATGTACTATTGAATCTATCAGCGACTCCACTCATGGATACTAAAACCAATGTGTCCTTGGACACTATTAAAAACCCAATTTTGATATCTCACTAATATAACACATATCGATTAAATTATTATGAGAGAAAACCCAACATATTACCATGTAATTATAGATGGGCGATATTATGGCAAACAAAAACATTACACAGGGGACCCGTTATTAGTATCTCCCAAGTATCGGGTATAGTAATAGGTGAAAAAGCGGACCGGACTGTCATTTCTTATTATCAACTCTTCAGTATAAGGGTAAAAGTCCTAGCATGTTATTACTCAAACAATATAAATGGGCATGCAACCCATTAAGTACATACCAGAGTTCTCAATAGAAAGAAGTGTTTGTACTTGTCGTATATCCTCAATTGTTCTATCTACAACTGGTGTATCAGATATATTGGCAACAACAAGTGGTGTTTGCTCTGAAAAAAATTCTTTTAATTTGAGTGTGCGTAGGAATTTATACAGATCTACATGTACATTAGCAAGATCACCAAATTGTGTAGGGCAGAAACCCAATCCCCTTTTTAAGACATTACGTTCACATTCATTTGATTCCCTTTTGGACAAATTAATGATATTCAGATCTGGCTGAGTTGCATGTATATCAGCTGAATCGGTAGTATCCCCCGTGGTGGAAACCCCGATTTGATCTACCCTAATTGTGTTCTCTAATTTTTCTTGGGACGTAATAGCATGGAGTGACTGTCTCCTCTTAATCCTTGCCCTCCCCCCTCTTCTGATTTTTTTGGGGCCTTTTTTGGCTGTCTCTCCCCCTGTCGGACTCGTTCTAATTCTTTCTGGAAGTTTGATGTACCTTCCCCTAAAGGGATCTCAGATGTGGATTGGTTTGAAGTAATACTTCCACTAGACGCCAGTGAAATACTGCTGGCAGATTGGTTTTCTACGCTTTCTTCCCTTGCCCTTTTCTTATCCTCACTGTTGCTATGGTTGTCATATTTTTTGGCAAAGGTATATATCCTGCCATCCCTATAGTCGCGGTCGTCCCTCCTGATCTTACGCATTTTCTTATCTCGTAAGTAATGCTGGTGTTCCTCAATAACCTTGTTGAGAATGGTATAATTCTTCTCCACTAAGTCCTTACAATCCATACCCTCGATCTGTTTTTCTAAGTTGTCAATTTCGACCTGTAACTTTTGACGTTACCTCGTACATAATATAATTATTGCAATCTTTTGCACAAAGAAACCCAGGCTCTTTCTAATGACCGTCTAATGAAATTTTATTTTTTCGGCATTTTCGAATTAATTTTTATTGAATCCCACTATATTAGGGAATCATATTTGGGGATCATATTGCAACACTGCATTTTATTGCCACATGTAGCAGTTGTCCTATTTTTTGGTTCTTTTCGAAGTTAGGTTTCCCACATGGAGGCTGGTTTTAGACTTATCTTAGGTGAAATAGTATGGGCTTGTAACCTTCGCTAATACAATCTCTCTTTCTCCTTTAATATAGGATTATCATTTTTTGGGCTCTTATCAAGGAGACCCACGTTATTGGTGCATTACTGAACTGATATACCGGGAGTATATATCCGAAATAGGCTGAGACCGGAGTGGGCTCTCAGCCCCTACTATTGAGCAGGCGCCTTACACGCGACAACCAACCACACACAACTCTGGTATGTACTTAATGGGTTGCATGCCCATTTATATTGTTTGGGTAATAACATGCTAGGACTTTTACCCTTATACTGAAGAGTTGATAATAAGAAATGACAGTCCGGTCCGCTTTTTCACCTATTACTATACCCGACACTTGGGAGATACTAATAACTGGTCCCCTGTGTAATGTTTTTGTTTGCCATAATATCGCCCATCTATAATTACATGGTAATATGTTGGGTTTACTCTCATAATAATTTAATCGATATGTGTTATATTAGTGAGATATCAAAATTGGGTTTTTAATAGTGTCCAAGGACACATTGGTTTTAGTATCCATGAGTGGAGTCGCTGATAGATTCAATAGTACATCCCTTTGTTTTTATATATGTGCACGTCTACAAAGGGGATCAGCGATTAGATGTTTATAAGGTGTGGAGGAAGGGTAGAGACCACATGTTTACAAATATAGATTTTATCGTTTGTCACGGTTTTTATGTATTGTCTTTTTTGTGCACATTTCGTTGTCTCCAGTGTCATGCACAGTAGTAATATGAAATAATGTCCAGTGTCATGTTGAGTTATATGTATTGTATTTGTCATATGTCACACAATTAAGTTGCTTATGTTACATTTTGTTATACTTGTTTCAGCCCTGACGAAGTTCATATATTGAACGAAACGCGTTGGCTGATGCTGTGCTTAACTCTTAAGGATTGTGGAAAAATAAAGACTGATATATTTTTTTGATCACGAAGATACTGACTGTGCTTCTTTATTGATCTGAATTTGACTGGTTAGTGCACCGCTCCACTGTTCTTTAAAGTACTTTGTTGTTTACGAGTTCTTGCCTTGCCCAGCCTTGGCTCCAGACACACTCCAGGGGCATGCAGACAGCATTGTGAGAGGACAGGCACAGCCCTATTCGGGTGTCAGTGACAACTCCTCCCACCACTTTAGCTCAGGAAGACCCATCAGCTTGGTGATGGCTCATTAGGATATGCAGGACACAACTCCGCTCCCTTTGTGTGACTGTCTAGCGTGTATGCACAAACAGGCCCCTGTCAGTCTAAACCAGACGTTGATTCCACAGGCAGGCAGGGGCACAGGATGGTTAAACAAGAACATGCCCACTTTCTAAAAGTAAAAGACACACAGATGATGGACGGAATGCAGAGCAAATCAATCATTCACCCCCATTCAATAGATCTGGGTTAAATCCATTGTTCTTTTGCTCACCATGCCACCCCAGTTTGGACCCAGCCATATGAAAATCAGTCTTGACCCTGTGCCTCATGGGAACAGTGTAGCCCGAACTGCCAAGCCAGGTCCTCCCTGGACCGGAAACAAGCATCCTGGGACCGGTTCGAGGCATCACCCCATATCAGCCAGGCTATCTTGAATCCAGTGACACATTAAGCCCAGGACCCACGTCCGGGCATACCCGGCGCACTTAGGGCGAGAAAGCAAAAGAAACACAGATGATGGATGGAATGCAGAGCAAATCAATCATTCCCCCCCAGTCAATAGATCTTTCTAAAAGTGGCATTTTCAAACCCACAATCTAAACACCACCTTCACTAAAAGATGTATTTTAAAATTTGGTAATTCTCGCTCCTGTTGTGCAGGAGTGCATTCCCTCAGGCGTTGGCGTATAGCCACCACTGCTGTCTCCCCTTTTACGTTAGCCAACATAATTGTTGATACCCGGGCAAAATTGCCTATCAATTTCTTCCCCAAGTCCAGGGCAGGTTCTGCCCCGTACTCGTTCTGTATTTGTTTCTATACTTCTGGTATGACTGCTATTGAGGGGGTACCATGCGTTCTGGTATAAACGGCAGCGAAAACGGTACCCCAAGTGGTACAATCCTCTATCGGAGGAGCTATCCCCATCGGCAAAAAATTGTCAGTATTCTGTGTTTTTCTTGCGGGCTAGTGTGTGGAATAAGAGTAGGTGCTGTTTGTACCGGTTCCCTCCTATCCCATCAGTACTTTGAAGTAGGAATAGCTTCGGGTCAAATGGGAGGTCCCATGATAATACCTTGCCCAGACAAGACGAGACCTTTTGCCAGAACGGCTGCAGTGCAGTACAACTCCAAACTGTGTGCGTGAAAGTCCCCTCTTCACACTCACATCGCAGACATAGGGGGACTGAATAACTCCCATCTTCCAGAGTCGGGATCGCGTGTAATATACACGGTGTATGTACTTAAATTGTATAAGACTGTAGCGTGATGACACTGCAGCGCCCCAGGGGCTAGCTAGGGCTTCCGCCCAGTCGTCATCAGTCAGATCTGGTATGTCGTCTTGTCATGCTCCTCGGATTTTGTGCAGTGTTGTCCGAGTGTGTGTCGTCAATGTTTGATTTTATGTGCACCCAGGTCTCCCATTAAAAGGCGGCCCTCAAGGGGGTGAAACTCGGGCAGGGTATCCAGAGAAAGAATCAGGGGGGCCAGTGCATGACGCAACTGGAGGTATTTGTAGAATTGTGTCTTGTGCAGCTGGAATTCCTCCTGTAGTTGTTGGAAGGATTTTAGAGTAGTGCCCTGCATTATGTCTCCCAAAGTAGATATACCCACCAGGTCCCATTTACGGTATCCCATTAGGGCCGTCACCGGGCACAGGTATGTACCCTGCCACAGTGGAGTCGTCTGAGTCAGGCGACCACACCACACCACCCCATCTGTCTGACTGTATATCACCAGAGCCGGACCACTGTTCTACTAGCAGGCGGTAGGAAGTCTAGGTACTGTGAACTGTATAGGAGTTGAAGAAGGGGGACGCCCTCCATTGCCGCATGTTCAAGCACAAACGCTGCGTCGGTTGGGGAACTATCCCACCATTCGTTTATGATTAGTAAGTGGGAGGCCGCATAGTATGCATATACATCTATAGCTGCCATGCCGCCGCAGAATGTTGATTGTGTACACGTATGCAGCGCCACACGGATCGCCCCACCTTTCCACAGGAATTTATTGTGTATAGCATTGATTTGCGCGAAAAAGGATCGCGGTATATGATAGGGGAAATTCTGCAGCCTGCACAGAATTCTGGGTAGAGAAACCATTTTGAATATTGCTGAGCGCCCATATAGTGAAAGCGGAAGGTAGGATCATATAGCTGTCTCGTTTCTGAGACTAGCAATAAGCGGGTTGATATTGTGTGCCCACGAAGTCTTTGGGCAGGGCGACATGAAGATGCCTAGATATTTGAAGCCCACGGACGCGTGAGACAACTGTGTTGCCCAGGTTCCACGTCCCTGGTCCCCACACACCGGAAATAATATCAATTTGGAGGGGTTAGTATGATGCCCAGTAGTCTCTCCGAACACATGGAGGATCTGTAGGATTCGTGGTCCCGAGATCCATGGGTCAGTCGAGAAGAAAAGAACATCGTCCACATACAGCGCTATACGGTCCGAACGTGACTGTGACCATTCAAAGCCCCGGAGTACCGGGTCGCTGCGCACCCACGCTAAGGGTTCCACAGCTAGGGCGAATAAAAGCGGGGACAGGGAGCAACCCTGTCTTGTACCGCGGTGCATAGGGAAGGGGCCCGACCGATGCCCCGCTATGCGGACCGAGGCTGTCAGGTTTGTGTGAAGCAAGCAGACATATGCTAGAAAGCGCAGACCAAAATTGATGGCTTCGAGGAGTTGGAAGAGGTACTCCCAGCTAAGGGAATCAAACGCCTTGTCTATGTCGGCTAGCAATACGGCCGCAGGGCGCCCTAGCTCTGAGGCTGTTGCCATGGCATTTTGGAACCCGTCGAATATTATGATGGGTGGCCCGTTGGGGTGTTGGGTGATTTTTGTTGCGGTCCCTTGTAGTTGACCAGCCTGAGTGACCCTTGTAGGTTAAATTGTGAGCGTTCGCATTACGAACTGTGTAAGATTTCTGTATAGTTTTATTATTTCTTTGTGAAGTGGATGTAAGTCTGCTGCTTGCAATGTATCAGTCTCTGGATGCGGTGTGTAAGCAGCTAGGACCGGCCAAGTTGCTCCATCTCTGCTGAGCGGACCGAGTCTCATTTTATCTGTGGTATAGGGAAGGGCGCAAACACAAGGAGAAGGGCGCCTTTAAACCAATTTATATGTTCTTGGTAAGTTAACAGGACCTCTATGTTCTTGTATGGAGAGTATTCATCTGGTATTTCATCCCGAGTATAAGAATGAAACGTATGCGTGCATGCATCTGCAGGTGGGAATTTAACCCAAGAATAGAACACATCTGTTCTGCATGCCTCGTGTGCCTCAATCACGAAGGTAACAGTCCCGTCTAACGCTGAGAGACCAGAATTTTCTAGTTTTGCAGCAAGTGCATTTCTGCAATTTTCCAAAATGTTTATAGCACCTACCTGCTCAGCTTCCTCCCTACCAGCACCAGCAGTACCACCACCACCACCACCAGCGTCTGCGGTTTGAGACATTATGGCTGGAAGTTTATAGAGAAAGAGATAAGGTTTTGCACAATATAGGGAACTATAATCCTTCAAGCTTGAACAAACCTACAGCCAATGCATAGGATATACCTAGTGAGCTGCAGCTGATTTTTCCCTTCCCACCCCAGCAGTCTCTGGGTATATGCGAGTAGTGGTCTCTGAGAAAGCACAACTGAACTACTCTGATTCGACCATTATATAGGAACCAAACCAACGTTGGTGACGCCATGTCGTGTAGTTCCTATAAATCTAAATAGGATCTGCGCATTTAGATAACATAAACTAAGGGATTGGTGTCCAGACTGATTCCAGACACCACCAAAGGACATGTTAGCCTTTAGACCAGCTAGCTCACAGTGCCACCATAAGCCCCTTAACTTTACCAAGAATCGAATAGTCCCTTGATTCTTCAGGGATCGTGGAAACAGTGTACTAATTTTCACTCAGTCACTTGTGCTCACTTGGTCTCGGAGAAATACACAGAATAAACGATGTGGATGTTTTCAATAAGCATTTATTGAACCAGCGTCATACTAGTATAAAATACGTGTGCTGCGACAATCATTAGATAGAAACAGATATATACGATTGCAAGCAACAACAGAGTAAATAAAACTTAGAATTCTACCATGATGCTAAAACAGTGAGTATATGCAGCCATATAGATACATAGCAATAATCTAGCGTACTCCTAAGATGCCATCCCTATCTAAGTGTACCTAAATGTACTTAGCTTGTATGTAGGGTGTAAAGCCAAGAATCCCCCTAGGAAACAGCCAACCCCATTACCTGATGGGAAAAAACAAAGGACCCCGTCTTGGTCTCGAGATGGACATCCCACAAGGGATGTCCGACCACTGCGTCCTGGAGTTTCTGCATGCAGGGATTCCAGCATTTCGTGTCAGCATGGAAGCTTCTCCTCTGGTTTGGCCAGCGAAGATGTGGTGCTTATATACCCAAAAGGTACCATCAGGGGTTCTACCTAGATGTGTAATGGTACTGTGGGCGCGTCCTACGAGGATGTAGATAGCGGTGACATTTGTACAGAGTTATTGCATAGGAAGATGGTAATCCTGCTGTGTTATATTAAGAATCCTCATGCATAATAAATTAGGCTAGTTTTCGAAGAAAACCACACTACATTTATTTGGCTAGGTAAAAGGTCAGCGCCAGAGCCGTTATGTAGAGCAAGATGCGACAAAGGTGGGTAAAAGGCTGTGCAGCTACTTAGGCCTGTATTGGGGTACATTGGGGTTCATAACACTTTAGCACTGATCAGTAGTGGTAAAGTGTCCAGAGTCCTAAAGCCAACAAAAAGAGGGTCAGAAAAATAGGAGGCTAAACGCAAAAAGTTTGGGTATAAACCTGCAAAAAGAGCCAGGTCCAACAATGATATAATAATGAATGTTGGACAGTAAATAGATAGTGGAAAGAGGAGGAGGAAATCGGGGAGATTAGATGAGTATAAACGAGAAGACCGAAGACTGTAGACTAAATCAAAAAAGTGTGAAGTCAGGAGAAGATTTCAAGCAGTAGATTCTCAATAACTGGACTAGAAGTAAGCTCTCGATTGTGGCTACCTTCATTTAAGCCATGAACATAGAATTGCTTGGATTTTGTGAACTTGAAATACTTTTACACTGACATTGGTAAAGCCAGTAGGTCTCGCCTTTGGAACTTATTGTCTTTCTTAATGCCTTTTAGCGATGCTGTACATTTTTGGCAAGATGCTGTGCAGAATGGCTAAAAGTAAAAAAATCAGCCAGGTCATTTTGTTGGTGCGTGCTTGTGTAATATGTTTTTTTCTTTTAAGGCGGAGGTGCTGTCAGCATTTCGATGCCTGGAAATCCTTTCTTACCCTTCAAATAAATAAAATATATAAAAAAGATTGAATGTGGGGGCAAGCAATGGAGGGGTGGGGAAGGGGGAAAAGCAGCACACAAGGGAGAGCAAAACAGGGTGGGGGAACTTATGAGTAAGTACGGAACACAGAGTGCATGGAGGTGTAGGGAGTTTGATGGGAGAGAAGCACACAAGAGAGCTTGCACCACAGAGGAGACAGCAGCATGGAGCGCAGGGGCGAGTATTTGGCGGGAGAGAAGCAAACGAGGGAGAGAGCTAAACACGTGCACTCGCATGGAGTGCTTAAGCAAAAAGAACAAAAGTAGTTCCTTACAAGCAAACAGTGGAAGATAAAGAGGCCATGCTCCAAGGGAAGGGCAAGCTGGGACAAGAAAAGACAACGAATAAGAAGCAAGCAAATGAGTGAAAATAAAATCAATTGGTGGTAAGGAATGGGATGGGCTGTAAGCCCACAATAGGTCTTTTGCAACCAGACAGCTTGCAGTATCTTGTAGGCTTGACATAAAAAAATCAGTCAAGTAGCCAAAATTCTAGTCTAAGCATTATTCATCACTGGACAAAAACACCTATGCTTTTCGGGCTGCACGTCCTCCATTTGCGGAAAATGTCATAATTTTTATGTATCGTGCCGCTGCTGCAGAGAGCACGATCCATAGCAGCAAATTTCAACTAATATGTTATGAATTGATACATGGAAAATAAGATTAAGGATTTGCAGTCCCAAATGTGTATGGGTTTTATATAATGATGAGCAATGCTTATACAAAAATTTCGGTCAATGGTTTGATTTTTATCAAAAGTAGGATAAATCATGAAATCATACTACGATTATGAGTAAAGATAAATAAATGTAAGAATATTCTAATATCTTGATTTGAAAAAGATTGAGGATATTTGATTACAACTAATGCAAATGTTTGCAACCCACAGCAGTGCGTACTGGGGACTATAGTGTCAGAGGACACAGAGCAAACATTTTGTGCTTATACTGAGCCTTAGGAACAGAAGGGTCACCAGCGCGGCATGCACAGAAAATACAGAAAAATTCTACTGAATTGGTTAATTTAAAATGAATTACGGTATGCTTTTGAGAACTACAATTCAAAACACTTCATGGCAAAAGAAGCCACCCTATCATTTCTTCATCTAACTATTGATTAAATCTGCTACTTCCCCGAAATTAAACTGTGGACTGCCAACTCTTGCCATTGTGCTTTCGGACAAATTAAATATATCAGAATCCTAATAGGACTTAGACTTTAAATTATCATCTGTTGCGTCACCAACACTTGTTCTAATGCTGACACCTTCAATAACATTGCAAGTGCTTCTTTATGTCACCAAGTTCCGAGTAAACCGTCTAAACGTACATCTCTCCATCTTCACAATGCGTGGTTTCATGGGTTTGCTGGCTTTAGGCTGCGTTGTGCCTACCAACAGACCTTTCGCCACCTGCATGCACTGCAGCACCTAATTAAATTCTGCAGGCAGTCACTGCAGAGCAAACACTAGTTTCAAAAGTGAGTCAGTGTTTGCCACACAGTGAAATGTCCGCATATTGGTTTAATGACCAAGTAAAGGCAGAACAACTAAGGACTAGAAAACCTAAACTGAGATGGCTCAAATCTTTTACTGAAGCCAAAAAAATCCAGATCAAGAGCTATCAACAAGTTATAATTAAGGCCAAATTAGGATACCTTAAGGATTATAGAAGCACACGGTGTTCCCTAAAAAAACCTCTTCTTTGTGTTCAATACATTCATTAACGCCAAATGTAATGCTATTGCTTCTCAGCCATTTCAGGTCTTTTCTGTGGCTGGCGTTTTTTATTACTAAGATTTAGTTGATCTATTAAGACCAGTAGCAGCCCAAGTCTTTGGATCCTCCGACTGGTAGAGCTTCTCCAGCTAACGCTCCTGCAAGATGGTATCCATCCAGTAGCGCCTTACACCATTCATTTTGGGCTCTGTACAGCAGTGTGTTCAAGCATCTATATCTGGAGATAGTGCCACTGAGCTGGAAAGAGGACTTCTATTTCCATATTGAAGAAGTGCAGTCAGTCAGGTACAGTCCTGTCACCTTCCATCCCACATTGGATAGACTGCATGAGAAAGATATGCAAGGCAACTTAAAAAGATGTACCACAGGACATCCGGTACTTTTCTTCTTTTTTATTCAGGTTATGCTAGTGCAGGATTACTTACAGAGGCATGGAAAACTGATGCAACTGCTGGAGCAGTTCTATTATTTACATTCCAAGACATCACTGGATTCTATTCCAGAACCCAGTCCCAACACATCTTCCCTTTTATACTTTTTGCACAATAAATAAAACAATTAGAAACATGAAAAACTGATAACTTAAAACCCCACATGAAATGCACACCCCCAATACTCAAACACTAAGGGTTGGTACCAAACCAAAAAGTCTTAAAATATTATAAGTATTAATCAGTGTACACATATTACGTAAAACGTGTATGGAAGACTCTTCACACAGAATGACCAGGTTACACATAGTCCTGAAAATGTGTGGTAGGTCTCCTCACACATGATGACCTCGAAACCCAAGTACTCGCCACATGCACACCACCACACTCTTCACCACTCACAACTTCATTTCCACTCCACTGAGACGATAACCTCTCTTTATTCCACCATTTGTTATCCTTTAACATGACCTTACAATCCTTGACTCTGAGGAGACTCTTGGATGGGGAGAACCTGGAACGACCTTTTACCCCTATTCAAGGAAGCCTAACTCTGACAGAATCTCCAGATTTTATGGATGAGGTATAAACTCTTTACTGTATCACACCATCTGCACACTTCCTCTGAGAAATGTACATTTTATTTTCTTAGATGCTAAATCCCTCTTTTACAGAATCACTCATTCAAGGACCGGCCAGTTTGGTCTCAGGCTCACAACCCTTGACACCCAAATAGCTGCATTGGGAGTGGTGCAAATAGCTCATAATATGTCCTTTATTTCCTTGACCCAATCCAAACCGTTTGCAATAGACAACTGAATGTTGTCCTTGACTCTGTTGCACCTCTCAACAAGGCCATTGCTACAAGGGTGGTATAATGATGTTGTGGTATGTTTCACACCCCTATAGGACAAAAATGTCTTAAATTCACCAGATGTAAACCGGACACCATTGTCTGTTACAACTTCATCAGATGCACCTTCCCTCATGAACACTGCTTGTAAAAACTCCGCCACTGTGGTACAATCAGCAGACCTCACAAATTCAACCTCAGGCCAACATGAAAAATAATCAATTGGCACAATACCATACCTCCAGTTCTCCTTCACCACATTGATGGGACCAATAATGTCATTCCCCAATTTAGACCACGCTCTGTCAGGAAAAGGTACAGTCTCCACTGGACTAGGCATGGTAACTTGTGACTGGTAGTGGTTTTCTCTTTGGTTGCCTGGCAACGTATCCTGCAGAAGAGCAAGGACGCATCACAGCATTTGTGTTGCAGATCGCAGTGATTTGAACACCTTTATTGGAGTCTACAGGCTGCAACTGAACAAATGTAACTTTGTTCAGCGGACCGCAGTGATCCGCACACCATTATTTTGCAATAAAAAAGCTACTATGGGTATTGTATTTGCAGATCGCATGATTCGCACACTTTTGTACTGGAAGTTTGGAGCTTCTGTCTCTGTATTTAAGTGATTCGCACACCTTTCATTTTGGGACATTTGGGTGCTTTGCCATTCCGATGTACAGCTATTCTTATTGTTCATTTCCCTAAGGATATAAAGAGCAATCTGTGGCACAGTTCTTGTTTTATAGTTTGTTATAGTTCATATATTTACATTTCATAGGGGATTTGTGGCAGCACTCAGTATGCAGCAGAGCATAATTCCTCCCCCTGCCTTTCTGGCAACTCCAGGGGTTCTACAGATTGAATGGGAACAATGGAAGGAGGGTTGTGAGACATATCTAGAGGCCATAGAAGGGGAAGTATTTACACAGAAAAAGAAGTATGCTATTTTAAGGCATTCCTTAGACCCTGAGGACAGGAAAGTGTTAAACATTTACCCAGCATCAGCGTGTTGGGGAATGGTGATGTTTTGGATGAATATGCCACAGCCATCATAACCTTGGAAGCCCGTTTCAAGAAAAAGAAACATTTTATCATGGAAAGGCATACATTTTATGCTAAACAACAATTGTTGGGTTAATCTATTGAATCTTATATCAGTGCTTTAAGAGTTTTAGCTGCTACCTGTAGTTTTGGGGTATTTGAGGAAGAGATGATCAGGGACCAGGTTGTCAAATAAGCCAAGAATAAGAAGATTCAGGAAAAATTGTTTACCTTGGATGCCCTGACCTTGAGATGGCTAGCAGTATTGAAGCTACTATTATTTACATGGAATAGATGTCTTGTGGATCACATGTACATGCTATCCAGGGTAGGGATTCTGTGAAATGTAAGGATAAGAAACGGGACACTAAAAAAAAGGTTATGGAATTTTACTGATGTGGGTATAGGTATCCTTTAGGGAATTCCGCGTTGTGTCCTGTGGTGGATAAAAAGTGTGCGAAGTGCAAGTAAAAGGGGCATTTTGCTAAGATGTGTAAGCCTAGTATCGAGAAGAGTGTTCCCAAACAGATCAATGTGATTGAAAACTCTGTCAGCAAGTGTGATACCCCTGAAGAATCTGACGATGAGAATGTTGTGATTTGTGTACATGATGCGTGGCGTGATGCAAACTGCAGCCTGGACAAAGGTGTGTTGGAAGTTGAACCTGGAAGAGGTTCAGTAATATCAGTTTAAGGAAGTCCAATGTGTGACCAATTGTGTATGTAGTCAAATCTGTAGAAGTCATGGTCAAGTTTGATGCAGTGCTTGATTTTAAAGGGAACAAAGCGCAGTCCACTGTATATGTGGCCAGAGATGGATTGCTAATCCATTGTGCTTTGCATGCATGGGTTTGCATCCCATCCTTGTCGCCACTAAAAGATGCACCACGGGACAAGAGGTACGTTTCTTCTTTATTCAGGTTATGCAAGCGCAGGATTACACAACCAACCGTGGCAGGGAAAACCGCTGCAACTGCCGGAGCAGTTCTAATAATTACATTCCAAGACATCTCTGGATTCTATTCCAGAACCCAGTCCTAATACAACCGTCTACTTTTGTAGACAAAAAACATTCTTAGTGACCGGCAGTTTGGTTTTTGTCTCAGAAGAGGCACCGAGACGGCCATGTAGCTTGCCATGAAAGATTTGTCTCACTGTAGACCAGGGCGTTGCAGTGAGAGTGGGCCCTTCTGGACCTCATAACTGTCTTAGATAAGTTAGATTAGGCTGACCATACAATACTAGCCAATCGTTTGAGGAGGTAGGAAGAACAGGCACGGCCTTCAATTGCTTTCTCGCATTTCTTGAAGGTTGGGTGCAGTCCGTTTATCATGGTAATTTTATGTCAGATAATTTCACAGGTTTTGTTATTTTCCCTTGTGCTTTTCAGCCTATATATCGGTCCTGGTTTAATCTTTGTTGAACTAATCTTTCATTTGCAGAGGTCTTGCAGTTAATAGTAAGCAAAGGCCATGAGGCCCTTGCATCTTTCACATTTCTTCGATTCCTTGATGGCAGTTCAGTAATGGATGGCCTCTAATTTTCTCAAATTATAAGACAACACGCGGAAATCTTAATTATTGGTAGAAATAAAGAATGCTGTAGTAGGTCACTTTGGTCTGGTAGTCTTAGAACAGTACCTCCCTCAGTCACTAAAGCAAAACCTTTAGGTATGTAATTGGATCACAAGCTTTCTGTGCATTCTCAAATAAATGCTGGTGAAACGGGCTCTGTTTTCTTTCTAGACATTTTCACATTACCATGCTTGTCTTGCCCAAGGTCGTTTAATGCAACAGCTTATAACTAGGATTGGAAGCTTTTGCTGTGTGAAAGCATCAATGGGTACAGAATGTCATAGTTCAGCTCATTTGTCATCTAAAAAATACGATCATTTGCTTGCGATAAAACAAATAATTCAATTAAGTGCCTATGCGTAATCCTTAACCATTATTACCATCAAGATTAATCTTGCTTTACCAATCTCTCCCATACTTACTTCCTCCTAAGATCTCTGCACTCAGGAGCATTACTATTACTACAAATACTCTCAGTAATGCTAGTGTGCATGGGTGGTCGCTTATTCAGCTCTCTTGGTTCTAAACTTTGGTACCAACTACCACTACTTCTAGGATAGATCAGTGCACTACCTTCAGAAGGTATCTTAAAACCTTCTGTTCCACTTATTTAGTTTTGAGCTAGTTCCCCCTAAGTTATCTAGCATCAAGAAACATTAGTAGCATTTGCAGTTTGTATTTTCAAAATGGAGCCCAGATGCCCAAAATTGATCTATTTTTACTTTCCCAGCTTCCAAGTAATTAGTGCTCTCTCCACACCCTTAACAAAATTTACTGCATGAAGCTTAAGGGCCAATTCAGAGCATAGTATTCTCGACCTGTAGGACTGTCGTTTGGGCTTTCAAGGGAGAAAGCTTTTTTCCAAAACTTCCCCCTGGTCGCATCCAGCATAGAATTATTCAGTTTATGCTTTAGACAAACTATTAAGATGCTGTGAGTTTTGTATTCTACAGTTTTGCACTGAATCACTCCTAGTGATCCTTTTTTCCAGTAGCATGTCCAACAGAGAATTGCAATTCTAAAAGGTTTACTGTATAAAGAATCGAGATTTAATTAAAGACTTCTTTCATTGCATTCTTAGCCCATCTTGCAATCGTTGCATTACACACCGCTTTATAAGGCTTAACGTACAAAATCAACACTTGATCAACTCCGTCCGCTCTTTTCTCCTGCAATCTATTCTCGTACTCTTTAAGACAACGTACTGCACAACTTAGGGTGATCATCAAACGTAGGATAAAATACAGAACCAGACATGGTCTTGGCTCTCTTACACAATTCAAAAACAACCCCATCCGGTTGATAAAACCTGTGAGAGAGCTCCATTGCTCCCACATCAGAAACTCTCCTAAAAGATATAAGAAACAACAAAGAAGCTAGTTTCCATGACGATTCTCTAACCCCAAAATATTCATTACTTGGCCACCTTTCAAACAACTTCAAATCAACGTTCCACAAAGAACTATATATCTCGAAATCGGAGGTCTCCTAAGACGAATACCCTTCATCACTCTACACACTAAAGGGCTTCTCCCAATCGCTACACCATGTTTAAGTGAATGACCCGCAGAAATCGCTGATCTATAACAATTCACTGTTGTATAACACAACCCATTTCCAGATAATTCTGCTAAAAAGTTCGCTACCTGAACATCATCTGTTTCCAAGGGATCCAAACCCCTTGCCATGCACCAACTAAACCACACTTTCCATGCAGCTCTGTACCTCTTTCTAGTCCCCGGTGCCCAAGATTCATTGAGTAATTCTGTAGCCGAGCTCGAAAGTTCTCTGAATGCCTGATATCTTCCATACTAGAAGGTTGAGAGAACCTGATTCCACCATCGGATGTTCTCTCCCTTCTACGGTTTTTAACAGACCCTCAAAATTCTCCACCAAAAGAGAACTTCCGTCAACTCCATCACCGATGGAAACTATGGCTGGGTCTTCCAAAAAGGAGTAACCAAAACAATCTGACATTGCTGTCTCCTCACCTGCACGAGAACCCTCTGAATCATTAGGTTTAGGGATTTGTAAAGCGCATGGCTACCAGCAGACATCCCAGCGCTGAGAAGAAAACAGGTCAAGAGACTATCTTGTACAGAGAATCATTGAAAATGGGGGAAAAGCATAACTTCTCATCCCTTTCCAATTCTGCATAAAAGCATCCACTGCTATCGCCCCTGGATCCGCTCTCCAACTGATATGCCTTTCCAACTGGTAGGTTAATCTTGATGCAAAAAGATCCACCTCCAGCGGACCCATGTCCTCTAAGATTCTCTGAAACACTTCCTCCTTCAGTTTCCAATCGCTGTAATCTGTCAAATACTGTGAACTCCAATCCGCTAAAACATTCTCCTCCCCTGGTAAATACTCTGCTCTCAATTCTATCTTCTGTTCCAGACAAAACTCCCAAATTTTCTTTGCTAACTCTGCTAGACCTTTGGATCTCGGCCCTCCTAACCTGTTTATATATGCCACCGCACTTATATTGTCCATCCTTAAGAGAACAGACTTCCCTTGCAGTCCTTTTCTGAAACTTCTCAGAGCAAACCAGCCCGCCTTCATTTCCAGTCAATTTATATGCCTCTACTTCTCCTTCTGGGTCCAAAGACCCCCAGTCTCTTCTCCAAAGCCAAAAGCTTCCCAACCTGTGTTGCTTGCATCTGTTTCCAACACAAAATCCGGAGCAACCCCAAAAATTGCTCTGCCATTCCAAGCATCTAAATTCACCTTCCACCAAAGCAACTCCTCCCTTGCATCTTCTGAGATTACTATCTCGTCTCCATACCATAAACCCTTCGCTAGACCTGCAATCTTTAAACGTTGTAAGGCCCTGTAATGCAAAGGGCCTGGAAAAATTGCCTGAATAGATGTCAGTAAGCCAATCACTCTTGCCAAACCCCTCAAAGTCACCTTCTCCTTCCTCAATACCGATTGAACTTCCTGCCTTATCTTTTTCACCTTTTTCTCCGGCAGATGTAACTGACCTGATACTGTGTCTACCACAAATCCTAAAAATTCCAAACTCTGTACAGGTTTCAAAATTGACTTTTCCAAATTCACTATGAAACCCAAGCTCTCCAACAAGTGTCTCACCATCAGCAACTGTTTTTCTAAATCTCCAAATACTTGATTCATCAGTAAAATGTTGTCTAGATACACGATCATTCTCACACCCCTTTCTCTTAAAAAAACTACTGGTTTCATCACTTTTGTAAAGCACCATGGGGCAGAAGAGAGTCCAAAAGGTAAACTCTGAAATTGAAATAATTGGCCTTTCCAACGTAACTGTAGACACCTCTGACTCGTCTCCGCCATTGGAATAGTGAAATAAGCATCTTTTAAACCCAATTTCACCATCCAATACTGTTCCTGAAGAATATCTCTTAAAAGATGAATCCCTTCCATCTTGAAATGTTGATACGTCACATACTGATTTAAGTTTCTCAAATTTATTACCGGTCTCCACCATTTTTCCTTTTTCTCTACTACGAACAAAGTGCTCACAAACCCTTCCACTTTCTCGTCCAGAACAATCGCATTTTTTTCCAACATCTGCGAAACCTCCTCCTCTATTACTTATTGTAATTCCTCCTGAAAACTCAATTCCTTTGGTTCACTTACCTGAACCGGTTCTGTGTCGAAATCTATTGAATAGCCCTCGATAGCCTTCAGAACCCATATATCTCCTGTTGTTGTTTTCCACTTTTCCTTGAAATATTTTAATCTTCCTCCTACACCTTTCGGGAGAGAAATGGAAATAATCCTCATACTCACCCTGATTCTGTCCATGAGGCGTAGATTTGGCCCCTTGCTCTATTTGCACGACTCCGTGACCTTCCTCTTTGAGGGAAGAACTGAGAACTTCCTTGTCCTCTAAAATAGCCTTGTCCTTGATTATTGTACTGGGCTCTGAAGTTTGCACGGCCGATAGTTTGCCCTCTCCTACCAGCCCGTCCATAAAAACTAGAGTATCCAAATACCCTTTTCATCAAACTCTGCGCCTTATCAAGGCTAGTAAAGGTTTGTACATACTTTGATAACAGCCTCACCATTCCTTCTCCAAACAACAAACCTCGAACATCAGCACTTGATTCCCTTTTTGCCAGGTCGCTCAATTTGGGATTAATGCGCATGAGTACTGTCTTTCTCCTCTCTGCTAACAGCCCTGCATTTGGGTTTCCCAAAAAACAAATGGCCCTCTGGCACCATCCACGTAACAAGCTTAAATCTAGATCTAGATTCTTAATATACGCTTCCTCCACTGCGTCAAACATTTTCGCCAGAGGACCTATAATGTCAAGAAGCTTATCCTGACATTGTTTCAGGGATCTTTCTAAACCTTTCCCAGGATCCTTTCCCATCTTGAATAAATAAGTTATTAACTCAGGATCCAAATTCGGTGTTACTGAGACCTTTTCCTCAATAATATGCCTCGAGCATTCTGCCCGCATTATATTCCTTTCCTCTTTCTCTAGAGTGTTCCTTAATCTTGATCTAATGTACTCCGCAACATGCTCTAAGGGCCACAAATCTTTCCCTCTAGGATGTCTAATCTTCTTTGGGTTAAAGAGTACCTCACCAAAAAGATTAACCACCTTTTCACTACTCTTAACTCTTCCAGATCTATTCTCATTTTCCTCATCCAAATCATCTTTATATTCTAGATCAAGAATAAATTCATCCAAGTGTGCATAATTATTCAACACATCCTCTGATGTATCATCTTCATTATCAGTGCTTGACTGACCTCTCTTTGTACCGCGTCAGGTACCTTCTCCATGTGTGCCGCTTTGGACTCCACTCTGTGAAGCAAAATTCTCCAAATGCTTCCGCTTAGATAGGCATTTCCCTCCTGGGCCCCTCTCACCATTCTCTTCTGAAACTGAGAAATACTCCTCTTCCTCAGTTAACTTTCTTTTGCCCAAAGCCTGCTTTACAGATTCCTTTATAACATCTTTAAATTCCTTAGATATTATCTCCCTAATCAAGCTCTCTTGATCCTCTCTATTACTTTCCATATTTATATTCTTATAATTTTCCTCACAAAAATAACTTAAGCAGTCCGTTCGTCTCTTTACTGCAACCGATTCACTCGACGAGTACCGTTGCTATTGCACCTACTCGTCAAGCGAATTCCTCTGAAACAAGCCCTAACGTTCCACAACACGCTCCATTTCCAAGAAAAAGGGCCTGAAACCTGTCCAATCAATACGCGAGTAGCAAGACTACCTCACGCAACCCGCTATGTCACCACGTCAAATGTGACATGCTAGAAAAACTCCATAATCCTCGAGCCTGCCAAATCAGATCCGCGCGCATAGCTTGCGGTCAAACTCGGGACGGGGAGCCTCAAAATGCTGAATCTGAACCGGGTGCCTATCACACGGTCAGTTAACCCTGCGTGAGCAAGTCTTAACAGGTAAGACACGCGCAGGAAACAAACAGGCTTTTTTTTCCCCTGAAAAATAACTCGATCAAGCCTGCTTTTATACAACCAAAATAAGCTTTGAGCTACAAAATAGGCACCCTCTTACATCATACTAACTTATTTAAAAACCTATTATACTTTTTTCCTATCAAACGCATCCTTTCTTTTAAAATTCATTTAAACGTTGCTAACCCGTTTTAAAGGCATACATACAGCATACACCCATAAATTGGGTATTATCAGTCAAGCCCAATCAAGCAATCAATCCAACAGACACTTATATCAAATATACACTTAAAGTAAGGTCCATATACTTATCTGCTCAGAAGCAGCAAACAAAAGAGGAGGAAAATGGAGGACACAGTCTATTTATGGGACTGAACATTCTGTTAGTTATTGTGATGTTATTTGGTTCTATTAGCTTTTAAATGGTTGCTGCTCAGAGGTGGCGAATAAAGGTTATTATGCATAATGCTAGCCTCCTGTCTTGACATAAAATTAGCTTTCTGCAGTTGACAGTAATAATTACAGGATATGACCGCTACAGTGTTAATTAATAGACCACATTTTTAAAGTGCCAATATTTAAAATATAAATTTTCTCCGTAGACGTGAGCTGCGGGCAGTATCCCATAAAGAGAATTTTTATGACTTGACACTTTCACGATTCTTGGAAAGATAAGGACAGGTGACATCTGTGTTAAAGGCAGACATGTTAATGATTTTGCAGAAATACAGAAAATGGAGCCATGCCCTATTTAAAATGGAGTTGGGTCTTATATCTTTAGGCCCTCCCCAGCTTGTACATCTGAATTGTGACGTCATATGGGCGGAGAGAGAGATGGGGATTTATCTAATTGATAGGAAAATCCATGCTCTCGGAACATTGAGATCTAAAATTCTAAACTTAAACTAATATCATACAATATGTAATGGAATGTAATGTAATATAAAAGCATGAATACATAAAACAGCAAGAATAAATGTAGTAAGCTATGCATGAATTCATTTCTTTAAGCCTTGCATGTTTCAAGCAATAAAAAATGTAAAGACACATATCATATCCATTATAATCAAAAGCATTTATGTTGGCTAAGAGGGATGCATGTTTGCGATTAAACAGATCAGGCATGGTACTGAATATGGCAATAACAATTTTGCGTCCTTTTTTCCTAAAAAGAACAGCAAAAGTTACAATTAGTCGGTAGAAAAAAATCTTCATCTTCTCAACACAGTCTCTGTGGTAGGTTAGAGTTCTGCTTTAATTTCCATCTGTATACATATCCACGTCGTCCGGTGCACACGCTGCATACATGTGGTCGTTGTGAAATCCACTTAGTGTGGCTTGTTGCCATTGTCAGCTCGTACATGAGATGGGCCAGCAATCAGTTGTAATTCCAAAGTACTCCGTGATAGTGAGAGTACTGCATTTGGTGGCTCGAACATTAGCAGCGAGTCAAGCTAGTCATTAAGCAACCAGTCCAAGGTTGTCACTGGTGTATTCTATCCATCATAGTTTGCATTTTGTAATAGGAACAAGCACATTTCTCTGCATTGTCTCTAGTGTGATTGCAACGGTTGCAGCAACATTTCCACATCGAGGAAAGCCACTGGAGTTGCTCTAGATGTAAATCTATAATGATTTCGGCTTGACAGTTTATACACCAGAACACAGTTTTCACTTGTACATTTTCTATTTTGCAAAAGGTTTGCACCAACTCTCTCAAAATTTGGAAAGCCAAGCATGTCCCAGATAACATTCTAGGGTCTCTCTGCATCCTTGTTCCGCTGGATAGGTGTACTTCTTGTCATTAACTTCCTCATTGGACCAGAAGAAAGATGACAGTACCACAGCTGATGAGCAGTAGTAAATCCTCCAAATAGACTGGAGAACATAGAATGGAAAAATGATGGAATAAGTCCAAATACTTCTTTAAATGTAGTCACCAGACCAGATTGAATACTCTTAATAATATGCACATTGCCAGTTGTTGACAAATTAAAAATCGTGTGCCCTATATCAGAAAAGTGGGTCGGGTATTGTGTTTGTATTGTAACAGCCTCCAATGCCCTTATGCAGGTTGTACATTTCAGCTGCTTAAGTCATAGGTACTTCTTTTTGTAGTAACACTGCGACCAATTTGCTAATTTCGTCAAATGCATGCCTCTCATATCAATACTACACCAAGGGACATATTTGATTACATGCTGAGGCTGTGGATACAAGGTCCTTCCACAGCACTGTATTGTTTTAGAAACCGTTATCAAATAAGCTTGGCCTGGTTTCAAACCACAGCAAGTAACATCGGTAAGAACTAAATAGGAGCCACTGTACAGCAGTTCATGGTGTGTGTGGATAGTTCTCCAGTATTGTATCTTTTATAGATTCACATGCTTGAATCTTCCTCGTCGTCATGGTGGGAGTCCCACGGTAACAGTAAAATAGCAGTATCAAGCTTTAAACTTAATTCCCCTTGGAATCCAGTAGCATTTACTAACCAGTCATCATTTTAAAACATCCAAACTCCAGTCAATCACAGCATAGACCCAGAGTATCCATCCCCTGCAGGGCCACCACACCTCAGATTTCTCACCTCACGTTGTGTGTTAGGAGTCTCCCTGAGCTCTGCTCAGTCATAGTGTTTCTACTTTACCAATTTCAACTTCCAGCTGGCAGTTCCTTTTCTTCAACCATCTCTTCAGCTGAGGTACTGTTGAAAGTGAATGTACCTTTTTCTGCAGAATGTCTGAGTCTGAAAAAGGGCTGTTTAGGCCCTGCAAGACTTGTGGAAAGTCCAGGCTTTTCTCTGAGGATCCACATAAGGAATGCCTGTATTGCTCATAAGCCCAGAGACTAAGCACTGTCGAACGTTCTGTTCAAAAACCCTCAAGGATCGTGAGGGAAGACTACTCCTCTGGCTAGAAAAGAGGAGGTCTGTGAGGGAGGAGAGGCCTCATACCTCCTCCAGAGAGGAAGGAAGAAGATTCTCCTCCTATCCGGAGAGATCCAAAGAAATCCAGGTCTCAGAGAGGAAACATCGGTGGAAAAAAGGACTAAAAAAGATCAGCCTGGCCCATCTCATACCCATTAATGATCTGGCTCTGCGCCTCCTTCTGCACAACATACTCCCTCACAAAAAATCTGTCCGTTTACGGGCTCGTCGTCTAGACACTCTCCGTCTACGACTTCTGTCTCCGCTGGATCTGGTACGCCGTCGATGGTATCATCGGCGACTTCTACTACGTCGACGGTCAGGATGACGACGGCCGTAGCGTCGGCGAAGACGGAAGTGGTGATGGCGGCAGCAACTGGGAGGCCTTCAACATCGACGAGAGCTTCACCTTCGACGAGAGCTTCACCTTCGACGGTTCAGCTCGACGCTGCGCCGTCGACCAGCATCTCCACCCTATTGACACAGTCAGTCATACAGTCAACGATATTGTCTACGACCCCGTCGATGGCCCCGTCGACGAAGGGGAAAGACATGCCCTTTCCAAAAGGGATTCCATCTCTTTTGCAGGACTTTTCCAAGATCTCCCCATTGCCTCCTACTCGCCTCTTGGACTTCCAGAAATCCGAGGATAAGGGCCCTTATGGTCCTGCATATAGCCCTTTAAATATAGAGTCAAATGCCAAGAATCTGAGGATGAAGAAGTGCTGGATGACCCTTCGGCGTATCTGGAGGGTGAATATTCCTTCTCGGACACCGGACGTCTCAGCATGCAACGCTTCGACACTTTTTAGGAGCATTTTCCTTATGATGAACAGGAGGAGGAGTGTCGGCAGGAGCCCTCCATTAACATCCCTATTTCTCTAGCCAGACTTGCATTTGATGCTCAGTGACTATAAGAAATGTTTCCCTGAGGCCAATGCTACTCAAAAGCCACCTCATACACAGGAGGAACCTACAGTCATCTCAGATCAGCAGGCCACGTCTGCGCTGCCATAACAGAAAACCTTACCACCCTTGCAAATTCCTGTTCATGTGCTGGACTGTGGTGACCAGCAGCTAGAAGAGCTGCAGTTGGACCCAGATGTCCGAGACGAATGGACTATGGGGCACACACACCACCTTCTCCCACTTTGCCGATGGCCGATTCTCCACCGGCGGATATCAGCGGTTTTCATGACCTTTTAGAGCGGGCATCAAATCGTTTTGATCTCCCCATGTCAGTCAAGCAGACAGATTGTTTTTTATACAACTTCAAGGCCACTACGCAGCACTCACCCAGAGCCATCCCCATAGCGGACTACCTGTGGCAGGAGGGCCTAAAGCTGATGAAGACTCCAGCCTCCGTACTGCCTGTTATCCTGAACCTGGATAAGAAATAGAGGGCTCCTGAAGACTCTCCTGCGTGTCTTATCGGCCATCTAAGACCTGACTCTGTTATTATGCAGGCCGCCCAAAGCAGATCCAAGAATCCTGCATCGCCATGTGCTGCCCCGCCAGCTACGAAAGGGCGCAGGTTGGATAATATTGGCAAGAGATTCTCCGCACTGGCAGCGACAGTCATCAGGGCCTCCAACGCCATGGCTACCCTCGGGAGGTATGACCAGCAAATGTGGTCCGACATCACCCCCTTGCTAGAATATCAACCAGAGGATAAGAAGGAGGCAAAAGATATACTTTCAGAAGGAGAGAGAACTTCATTGGAGATCATTGATGTGGCGCTGGACATTTCTTCCACCGCCTTTAGGCGGGTGCTGCCATGCTGAGGAGGCAGGGATAGCTTAGGGCAACAACATTCCGCCCAGAGGTTGAGGCTAAAGTGCTGGATATGCCGTTTGATGGTGAATATCTCTTCGGCAAGCACGTGGATGAGGCGCTACAGGCAATTAATTCGGACACTGACACGGCCAAATCCCAGGCTAATTTGTAGCAAAATAAGTTTTCTTCTTTTCGAAGAAGAAGAAAGGGTCAGTTTCTTTCTCAACCCCAGCTCCAGCAGCGTTTTCAGCCCTACTATCAGCAGAGGTTTCAGCCGCAATATTCGGTGCAGTCTTTTGGAAATGCCAGCGTACACAAGAGCACCAGCATACAGACGACTCGTGTCTGGAGGAAAGTCTCACGATGCCAACAGGACACAATGAAAATTTGCAGGCACCCGTCACCCTAGTCCCACTTCAATTGGCTCAAACTTGCTCGAAATTCTTCGCTCAATGGAATACCATTTCTTCCGACAAATGGGTGCTAGACATCTTTCGTCACGGTCACACCCTGGAATTTCTTCAACAGCCTGCGAATTTCCCTCCATGGAAGACTGCGCACTGCCATCCATCTTGCACTTCTCAAAAAAGAAATCAGTTTGCTTCTCGACAAACAAGCAATCGAAGAGCTGCCACGCAGTCAGCACAACCAATCAATCAATCAATCAGGGGTTTGTTAAAGCGCGACTACTCACCCGTAAGGGTCTCAAGGCGCTAGGGGTGGGGGGGGTGCAGGTTCCATTCCATCAAGGAGGGGGTCTGTCGAAGAGCCAGGTTTTGAGGTTTTTTGCGAAGATGGGGAGCGATGTTGTCTGTCTCAGCTGGAGCGGAAGGGCGTTCCATGCTTTGGCCGCGAGGAAGGAGAAGGAGCGGCCTCCCGATCTGGTCTTTCTGGTGCGGGGGACCAAGGCGTAGGAGAGCTGGGCTGATCGTAGGGTCCTTTGGGGTGCGTGGAATTTGAGTCGGCTGTTCAGGTATGCTGGTCTGGTGCCGTGGAGGGCCTTGTGTGCGTGGGTGAGCATCTTAAAGGTGATTCTCGCCTCGACGGGGAGCCAGTGGAGTGTGCGCAGGTGCTGGGAGATGTGGCAGTGTTTTGGCAGGTTGAGGACCAGTCTTGCGGCGGCGTTCTGGATGTTCTGTAGCTTGCGGGTGAGGTTTTTGTTTATTCCGGCGTAGAGTGCGTTGCCGTAGTCGAGTCTGCTGGTGACCAGGGCGTGTGTGACGGTCTTTCGGTGTTCGAGGGGGATCCATTTGAAGGTCTTACGAAGGAGGCGGAGGGTGTGGAAGCAGGAAGACGAGACAGAGTTGATCTGGCGGTCCATTTTGAGCTCGGAGTCCAGGATGATTCCCAGGTTGCGTGCGTGGTCTGTGGGGGTTGGCGGGTTTCCGAGGGCGGGGGCCACCAGGTGTCGCTCCAGGCGTCGGGGTTTGGGCCCATGATGAGTACTTCTGTTTTGTTGGTGTTTAGTTGTAGGCAGCTGTTTTTCATCCATTTGGCGACGGCTTCCATGCCTTCTCGAAAGTTGCGTCTGGCGGTGTTGGGCTCGTTGGATAGGGAGAAGATGAGCTGGGTGTCGTCTGCGTATGACACGATGTTGAGTCCGTAGGTTCTGACGATGGGGGCAAGTGGACCCATGTAGACCTAGGCTTCTACTCTCATTTCTTTTTAATCAAGAAAAAGACAGGAAAATAGACGCAAATTATGGAGCTCAGGTTGTTGAACAAGTTCATCAAAAGTCAATCTTTCAGGATATTGTCGCTTCAGGAGATTCTTCTTCTCATGGATACGGGAGATTATATGACCTCCCTGGATCTTCTGGATGCATACTTTCATATTCCCATACACCCGAAGCATCGCCTCTTTCTCAGGTTTGAGGTGTCAGGGTGCCATTACCAATTCACGGTGCTACCTTTCGGGCTAAAATCAGCGCCCAGGATTTTCACCAAGTGCCTGGCGCCGGTGGCAGCCTTTCTCTGGCGTTCCGGTCACCAGGTTTTTCTCTACCTGGATGATAAGATAGTCCAGGCCCCATCCCTGCAAGGCGCCAAGGAGTCTACGAGAGCCTGTCTCCGACTTTTTCACTCCATGGGTCTCAATCTCAACTGGGAAAAGACCTCTCTCGTCCCCTCCAGGTCGCTGGTGTTCCTGGGAGCGATCTTGGATACCAATCGCTCAATGGCATTTCCCACAAAAGAAAGGATTTCGCATCCGCAAAGGATGGCACAGTCCCTCTCCTCAAAAAGGTGCGTTTAAGTAAGGACTTAGAAGTCAATGCTGGGGATGATGTCATCCTGCATCGCGTTAATCCTACACTGCTGCTTGTGGATGTAACCTCTCCAGGAGCAGCTCGAATCTCAGTGGATTCAATCTCGAGACTCCTTCGACGACATCGTTTCGATCACACCAGAGATGACCGTGGCAATGTCTTGGTGGGCAATCAGGGACAATCTCTCTCAAGGCCTGTCCTTCCTCCCAGCAAAACCGAACATGGTAATGACAACAGACGCTTCCATGGAAGGATGGGGTGTTCACCTCCAGTAGCTACAAATCCAAGTGATGTGGTCGGACCAAGAGACATTGTCACATAAATCTGTTGGAACTGAAAGCAGTCTTTCTAGGCCTCAGATCGCTTCTACCAAGAATCAGGGGATCGTCTATACTCCGCACGGACAACACAACCACCATGTTCTATCTACAGAAACAAGGGGGGACGAAGTCTCATGCCCTGTCAAGCCTATCACAGCAGATTTGGGAATGGCTAATTAACCACGACATATCTATGTAAGTTCAACACGTTCCAGGAGTACAAAACGAATGGGCCGACTCGCTCAGCAGGGACACCAAGCAATGTCACGAATGGGAGCTAAGTGTCATTCAGCTAAGAAGGGTGTTTCAGTGCTGGGAATTGCCAACCCTAGATGTATTCACTACATCACTCAACAAAAAATGCGAGTTTTACGCCAGCAGGCTTCTTCAACCAGGCTCTCTGGGGAACGCCTTCCACTTTTCCTGGGAAGGAACATTTGCTTATGAGTTCCTGCCGTTCCCGCTTTTTCCGAAAGTTCTGCAGAAACTCAAGCGGGAGCCCTGCCGCATTATTCTCATTGCCCCGGTGTGGGCATGACAGTATTGGTACACCAAGTTGTTTCTCCTATCAGTCTTCGCCAATCCGTTTCCAACCAACTGTGAGCCTGCTCTCCATGGACCAAGGCCAAGTGGTTCATCCACAGATTCACACACTTCAATTGTCAGCTTGGCTCCTCACCACATGGAATTTGGAGAGTTAGTGCTCTCTTAGGAAGGCCGATCCATACTTAACAGAGCCCGCGTTCTTTCCACAATCAAGTGCTACGCGGCTAAATGGAGGCGATACTGTTCCTGATGTGTTGAACACTTGTCATCCTCTCTCTTCGCCACCAGAGGACTTTTGCCGTATCTTTTGTATCTCGCCAAGACTGATCTTTCCCATTCATCAATTAAAGTGCACTTAGCGGCAATTTCCAGGTACAGGAGACGTTCGGGCCATTTCTCTTTGTGGACCAACAGACTGGTGAAAGAGTTTATGAAGGGTCTCTTTAGGGCCTACCCACCAATTTGGCCCCCTCCAATTGTCTGGGTTGTCGCAACTTATGAGGTCTCCCTTCGAGCCGATTCACATATGTGATTTGAAGTATCTCTCATGGAAGATGGCCTTTTTCTTGGCCATCACGCCTGCTTGATGCTTTAGCGAAATTCTAGCATTCGCTGCAACGGAGCCTTACCTGCAGTTTCATCAGGACAGAGTGGTACTCCACACTAATCCTTCCTTCATTCTCAAGGTGCCTACCACGTTCCACCTCAATGAGCTGGTGGTTCTGCCTTCCTATTTTCCCTCTCAGTCTATGCCTCCAGAGAGCTCTCCATTGTTTGGACATCGAGCGTTGCTTGAAATTTTACTTACAAAGGACAAGCGTTTTCCACAAATCAACCCAGCTGCTCATCGCCTTCTCTGCCCCTAGGAAGGGTCAGGCCTTGACACGAGCATCTATTGCACGCTGGGTTTCCTCACCCATAATCTTCTGCCATGAGAAAGCGGGACGCCCGCTTACGTCTAAAGTCACTACTCATTCCACCAGGAAGATGGCAGCATCATCAGCCCTGTTCGCTGAAGTGTCTTTACCCGACATCTGCAGGGCAGCGATGTGGACAAGCGTCCATACCTTCATGAGGCAGTATTACCTGGATACATGGAGGAAGGCGGATATTGCAGTCGGGCAAGTGGCCTTGCAACGTCTGTTTGCATGAGGTTGGTCTTTTTAATGTATATATATATATATATATATATATATATATATATATATATATATATATTCGCATTGTATACCTCTGATGGTTATCTGTTTTAGGTCGCATGGTGGGATGGTTCACCTGTTTTTTTTCCCACCTCCTTTGGTTCATTGTTACTGCTTGCTATTCTGATTCAAGCATGTGAATCTATAAAAGATACAATACTCGAAAAAAAACAAGTTACTTACCTGCACACTGTGTTTCTCCAGTATTGATATCTTTTATAGATTCACATGCAACCCTCCATCCTCCCCTTTTCAGGTTCACCTATCCATACCTCTGTTATTCTACTAACTGCACTTGTGCTCGAAATCTGAGGTGTGGTGTCCCTGCAGGGGATGGATACTCTGGGCCTATGCTGTGATTGGCTGAAGTTTGGATGTTTTAAAATGATGTTGACTGGTTACTAAATGCTATTGGATTCCAAGGGGAATTAAGTTTAAAGCTTTATACTGCTATTTTACTGTTACCGTGGGACTCCCACCATGACGACAGGGAAGATTCAAGCATGTGAATCTGTAGAAGATATCAATACTGGAGAACCACAGTGTACAGGTAAGTAACTTGATTTTTATAGTGGGAGTGGCTGATATACTACATCCTAACCCTGGCATCAAAGTGCTACACATTCCGTGCAATGGAATGGTTTCACACAGATGGGAGTGACCTAATGGATTTCTACAGTTGGATGTACTAATAGGCACTGTTTTTTTATTATTTTTTTCATTCACCCACACTCAGCAGAAAGGAAGCTTCCACAAATAGAACAGATGTGAATTGTGCATTGTTTCAGACCAGCCTAACGATTTATGCTTATGGCAGTCATGAAATTGAGAGGCTGTAATTGGCTGAGAAATAATGTTGTTTCTTAGCCAGGTAATAGGTGGATGATCACTAACTGAAAATGGTGCTTCCGCTATTTGCTAGATACTCAGTAGAGTATATGTGGCTTCTTTGTTAGCCATGGTTTTCTTTGTAAGTTTCAAATTATAAGGTTAAAAAATAGCGGTCTTGTTTAAAAGTTGCCAAGGCACGAAGCCTGATCCGAGTGTTTGTAATACCCAATTTACTCTTAGCTCGTAGCTAAGCTAGGCTGTGCTGCAACAATCCTAAGCCTTTTTTTAAGGATGTCTAAGGCTGAGGACAGGATGTGGTTTAGTGAGTATACTCTCTTAGAAAGTGTGTGCATGACATTGTCAATAACTTTAATGACTGTTTGCATATTTGTATGATCTATTTGCCTAATTCTTTCTGCAGCTTCTTTTTTTGAGTATTTGTTCTATTCATTATAAATGGCATAGATTCTTGTTGCCAAGAATCATTTATTTCTAGTGTGATGTGGTCCCACAATGTAGTCAGAAAAATCCATGTTTTCTCAAATTGATGATAAATGCTGTTTAACTACAGGAAGACTGGAATGTGATAACTAGCGTTGGCACAGTTTGCCTACACTATATGTAGTAACTATTACAGGTGTTTATGTACTGTCTTGTGAATCAGGTCAATTCGCTTTAGCGGCAGGTGTATTGGAACAAAAACTACACACGCAGGTAGTAAAATCATGGGGTCAAAGGTTCTGGAGGAAACTGAGTAAAATTAAATGTTCCATTTCGGATCATTTCATTTATATCAGAATCCGAAATGTTCATTTGTGATTGCTAATGAAAAATTTCCTAGCTAACGTAATGGAAAGTTTCAATTCTATTAAGGACCCGGAGGCGAGGATTATGCTATCACTTTCTATGCTTTATTGCACAGCAGCCATTTTCAAACTTAAACTTAGACCACATTTCCCAAACACCCTTGGGAAAAAATGGTCGAAAACAAAACCAAGAAGGGACCAACATATCCCTCAGTCCATTATGGCCAATCACAGTCCAGGGACCCTCTCCTAGTCCGTCCTTGCTGCCCTGCTCATCCTCTTTCTTTGCGACGAAGCGCCGTCATCCAGTTCAGGTGTCCTGTTTTCCGGAATCTGTTCCTGGAAAAACCAAAGAACACATGAGGACCTAAGACCAGAGAGGTCAAGCAAGTCAGCTACCAGAGGATACAATGCAACAACTGTAAATTAGCAGAACATGCCAAACTTTTATCATAACCCTGAACAGGTTTAAGCGTCAACGTCAGAATACTGCATTAGGGAAAAGCAAAACAATACTGCAGATGAAATCAATATCAAACGAAAAGCACATACTCCCAACGGGGGGGAATCTCGCGGAGATCTGCGGGGAGATAATCCTCGCCTCCGGGTCCTTAATAGAATTGAAAGTTTCCGTTACGTTAGCTAGGAAATTTTTCATTCTATGTCCGGACCGGAGGCTTCGGATTATGCTGCTTCAAAGCTTACTTACCACCAAATGGGCCATATCAATGATCGGCTTAAAATAGAATCTTTTAAAAGTTGAATCTGAGGACCAGTCTGCTGCATTCATAATGTCCTCTAAACGGGCTCCCAGTGAAAAGGCTTTCGAGGCCATAGCGCCTCTTGCTGAGTGAGCCCCAAATTGTCATAGGCTAATGCCTGCCTCCTGCATAACCCAACGCACCCAACGTACGATAGTGGGTGATGAAACTACCTTGTGTGGCTTTTTAAGCGCAATTAAGAGCTGTCGCTCTCCAGGAGGGTGGAGTTCCTCAGACATCTCCTCATACGCCTTCAGACAACGCACAACACAAAGTTTAGGAGAGTCTGGGAACGCTGGGTACTCAATAGTTCGTGTATGCGTCTTAGTCCTGCGACTAATAGTGAAAGAAACCCCTGAAGAAGAGAAAATTCTGCCCGTGATGTCCAGAGCTCTCACGTCCGAAACTCTGCGGCATGAAATCAAACAAAGAAGCATTGCTAGCTTTGCAGACAGTTCCTTGCGGGAAAGAAATTTGTTGTGCTGCCATGAAAGAAACAGATTAAGCACTCTGTTGACATCCCAGAGCTCCGAGTACCTGGGTTCCTGGTGGAAGCGATAAACGGAGACCTCAAGAGCCTGCAAACGAAGGGATGTTCTCTCACTGGTTGGCCATCCAGTGGAAAATGCCCCGCTGAGATTGCCGAACGGAAGGTGTTGACAGACCGGTAAGCGAGACCCTGCTGAGCTAGGAGTGCCAAAAAATTCAAAACGTGGACCACGTCGGCGTCCACGGGGTCACAACCCCGTCGCACACACCAATGACACCATCTTGTCCAGGCCGAACGATAACGCTTGACGGTACTATCTGACCAGGCCCTGGACAAGAGGCTCTCAGCGAACTGCGAAAGGCCCGGGAGCGACCATCGTCCCCTGTAATCCTCCACGCCATTAGGTGGAGAGAGCCTTCGAGAACCATCTGATGAGGAACCCCGTCCGGATTGAGGAGAAGCTCTGGAAAGCGGGGGAGTGGGATTGGAGAATCCCAAGAAAGTTCCAGAAGAACCGGAAACCACACTTGAGACCTCCAAATGGGCGTGATGAGAACCATGCCGGCTCGTTGTCGCCGGATCTGGGCAGACACCCTTGTGATCATGACGAAAGGAGGGAACGCATACGGTTTCCCCCTGCGTCCAATCTTGCAGGTACGCATCCGTGGCTGCCACCAGGGGGTCCGGCCTCCAGCTGAAGAAACAAGGAAGCTGGTGATCCAACCTTGAAGCAAAAAGATCCATAGAAAAAGGACCCCAAAGGTCCTGCACCCGAGAAAAAACGTCCGGATGCAACTTCCACAGACTGGAATCTCTGAAATGGCGCGACTGCCAGTCGGCCACCAGATTCTCCCGACCTGGGAGATACTCTGCCGTCAACGAGATCCGATTGTCGAGGCAAAACTGCCAGAGATTCGCTGCCAGGTCCGAAAGCACCTTTGAACGAGTACCTCCTAGGTGGTTTATATACCTGACCGCCGATACGTTGTCCATTTTTAAAAGGACGCAAGACTGGACCCTTTCCTTGGTCCAACAACGCACGGCGAAAGAGCCTGCCAAAAGCTCCAGGCAGTTGATATGAAGCTCTTGTTCTTGTGGTGACCACGAACCGCCTCTGGAGAAGTCTCTGCACCTGGCGCCCCAGCCCGACCTGCTCGAGTCTGACTCTATGATCAGGTCTGGGGCGGATCCAAAGATCGCTCTCCCGTTCCATGCTTCCATGTGGGAGAGCCACCAACAAATCTCTTCCACAGCTTCCCCCGAAAGGGAGACTGGATGGGAGTAAGGGAGCCCTTTTCGTAAGTGCTTGGCTTTGAGCCGATGCAAGGCCCGATAGTGAAGGGGCCCCGGGAAGATAGGCTGGATAGAGGCTGACAACAACCCTACGATGCGTGCTATCTGCCGCAGGGGAACCGTGCCCTTGGCCAAAGTCCGCGGCGAATTTTTGCCACCTTCCACGAGGGAAGACAGAGTTGCCGTCGTGGAGTCGATCACGAAACCTAAAAAAGTGACGCGCTGAGCTGGTACTAAGAGGGACTTTTTGGCGTTTATGACAAAGCCTAAGCTCTCTAACAGGCTGATGGCCTGCTGTAGCTGGTCCCAAAGCGTTCCCGGATCTTGGACCAGCAAGAGCATATCGTCCAAGTAAACGATGAGGCGCGTGCCTCTCGCCCTGAGGTACTCCACCACCGGTTTGAGAACCTGGGTGAAGCACCAGGGGGCGAAGGCGAGCCCGAAAGGAAGGGTGGTGAAGTGGTACGCCTGACCGTGCCAGAGGAATTTCAGAAACTTCCTGTGAGGAGGGAAAATAGGGATGGCTAAGTAAGCATCTTTTAAATCCAACCGGACCATCCAATCCGCTGTCCTGAGCACATCCCGGAGGAGGTGAATACCCTCCATCTTGAAATGGCGGTAAACCAGCCATTCGTTGAAATCGCGCAGGTTGAGAACCGGACGTTGCCCCCCATCCGTCTTGTCCACCACGAACATGTTGCTGAGGAACCCGAGAGGATCTAAGACTGTGCGGCAAATAGCACCTTTGTTTAAGAGAGCGGAGATTTCCGCGTCTATCAGGCTTCTGGCCGGGAAAACCGAATTGGGTTGGGCGGGAAGGTCTGTCTGGGTTCGCCGCAGAAATCTATCTGAAACCCCTGCACGGTCTGCAGGACCCAAGCGTCTGACGTGAGCGACCTCCACACATACAGGAAGCGGGCCAAGCGACCCCCCCACTCTCACCACGGAAAGGGAAGAAACACTTACCGGTATTAGCGGCGTTGTCCCCGCCGCGGAAACCTCTGCCCCTGGAACGTCTGCCGCGGGACGGGTAAAAGTTGGAGTACCGTGCCTGCGTTTGGTACTGCCCTTGTCTGGAGCCTTGTCCCCTGGAATAGTTGGAGTTGGGGACCTGGCCGATCGAGCGGCCCCTTCCTCGACCAGCCCCACGGAAAAGACCTTCTTGATAGAAGATTGGGCCCTATCTAAGGAGGTGAAAGTATTAACGAACTTTCCTAATTCTTTTATGAACGGTTCTCCAAACAAACCTCCCTGAGCAACCGCTCCAGCCTCCGAATCCGCCAAGTCTCCCAACTTTGGGTCCACTTTAATCATAAATGACCTCCTGCGTTCTGTGGAGAGCGCACAATTTGCGTTTCCTAAGAATACTATCGCTCTCTGCGCCCACCCAGAGAGGGCCTCAGGCGAAATCAGGGCTCCTGAATTCTTGGCATCCTCAGCCATATCTAATATCAGTCATGGGTCCGAGGGCGTCCAGGAGTTTATCATGGCACGCCCTCCAGGAACGGTCTATCCCCTTCTTGGGATCCTTGATGAATTTAGCGAGGAAAGTCGCCATTCTCGGGTCGAGCTCAGGTGTTTGCGTGACTTTCCCGTCAAGGGAGGGGCGAGGGCATTCGGACCGCAGGCGACTGCGAGCCTCCTTGCCCATTGGCGTGCGGATCCTACTGGCCACATAACCGGCCACCTTAACAGAAGGCGTCATTCCGAGGACCGTGGATGCATCAAGAGTTCTGGGTCTAACATATCCGAACCCCCCGAAGGAGCCTGAGGGTCCGAGGGGAGCGGTGATGTGGCGGGACGCCACGGCCTGGAAGGTCCTGGCTCGTCATCTGTATCCCCATGGTCATCATCGCCCGTGTGCTGAGCGGGACTGTGTGGATCAGTGGGCACTGCACGGGGAGAAGGGATTACAGGAGGAGGCTGTGGAGCGTTGTGGGCAATGAAGGCTTCACGCAGTAGCTCAAAGGCATCCTGATCAACACCGTCCACCTTGGGACGTTTTGCGGGTACCGGGTCGCTATTAGGGACCGCTTGCTGGGTAGAGGGCGCAGGTGGGGTCCACCGAGCACAGAACTGCTCTAGTTTCTTACAAAGGCGCTCCTCCATGGGGCCCATGACCTCTTCTACGGCGCGGTAGATAGAGGAATCCACCGTGTCGTAGAAATCGTCATCCCACGGTAATTGGTCAAGGGGATCCTCTCCCCAGTTATTGTCTCCCTGTTGGGACATGTTAAAATACCCAAACCAACCACTGAATAGAGTCAAGGAAAACCAGTGCATCCCCCTACAGTCTACTGACTGGGAATCAATCTGCTGGGGACCAGCGCAATTCACAGGGTAGAACCCTAATTTAAATGATGAGGGTCTGAAAGAGCCTCAAGGACACTCTAATGCTTGTGCAGGGAGAAAAAATACACAATATCAGCCCTGGGACGTGTCCCTCCAGGCCCCAATTCAGCCTGTAAAATTGCTTGCCTGATTGCTGAAAGCAATAATACACCCAACGGGCGTCAAGGAAGGTTCACACACACCGACTCGAAAATCGAGCGTTTTGCAGGCACGAGCCAAGCTCTACAGACCCTCGAAGAGGGCGTCAGTCTCCAGGGGACGTGAAGGCAGGCAGGCAACGGCGGGCGGAATGAAGTTAGAAATTCCGCGCGCGCCGTTGCCAGTGAGAGGAGCCGCCGCGTGAGAATCATTCGACAGCGCCCCTGGCGGCCGGGGGTGCGAACCGCGCCTCACAAGCCCTTCAGGCAGCGGAGCCGCGTAAGCCCGAAGCCGGACCCGCGGGACCGCGATGAAAAGGAAAATGAGCCGGAGCTCAAACAAAAAACTCCCACACACGCCACGCTAAGAAAATCCTGAGGCGTGGGGACAGCGGGAGCGCGTTGAAGCGCTCACTCGACCAGGCCGTCTTCAAGCCTGAGGTGAGACGCCGCAACGCGCTAGCGCTGCGAAAATTCAGCACAATAAGGCAAATAGCAATAAGTATGACACAATGCGCAGCAAACACAAGAGGCAGGCGCGGGACGCGGAATGCAGTCCCGCGGCCGCCTTACTAATGTATAAATTCGAGAAACAGTCGAGAGAAAACGGAAAACACTCATCTGAGGCTGCTGAGCAGCAAAGAAAGAGGATGAGCAGGGCAGCAAGGACGGACTAGGAGAGGGTCCCTGGACTGTGATTGGCCATAATGGACTGAGGGATATGTTGGTCCCTTCTTTGTTTTGTTTTCGACCATTTTTTCCCAAGGGCGTTTGGGAAATGTGGTCTAAGTTTAAGTTTTAAAATGGCTGCTGTGCAATAAAGCATAGAAAGTGATAGCATAATCCGAAGCCTCCGGTCCTGACATAGAATTATTGAACAGAGTTAAATTAACTTTTGGTATTGAAGGTTTTTTAAAGTCTATCATAGTACCAATTCCCAGACAGGCAGTCTGCTGGATAGTTGTGTTCAGGAAAATCATTTCTTTACGTATAGTGAATGCCTTAAATATGGCCTCTTTACCTTGAAGCTCTCAAAATGTTGTTCGCAAATACTTATCTAATCAATATTCTCTTTCCAATATTCATAACCTTGGGTGGACAGATTCTGACTGAATTAAATTGAGTAAATCAGTTTGTTGGTGGTAATCAGATTTTTCTGAAGTCGTGTTGTATCATGTCAAAAATAGAAAGCTGACGGTTGTGACCTGTTGTCACTCTGAAAGTAAGGAAACGTCTTTAAGAAATATGGGTGATTATTAGGAGGTGGAGCTTCACAATGCTCCCATTGTGTGTAGTTATATACTTCCATGGGATAGCTAGTTCTATGCATGTAATAGTGTGCATAGTGATAACAATATATTTCTTTAAAATTAACTGCATTCAAATAAGGATCTTCATTATTCATAGTAGCATATGCCTGTAAATCCGACATCATTCATTTTACAGTCTCTGTATCGCAGTCATCTGAAATGGAACCAGGAATTATTATATAATTAATGCAATTGCCTTATTCTGTGAAATTTTGAATAGTCTCAGAGGGTCTCATTATCTGATACACAACCTTTTCCCAAGCTATACCCTCTGGTGCATGATAAGCTGTGATGTTTGGAGCATAGAGATCTCTTCGACTTCTGTGAGATAAAAGGTGTGTCTACTGTTCATGAACCACAGATTGTACAATTGCTCTTTCTGGAACGTAGTGTAGACCTGTAATCATTGTTGAGAGCAATATGATGAACAGTCCAGGCGTAGGACAAAGGTGGGATCAAGTATCTGTCATGGAACCAATGATGAGCGCAAAGCAATATATGGTGCAGGGTGGCTTTGGATGGGGTGTGATGAAAAGTCCTTTAAGCCAAACCCAGAGCCATTCTCAGAAGTAGTTGTTTCTCCCAAAGGCATCAGTCCAACTGATGTAGGCTCACGTGGTACTTCATAATAAATCATGGTTGCATTAAACATTTGCAACAGCTCCAAATTCCTTGGTGAAGTTCATTTCCCTGTGTAAAGTTGGAGAAGCAGTATGCTCAAATATCCCCTGCTGGGAACTTAATCTAGTGATGTTACTGCTCTCATTAAGGGGTATTTCATTCAGAGTAGGGAGAGGCTGTGAAGTCCTACTCTGAATCATTCTTGGTGTTTGTTATGGTCTGCTGAAGAGATTCGGACACATTGTGCTTTTTCATGTGGTTGATAGACACCTGTCTTTTTTCATTTTTTATTTTTACAAGACAAAGGAGGCAGAAGGACAGTTCTTTTATCTTTTACCCTCAGGACTGTAACATGTGTTCTGTAGGATGGCTCAAAAGCTTGATTGTCCTGGATCTTTTAATGAATTAGACCCCCAATTTTAAGAATCCATGCCTCCGCAATGGTTTCAACCTTCTCTTTATTGGTGACTGTTTCAGAATGATTCACATTAGACAGCTTGTCTCTGACCTCTTGGATACTATGTAAAACGATTTTCCAGGTCAAATTGTTCTTCATCCGCCACCTTCCCAAGATTATCTAGGCCAGGGACATAGATAGGAACTCAGAAGAGAACCTCACATGGGTGCGCCCCTCCCCCCCGAATACTCGTCTACGCAAGTTATTTAATGCTCTCTGGACTTCATGCAGTTTATTATACCAACTAACACCTGAACTTTGTATCCTAGCAGTCAAGGCTTGTTAAATCATGTTAGCACACTCAACTAACCTATTGGATTCTGCTCTGAATGGGTTGCTCAATTACAGACAAAATCTCAGTACAGACATGGTATCCCAGAAGTCTTGGAGGCGAATGCAGGACCATTATCCAAGAGAAATGAATGTACTGCCCCATCGCTGCCAGACACTGCAAATCCTTTGCGACCGCTGAAGGGCTCGCATTTCGCAGTGGCCACACCCATAGTAATCAAGAACATGAATCTGTGGCTATCAAATGTATTTATATTGGTTCACCAAATTTATTGGACAGGTGTGGTCCAGATATTTACCCAGAACCAAATTTTGGAGACTGTGAGGGGAGTTGGCAGAGGTCTCCCAACTTTAGATGGTTTGATATGCTGACAAATGCAATCCTTCCCGACATAGTCTATAGTCTATTTATAGAAACCAGGGCACCACTAGTGGTGCTGTAGCATTGCACGGATGCAGTAACCCCAGCATGGGCAGTTTCAAATCACGCCTGAGCTTCCTTCAATCAATCAATCAATCCTTCATTAAATCTAATCTGAACAGCTTATTAGGTGTTATCCTGTCTATCACTCCTTGTAGGCTCCTACTCGAACAGTTTGAACTGCAGCTTTGGCAGCGAAGTCAGCCACACTGCTCCACTTAACATGAAATCTATCACTGATGGCCTAAAGTATACCTCACATGGACCAGTTGAAACTTGTCTCGTACGACAGCTATGCTTCTCCAGAGTTGTTTATCTTTAATAGGTTTTACCTTTGAAGCCTTGAATGCAGGTAACGGGGCATGATGTTCTGCATGTTGTGCAGTGCTGTCGCCTAAGATATTAGTGTAAGTGCGGTATGGATGGAATTAACCATCATGCACTACAGTGTATTCTGCAGAGTATTTGAATTTTGTGCCTACCGCTGGTTGAGCAACGCCATCCATGTAGCATATGCTCTGGTAGAACTCAGTGGGTAAGGCTTTTGGAGTAGGAGGAATGTGTTGCTTATACTGGAGAAAAGCTTGTGTACGAAGAGTGGGATCATACTGGAACTACATCCACTGCACTTAAAGACGAGGCCCACTGCACCCACCTCGGGTGCAGGAGCGAGCATTAGGGATGGTGGCTTTAGTGGCTGCCTCTACTACCGGTACGGAGGAAACATGCAATAATGAGTTTTCTCTGCACCAAGGGGCTCTCCTTCAAAATAGCAGTTTGCACAGTTGCAAGATTTATTTTCGCTTTACCCATGATACCATTCATAGTCTGTGAACTAATAAATTGTATTGGTGCCGGAACTGTCGATCCCACTACGAAAGCAGGTCTAGAGCTCATGGTACGTAATACAAACTGTACAAGCCTCCTGTATAAGGCGACTTTGTAATTAAAAACCTCTACCACCTCAGCATGTGCAGAGGTTTTGGGACGAGGAACGGTTGTGTAGCCAGCCAAGACTGGCCACATTGTTCCTTCATTGCTCAGGGGTCCCAGGCGGACATTCTTGTGCAACCAGTTCTGGTGTTCCTGGTACATCAAAGGGATTTCCAAACCTTGATAGGCCCTATAATGTGCAGGCGATGGTTCTGCTTTATAAGCCTGAATCTGCCTGGAGGCAGCCTCTGTAGCCTCAAACTCCCACCCATGAGTAAAATGTCTCAGTTGAGTACAGTGGAGTAGCGTGCCATAGAGTAGAGTGGAGTAAAGTGGCATTACAGTTGCATAGAGGGAGTTGCATAGAGTGGAGTGTCGTGGTATAGAGTGGACTGATGTGTCTTAGAGTGGCATAGACTGGAGGGGCATAGAGTGGAGTGGTGTAGAGTGGCGAGTGTGGAGTATGCAAGGTGCCATTACATACATTTTTGATTGAAATGACCATCACATTTTCAGAGACATATAGTTTTACTGATAATAGTATACAGAGTACAGATGATTGTGTGGAAATTTCATCTGCTAGTTCATTGATATGAAAATATTTATTGCCACCACACTTCAGAATTACAGAAAATGTGCTACATTTGTGCTTTCCTAATTCTGATATATTTTGAAATATCTGTACAGTTCATTTACAGACATTTACATTTTGTTGTGTGCTATAAAAAAGCCTTTCCTTTCACAGTATGATTGCCACATAAATCCTCTCACTTTGAAGTTTGAGAAAAAAAAGTTAACACCAAGCTCTTTCGGAAGACAGAGTCTGACATTTGACCTCTGTCTTTGAATGCACAGCATCTTGCATGGCACTGCTTGGAGCAAGGGCCACACAAGTGAGTCAAAGGCTTTCTCCGCGTCCAACAGTGCCGCAATCGCCGGCACTGTAGGCACTACTTTATGCAGGATAGAAAAAACGTGCAAAGATTTAATGCAGTATACCTGTGCGGGATGAACCCCGACTGCGCTGGTGATATTATTTGCCCCAGCAATAGCACCAACCTGGTTGCCACCATTTTAGCCAGTATGTTCATATCAAAATTTAATAACGACAACGGCCTATAAGAGCCGCAGCACGATGGGTCTTTCCCAGGTTTGAGGAGTAGCACAATAACGGCCTCCCGCAACGAGGGGGGGGGAGACATGCCTCTGCATACACTTCAAGCAGCTTTGGTGCCAATAGCTCTTAGTAAGCCTTATAGAAGGCACCCGTGAACCCATCCACCCACTGGGCTTTATTCCCATCGATGGCTTTTATTGCTTGCTTGAGCTCCTCAACAGTGAAGGGCTCACTTAGGAACTGTTGCTGTGCAGATGTCAGCCAATATTCAACAAAAAGAGAGAAAGGTTTTTTTCCGAAGGGAATACTCCTAGTCCCCTTAAGGTATGAATCATAAACAAATGAAGGAGTATACCCCGAAGATAAAAGATAACGACGAGATACAAAGAGGATTACAAAGGAAAAAGTTTTCCTTTTTAGGAAGACCCCTCACTCACCAACCTAGTGACATGCTTCATCATTGGGGTCCCACCCGAGTAGCCGAATGCCACCCGGGTGTGCTTCAACACCTGATTACAGTGGAGCAGGTTATTCGCAACGATAGTGCAGGTGGTACATTTGGTGCATATACATTGACCAATACTATGCAGTGGCCCAACAGCACACCCAGCACCAGCAAATAACGTCCTGCCGGGTCTTCTATTGCGTTTAAGTATCTGAATAGTAAGTTTCTACGTATCAGAGTGGCTACCCCTCGTGGATAGGAACTGTAGCTGGCGAAAAATCTATCTTTCCCCCACGTGGAAGCCAATGAGGGTGACCATGTGGGCGCCAGGTGCGTTTCCTGCAAAAACATCACATCTACTGCGTGTCTACGCATGTACTGTATCACCTGCCTGCTTTTCTGCGCATTGAGCCCCCTAATGTTCCATGACATGAACGCTATGTCTGCAAATGCTTTAATGTTAGCCGCCGTCATCGTGCACTGCACCCAGTGATATCACCCTGACATTAAGTACTTCTTGACATTGTTGCCTCCCTATTTGCTTAATTTTCCATCTTATATTCGGAACGTATTGTTGCAACACCCCCCTCCCCCCATCCATTCAGAGCGTCTAACCAACCAGCACATACCCAGAACAACAAACATAACAATTGCTTAACTTTCCAATGCCAACCCTGGCTAATCATTACTCTGTAATGTGAACTTCACTTGGGGTGTGGCAACACTACGTCAGCCCCCGCTTCTTAAAACATGAACATTTACTTTGTATTCAGTCTGTGTGTGGCAGCCGCACCACCAAACCTAGCACTCATATCCTTACTGGCAGTCAAACATGTGCACAGGTGTATAGAGTTATGCCAAACTTATCTGTAGACTTGTGGATCAGATACATCGGACCTTGCAGTTACCCCGTCGGGAATAAGTCCATCCTCGCACTAGAGTGGATCTCAGGCTGTGACCCTCAGATGACCCACGGCGGTTGTTTTGCTGAGTGTCTGAGAAGGTCTTGCAGAAGTCCTGAAAAGCCGTCGTGTTGTCAAAGATGCACACTTTCCCCTGTACGTCAACCCGGAGCCGCGCCTGGTAGAGCATTCCATATCGTAGTCCAAGATTGTGCAGCGTTGCCTTAACTCCTGCATACTTACGTCGGGCTTCCTGCACCATGATAGTAAAGTCCGGAAACAAGGACAGCGCAGAGCCCTGCCATGTTAGTGGCCCGTTTTCTCTCGCCAACCTGAGCGCTGTGTCGCAGTCTCTGAAGTTCAGTAGACTCGCAATTATGGGTCGAGGCGGGAGGCCTGGATTCAGACGCGGCCCCAACGCACGGTGAGCTCTCTCTACAACAAAAGTAGTGGTGAAAGATTCCACACCGAACAGTTCCGTTAGCAATCTTTCAACAAACTGGTCCAGACGCCCACTGTTCGTCGATTCCGGCACCCCCAGTATGCGCAGGTTGTTCCTTCTCCCACTTGTCTCCAAATCCTAGGTTTTCACGGCTAACGTCTTGACCTGCCTCTACAGCTTTTCTACCCTTTTTGACATTTGCACTGCTCCATTCTCCAGCTCTGACACCCTGCCTTCTGCTACATCCAGTCGCCGCTCGTGGCACTCCAGCCATTCATGTATTTTATCTAATCTAGTCACGTCGAACCTGCCATCCAGTGCCTTGAAGCCAGTGCGCAGCTCTTTCAAGAGCGCCTCTGCGCTCGACCGTTCCATGTCCTCCCATAATGATGAGGTGGGGTCCTCCGCCTCTTCAGCGCGTGAGGTGGCCGTTCTATCTTTTGCAGCATCAAAGAGCAGCTTGCGTTGCTTAGGGTCCCTCTTAGCCATGTTTGTCTTATTAGGGAGCGGCAAGAGCAACCGCTGCTACTATTGAGCGGGATGCCCCCTCAAATGTCCTGCCAGGTAGGCCCAGGGCACAGCGCCACCGCCCTAACGGCAACCCTCCGCACGCAAACGTCAGGATACGGGAGGTTGTATCGACACCTGCAGCAGTCGGGCCCAGTCTCCTGCTTCTCTCCCCTGTCGTGCCTCTTTTCTGTAGCTTCTCCAGTTGGAAATGTAGGCACAAGCTTCCTATGGCAGACTTCCCAGTGGCCAAGGGGGGCCCCATAATGCCTGCAGCGCCTCATGCACACCACATCCCAAGGCCCCACTGAGCCGAGCGCTGTCCCGGGGCCACTCTACCCCCCGCTCACGAGCCAGGAGTCAGGGCCCCCCACCTGGTTGAGGTACTCCGCTGCAGGCGGTGCGCCCGCTCCCTGCATCCGCAGGCCTCTGGTCCCATGAGCTCAGTCCCAGCGCCGCGCGGCTTGCCCCGTATGGCCGCAAAATCCCGTTGGTGGTCTGGGCACTTCTGGCAGATGGTCCGACGTTGCGGCAATCGCAGCCGCCCCGCGAAGTCTCACTCTCTGTCTTGTTGCCTGCGGGCGGTATTACCACGCCACGTCTGCTCCCCACTTCGGCGCAGGCACAGGCCCGAAGCAGGCCGACATTTCGCCCCGCCCTCACTTCTGATTTTGACCCTCAGGGACTCTCCGAGGACCGAAGTGCCGCAAATTTCTCCTGTGCCATGATTAAGTTTTCATATCATAGCATCGGCGCCAGTACAGCCGCACCACACGCCCCACAGGGGCTCGGATCTGCAGGAAGGCGGACTGAGCTTCAACTCCGTGCTGCCATTACGGTCGACGGCTTGGCCACGAGGTCAAGCAGCATTTTTTATATCATTAATATTAATAGTAAAGATTTTCTTTTAGCTGTAGATAACTAAATGGATTGTAGCTTGAATTAAATACATTTATCCGAAGGGTGATAATCCTATTCTTTGTCTTCTCATTGTAGCACATTTGGGAAATAATTGGCAGATATATTCCTAGCAACCACTAATTAATACCTTTTGCAGATATTATTGCTTGATTCTTTAGGTCAGCAGGTCAGTTGATTCTCCTGTACCTTAGTATATGATTGTTTCTCTCTCAGCACCCTGCCCAGTTCGCTTTGCTTAGTATTCTAAGATGAACTTATTTCATTTACGCAACCTATGAATATTGATTTTTTTCTTTCTTTAATGTTCGAATACTTCCGTGGTTTAAATCGCTCCACAAAACGTCTGCTAGGATTCTATCCACATATTGCAGAACTTGGCCTTTTTTCATTTTTAAGACAGTAGATGCATACTGCAGCGATACTTAAAAACAAAAACAAAAAAATGTTTCACTTGCCGCAGGAGTTGCTCCATCCGCAAGATTCCAGTCTGCTTCTGTAAAACGTAGCAGATGATGATTTTTTTTTTGCTATATTTTTAACCGTATTGGCCTCGTGTACAAGGATTAAAGAAAAGTGAATTTCACTAAGGCAAATTGAGTCCAGTTTTGACAGGCACCTCAACTCTGAATTTTCTTTCATAAATTGGGTGATTGTTATTGCATATTTTCTTTCTAGAGTTTTAGGCAAGCGAGTAATATTACAAACCAAAAGTATTGCAAGGTGCACTAAGTGTAACAATTTGCATTTTTAAATTACAGGTACATTTCCAAGAACTCCACGCTCCACAACAACATGTATCTTATATTTCTATTGCTACTGTCCAAATTTTAGGTTGATTGTTCTTCCTCTCATGTAGATAATTACCGCCTAAGTAGTTCCCAAATGTCTATTTGCCTAGATTTGGTGGGTAGCTGTTTAGAGTATACCTCCACGTGGCTATTACAGGTCATTAGGTCCATATTTTGGATGGTTCTTGTTCTTCTGAAATAGTTCAGTCAGACCTTGATGCAAATCTGCTAAAATGCAATGTTAAAAAAAATGCTTAGTTCATCTACTAATCCCACCAACAATCTGCATGTAGTCACATACCCCTCTAAATGTCACACCTAACTCCTACTAATTTAATCCACTACAAAGATACTGGAGTAAATGTATAGAATGGTCTCCTAGAGAGCGAAAGGATAATTCCAGCTACCAGCAATTGTCTCTTGATTAAACCTTGGGTTCCAGAGCAGCGTGGTGCCTGCCGTAAAGTGCTTCAGTTCCTCGCCAGGGATAGCAAGCTTTATATAAGTGCAATTGCATTACACTACAGTACTGACCTGTACAAATTATGTTGTGGCATTTGTGTATTCTATGGGTTTACAGGCAATCACTTCCACCTTCTCAGCTTTCTCTGATCTTTCTGTATCTTATTTTCTTATGGATAAAATGTATCTAAAATAGTACACGTCAGCTAGAGTTGTCTTTGGGAATTTAGTCACTAATGATATAAAGGGATTTTAAAGATCTTCAACTAAAATGCGTTGGTAACTTTTGCCTCTATGAGTGGAAAGTTTTCCACCTACCTGTCACTATTGATATTGTAGTGTAGGGTGCACTTTTCACATTATTCCTGATTCATGACCACAAATCACCCAGGTTGTTGCTTCTCACATTCCCTTGTATTTAAAAGTACCACATTTGAAAGAGTGTGGTATGTAAACTGCCAACTTCGTTTCTGATGGCTGCAGTGATGTAGTGAGCCCTGGTTTGGATCAGATTGGATCTAAACGCATAGAACAGCCTGCCTAAGTGTGTGCATCATTCTCTGGGCATGGTAAACTACATAAACACTAGATTGCTTAATTATTTCATCCTCCTTTTAATACCATTCAAAATCTGGACATTGAGATCAAAAGAGATCTGTTCAAGATGTTCATGTCCTCCACAGTACCTAATTACTGCAAAGGACATGAACTTACCCTGGCACTGAAAGAAGAAAATTATTCTGGTGCGAGTATCTCTTAAACTTTGAAGTGCGAGAGAAGAACTTCACTCGTAAATTGAAGTAATAGTAAAGATTATCTTTTAGCAGTGGATAACTAAATGGAATGTAGCTTGAATTAAATACATTACCCTAAGGATGAAAATCCTATTCTTTGTCTTCTCATTGCAGCACCTTTGGAAAATAATTGGCAGATATATTCATAGCAACCACTATCACTTGGAGCCAGAGAGGCCTTTTTTTGGGGGTGAGGGGGGGCTAGGAATGGTCTGGATGCGAAGTGCACTCTATTTGGCATGGCCATGTTCTCAGTCTTTCTGCCCACAGAGGAGAAATATTGAAGGATTTATTCCTAGTCTGCCCCCGTGGAGAATAAAACATCCACTAGAAGCAAGGGGTTAAAATTATGAAAAGGGTGGAGGCTGGCCCGTCCTGACATTGGGCCATATCCACACCCCTAAAGGCCCCAGCAGCATTTCGGCCCTCCTGGTATGCAGAATAGGAGCTTGTCCCTAAATCTACCTCCTCAATCCCACTAGACAGCAGGGGTTTTTAGCTTTATAAAATAGTAAGGTGTTATGGGTCTGCCTGTCCTGGCACTGGACCTTACCTCTCACCCCTAACGACCCCAACAAGCTTTCTGTCCCCCTACTGGGCAGTTTGGGTATTCACCCCCAAACTGCTTTTATGCGGTGTGGTAGGGGGAGTGAGCCCATTAGAAACTAGTGCAGATTATAGGTTTGTAAAACAAAATGAAGTAGAGGCCGCCACATCCAGGCACTGGGCCTTACTCCTAAAGTCCCAACAGTTTTTCTGCCCCTGGTGGGTGGGATTGGGAATTAACCCCAGATTGGGTTTTAGCCCATCCTGGAGGCCATACCCCCCCCCCTCCCCACATCCCCCGATGCCTGAATCCTGCAGCAATTCTAATGACAACCAAGAGGAAATTTGGATTCGTTTTGGCATAATTTAGACATGTGGCAGAGAAGGGCTAAAAGCCCCTCACCAATTTTACCGTCCACAGGTGGCAGAAAGTCTGGTGCCCATAAGTGAGAGCTGCAGTGCTAGTACTGCGTATCACTACACCACTTTCAGTTTTTTTTTTTTTTTTTCACTTATTGTCTTTTTAAACCCCACCTGCATCTCCATCCCAAGAACAGTTAGATGAGTGGTAAATACCCCAATCTTCCCACCCAGGGAGGTTGTGAAAGCTCACAAGGCTATCAGGGGAAAAAGTGAGTAAAGGAATTGAGTGGGGTGTACTGGACCATCTTGGTACCAGACAGTATTTCGGGGAGGGCAAATGGGGAGGGGGGGAGATGAGGTTTAACACATATATCAAAACTAACCCCAAAGAAATCTTTATTTTCTCTGACTTGACATGGTAAATGGCTGCATTGTTCAAGCGCTAGGTGAGTTAGCTCCCTGGGAATCATTCAAAACCTGGGTATTTCTGAAACAACCAAGAAACGCAACGGTTTTCAGGGTAGTGTGACCTGTCAGGATCTGAACACATTCTTTACCCAGAATGTCCTGTGAACGTGAAAGTATGGGTCAAAAAAAGACAACATGGCCCATATTTATGTGTTCGAAACCTCAAGAATTAAAAGCCAATGGCCAAAGTCTTACCACCCTGCGTTCCCAGACTTCTGATTGAAATGCTGCCTCCCATGTGTGGGATGACCTAATGCACATCATAGAAACGGACCAAAACTGTTCGATTTATACAGGGTTAATTGCTAGCATGCTAACCTGTTGATTGTTTTATTATAAAGTTGACAGAACAGTTGTTGATCCTCATTGTTGAGAATTCCCTTTGTGTTATATGTCAGAGTAGTATAACCTAAGGAAAATTTACATTGTAGATAAACAGCGTCTTTCCTTCAGTTCCCTGGATCTCTGCAGAAGAATGAACATAGAGACCTTTCACGTTTGTATGAGCATATGCATTACATCAAAAGGGTTTGCATCTTTCCTTCATGCTGTAACGTAAAAGAATTGAGGAATAGTGAATTTGAGATAGGATTACTTGTGAGAAGGTGAGCTCTTGGAATTTAAAGTCTCTGTACTTGCAGGTAACCAGTTGTACAGTATTGCTGTTGGCTGTAAAACTCATTGAACTACAAGTTGTCCAGTGGTCAAAATTCCGAATTTACCCCTCAACCATATCAAGTTGCTTTGGGGTTAACTCTACACATAATTGGTTTGTGTGCCTTTGCCGGTTTGGTGACTCTGCAACTACGAGATTCTAATTAGGCAGCCACACAATTGGCACTCAGGTTTTTGGAAGTCCAAGCACGGTTAAAACAAGCAATCCCCCTAGTATTATTCATACGACAGAGATCTGAATTAGACTCACATCCTTGATATGACATATAATTTCAAATAATCACATGCAATCAATCTCTCTGTGCCCAAACCACACGAGAAAGAAAGACCTGAATCTATCTGCCCACTTGCTCCCCACAAGCCCTCCTGCACCCAACTTTAAGAACAGACAATTTTTGGCAGGCTTAATTTACCCTTTAGCTGCATTTTATGAACGAGGATGTAATCGTTGCTTGGAGGAAGTGAAGGATGCTGACCCTTTATCTTAACCACATAGCAAATTCCCTGATCTTCAAGACAAGAGACTCTCTAGAAATTTCAAAAATTGCACATAGATTTTCAGGAAAATTATTCAATTTTATACTTCCTGTTACTGTAAGGCATTTGAAATGAGATGCAGCCTGCTGGGTCTCAGGGTATAATCAAGAGTCATTTTCCTACATTGCAGGGTGTTTGATTCTAGTATGTCTGAGTAATAAAACCCATTTTTCTGCCACAAGTGTATGGAAGAAAGGCTGCTATCATCACCTTGGACCACATCCTTTTGACGTGCCTTTTTGGTTTGTCCTCTATTCTAGAGCCCAAAGTGAACTACACCGAGGATGTGACTTTGACACAAGGTGCCCCTAGTGGCCCTATTGTTCTCCAGTGCAACCTGATTCGGACTGATGAGGCTAGCAAGCCTGACTCTGGCTTCTGGATGAAAAATGACCAACAGATTGCCGATACCAAGAAAACTGATTTTAAGGCCAACGACTTCAGTATTGAGTTAAAGTAAGTTTTGTACTATATTGTATTTCAAACACTTAGCATGTAGGGATGAACATCATAATTGTTAATTATCGAGTCTTAGAATAGTTTCTCGCATGATCGCTTGAAAGTTACGGAGAATGGTACAAGAGCAATATAACCACCACAAATTAAAATGTGTGTCTGTGCAGTGTTTTGGCTTCTCCTGATTGGGTTAATATGAGTAACTCGTATCTAGTGTGCAACCGCCGTTTCTGCATGCCATTAAGGAACAACCACGTTCACTTTCTATGAGATATTTATGGTCTTGCAAGGCTTTACATAATGCAGTTTGTCATTTGTCTATTTTACTACAGAATTGTTAAGCCGAAAGTGGATGATTCTGGGGAATACATGTGTGTTTTCACTATTCCGAACACCCCTGCTGCAAATGCCACAATAAGGATTAAAGGTATAGAAGTTTTCTTCTTCTCTCCTTTTTCATATTGCATTTTACATTTTGTTTTAGTTGCCTGGGCTACTGCTTCCGAGCCAAGCCCGTCAGTGGAATTAAAGTCCATACTTGCAGAATGTTGTAATCCGGTATTGCTTATTTCGAAACTCTCCCTCGTCTAGTAAAGGGTTTCCCTCTTTAAGTGAAAATTGTGGTGGGTACTGATTAGCCAGCAAGAAAATATAAAATGGATCTCAATGTCAGGCATATTGAAAATGGACAGTCAAAACAAGCAGACGACGCTTTCAGGAGAAAAGTAAAGCTGGCAGTAGGGAAAAGGCCAGAAGTATCCTTTTGACCATCGTAAAATTTAACTGATGGAATATGGGAATCTTATTGTAGTTCTCCCTGACATTGTGTCATTAATGCCATTAAGTAGTCATGAGGTACGTCAAGAAACTAATAGCATCTCAGTTCTACTGAAGAATATGCAGGCCTAGATTTATCTGCAAATTTTTCTGGATGATATATTGACGACTGGAAGTTCGATATTCTTTGTTTAGGTCGAGCAGCTAACATAGTTAGTTACATGGTGGGATATATATTGGAAAAGCCAGCATCATGATTCCTTCTTACTACTTAATACTTTCAGAATTAAAAATGGGTAACAGGGAATTATGAGATGTCTTTCACCTTGAGGTTCTGAGGAACATCAGAAAGACAACGAGAGGGAAGCTCGAACAAATAGCTCAAACAACACAAATGTTAGAAATAAAATACACATTCTGGCTGCAGACATCCTGCCAAATGTTTTCAGAGAAACATGTTGAACCTGAAGACGCCTCGTACAGCATTTTAAGGGTAATACCATCCCCTGTAATTCCCTTTTTACTGCTCTATAATTTTATGTTATGTATGGCCCCTAAAATAATTTGCCCTTGCGTTCAGCTACTACACAGTTGCAGAGGTGTAAGGGGTGAGCCATGCGTAACATGGCCTCTCTTCTGTGTCCAAAATGTAAAAGAAATACTTTACCTTTTACCACCCACTCCCATGACTCTGTGCCCTCTCATTCAGTATCCGTGCTGTTGAGTTTCCAGGGCTACTTTGACAGGCTACTGGAGAGCCCAGCCAGAATAGCCTGGAATTCCGTTATGACTAGCAACATTGGGTAACCGCTTTTGTTAACAACTGTTGCTTACGTCACAGCAATGAGTTACTGGATTTGAATCCAGTTATTCACGCTTACGACTCTCTACTAGAGCCATACATAACATTGTAAAGAATATACAATGTGCTGAGAGTTGGATAGAAATCAGATGTAGGATTTTGTAAACCCGAGAGCTACTAGTGCAAGCTTGCCACAGTGACACTGTACAGCTGCACTGAATTATAAACATTCTGCAAATTATTGCACTGGTGTATTCTTGTGCTCCTAACAAATAGCTCAAACAACACAAATGTTAGAAATAAAAACACATTCTGGCTGCAGACAACCTGCCAAATGTTTTCAGAGAAACATGTTGAACCTGAAGACGCCTCGTACAGCATTTTAAGGCAGAGGGGACCGGAGGCAAAGAGCACGCAGGTTTTTTAGGTCTCGCCTATGCAGCGCGCATGCGCTACGCAGGTTTTTTAGGTCTCGCCTACGCAGCGCGCATGCGCTGCATAGGAGGAGACCTTTAGCCATCGGTTCCCTTTTTTCCCCAAAAACGTGCACGCGTTCCATTGCCTTCAATGGCAACGCGTGCACGTGTGGCGATTGCCTTGCGGGAGCGAGCGGCAGCGCCATATGGTATCAATTATCGCCGCTGGCTCCCGCAAGGGAATCGGCAGGCCCCCCCCTCCCCCCCACCCACACTGCTGCCACGCGAGGCGCGCTGCCTCGTTGTCCATTAGAATTGCCTCGTTTAAAGGAGCATGTAATGCTGACCCTTTGCTGTTATCAAAGCGCCGCGATTTGTATAGTGCTTTAATTTACGACAGTCGCTGTGTATGTTTGATTGCACATCTTTAATTGGAGCTTGTCATTGTATGTTTTTGCATTCACTTATTTAATTGAAAGCCACGCAGTGTAATGTTTAGCATATATTGCTTTAATTGAAGCCTGTCCTAGTGTTTTACATGCATTTCTTTAATTGAGGCCTGTCGTAGTGCACTTTTCCACGTACGTTTGTTTAATTGGAGGTTCCCACAGCACTTTTAGCATGCATTTCTATGATTGTGGCATGGTAATTACTTGTCATACTGTAAACTTGGCAAGCCTTTTTTTAATTGATTAAATTTGTGGAGCGTGTGTTGCAAGAATTTCTTTTATCGAGGCACGAGCGAGTGTTTGCTTGGAAAGTATTCCTATTACAAATGGTCGGTTACGTTTCTTTAATTAAAGCCAATCATAGTTTATGCTTGGCACGCATACATTTAATTGAGACTGTCGGACATGTTGTAATGTGCGTTTGCACATATTTATTTATTTGAGTGTGTGCTTAGAATTCCAGACTGTAGTCTTTTATAACCTGTGTTTGGTCGCATTTCTTCCACTGAAGTGAGTTGCATTTGTTTAATTGAGGCTTCCCGCAGTGTATTAATGGCCTGCATGTCTCAGTGCATGGCACGAAGGCTTTGCGTTGTTTGCGAGGAGCACAAAGGCTGTGGAACACAATTGTCAGCAGGCTTTAAAGCATTGACTGCGTTGCTAATCTGGTGAATGCCAGTGAGAAAGGAGACATGCAGAGCACCTATCACTGCGTGCCCAACGACTGTGACGCTGAGGCAGAGCAGGGCACTGCTGGCATTGCAGGACAAGAGGAGGCCGTCACAAGAGCAGAGAAAACAAACCAGTATTATTAGAACCTTCACCTAAGAGAACTGCCAGACAGCTACCATGCTCTGAAGTAGAGGGGCTTGCTGACTGCGCTCAACTCTGCTGCGGGGCTTCTTTGTTCATGTGGAACTTCTCTGCAAAGGCTGTTCAACCATACCATCTTGACTATAAACACACATCTACGTTTTATTTAATAGGCTCGCCACTGTGTAAAAGCAGTGCAGGGTCAAACCCTGTGGAGGCCCCTAAGCAGTCGAACTTTCATCCATCCGCAAATTATCTCCTAATACGTTTTTATTTTTTATCATCCAGCAATTTTAATAAACCAATTTTATTACCCAAAACTAAATATTAACAATTATTGTTATTAAACAAAAAATATTTTTTGTTAATTTTAATAAACCAACAGCACTTTAAATATTCAATGGGTACATTACATGAATACAGTATTTTCTGTATAGAGTCTTTAATGTAAAGTTTTCGTTTCCTTGAGTTGATTCATTTTTTTCTATCTTTTGGAAACAATTTAAGAAGTTTTGATGGTAATTTTCTTTCAAGATCAAATCAGTATTATTTTGGTCCCTTGTTGCGGGGCCTAAAAGGAGTGGGGTCCATAGGCCGGTGCCTACTTTGCCTATTTGGTAATCTGGAACTGTGTAAAGGTGCAGTTTTGGTTATGAATTAAAATCGAAAACCCATGAAATTTGCAAATTACGATTAGGACCACAATACGTTACTCGCACAACAGCCATGCAAACCAAAACTCCCATGCCAAATGCAATGCCCATGGCACCTATATAGGGAATCTTCCGTGGATTGCGAATATGAGGAGGATCCGAGAAGTAATGGCCCAGATATTTCTAAAATGTAACTGATGCCCAGATCTGAATACGTTTTAAACACGAATTTCTTGAAAACTGCTGAATAGATTTACACAACACCAAACAAAGCGTTGAGTAAAGCTCTATTTACATTCCAGGTTTGGTGTAATTCTGTTCAGTCTTTTTTCTGTATGGAGGAGCAAAGTAACCTCTGGTAGATAAAATGATAAATGTCACTTTTAGGGACCCCCAGCTTATTTTTAGTCCCCGTCTGACAGATCTGCATGAAACTTGCCATGAAGAACCTAAGTGGATGTGCTTTAACCATTTTTGTTTTTGGAAAGTTTTGTGCAGGTTTGTCAAATTGTGCCAAAGTTATTACGAAAACGCCTTTTCAATTTAAACGGTCCTCACCATAACTACAGAGGCACTGTCTCTACCTCTGTGCATGTTGCATGTAGCAGAACAAAGCATTGGGAAGTACCCACCAGGTGCCACTAGATCCAAATATGATGCCGAACTGGAACAGAGGAACCAGAACCTGCAAACCAGGTGCATGGAAGACACCGACCAGGAACCTTTCAAGGCAAGAGGTGGCGAATACACAAGTGTCCATGTCAGACAAGGCTCTGGCTCAAAGGTGGCATATGAATGTGTGCCCAAATTCAGAGAACACTGCGACACCAACACGGCAACTGAAGGGGAAGCACTGGAGATGATGTCCAGTAACCCCAGCTATCAATGAGTCCATGAACTGCTGCTGGGATACCTTACCATCATGTTCCCATGAGGGATAACCAGGCCAGGAGGCAGGGGAAGCCCATTTGACCCACCACAGGGCACATACCCATGGCCTGATCTTGGTAGTAACACCCTTTGCCTCATGGATACTACAACAGGAGCCAGAAACCTTAAGGTAACCAGGCCTACCTTGTTGAGATTAGAGTTCTTATCTCTGTACTAGAAGTTGCCTTGAGTTTATCTAAAAGCCATCTCAGGTAGCTCTTGAGATGGAGAAACATCAGATTCTCAAATTGCTTCAAAGCACACCAAGCAGTTGAAGGGACATCATTCTTGTCCCTTTTGTGCAATTTCCTTCACTTTCCTAGAATCATCAGCAAGACTAGAAGGAGCTGTGCACCATCCTCTTAATGGCCCCTGCATTGCTGAGGCATTGTTATTTAGAAAATGAAGCAAAGTTGTATTTCAATGACAGTCCTATTGAAAATGAACTCTCCCAGAATGCACCCCATGCATCATTGGTTTCCTGCTGTTACATAGCGCAGAATACTAAAAGCTGCATCTTCCTGAAGTTCCTCCAGTTTTGCCCAGATGTGCACGCCCATGGTCTTCACTGTTGTGTCACAGTCAGGATCTCTCTCTCAGTGTAAGTTTGTTGTCAAGCCAGGTCACTGCACGCCTACTGCCCTGCCCAGGGAGTGTGGCAGAGGCTAAAAATACCTCATCGAGTAGGGGCCATCTCAAGTTGAACACATCAGATGTGTAGCTCTTTAAGAGCACGGCGGAGCTCGAACAAGCAAAGATGCATGCAGAACTCTCATGGCAGCCATTGACCTTCTCCAGTTGTCACTTGATCCACTTCAAGCGTACACAAGATGGTGGCAAGCTGTGCCCTCATTCCCAGTAGACCTGTAATACAGTGCTCTAATATTAGTTTAATGCAAATGTTTCATAAAGATTACTCAGAATGAAAACAATAATAGTCCCTCTAGTACAGACAGTGATGTGGATTTGTGGTATCTGGATGTCTTTCCATGGAAAATGTATCTTTGTATTACAACAGCAACGCTGCATCATTGTGCCACGCTGCCTTTTGGCGAGGTTTGCGCTATAGAAATCCCACATACATAGATACATACATACAACACGGTTAATATTATACACAGATATTGTGGTGCAATCTTGCACCTTGATTATCTGCCGAGGATTACACCTACAGAAGGTGTGGAACATCAGGAGTATTTTAGCCTGTGATGAAACTTCTCTTGTCAATCAAGCACACTCATTGGCTATCTAGGAGCGAATCAGAGCAGACAACAAGAGCAGAAAACAAGCATTGGCATAGCAAATAGGTCTCGCCTTTGGGACCTTATAAGTGTTTAGCCATGCAACAGTTGATGTTGTTGCACCAAGGATATTGTGCTGCATAACTAAATACTTATAAGTTCCCAAAAGCGAGACCTATTGGCTATGCCAATGCTTGTTATGCAAAGGCAAGGCTATGCTACCAAAGAAATATGCTGCAAACAGCAGATCGTTGCTGTGACGAAGCAATTCTTCAGATATAAAAATAAAGCCATAGACATGCTACTTTCACAAGGCCTGTACTCTCGCGAGGACATACCACAGCGAGATATAAAAGTTAGAATTTTTTCCTTTTTATGAACAGCTTGCAAAGACAAGATGCACACAAGAGACCATTTTAACCCTATTTTTTTTTTTTTTTTAGATATTGGTAAGTATAATAGTTAGAATTGAAATAATATAGCAAGTGTGTTCTATAAAGTAATTTCCCTAATCTAAATTTTCATAGAATGAAATAGAATAAGCTGTCAGTCCAGAAAACCCAATAAAGAGTTCTGGTGAGGGAATAAATGTATAAGCATAAAGCCTATGCACATCAAAACAAGCATTTGCAATGCAATCGGTCTCGCCTTTGGGACCTTATATGTATTTAGCTATGCAACACATTAGCCTTGTTGCTGAAACATCTTCTGTTCTTTAACATGGAGGGAAAGTAAGCACCAAACTGCGTGACACTCCAGTGTTTGGCTGAGAAAACATCTACGCTCCTTCGCTCCTCTTAAATACTGCTGTGTTACATAATAAGACGAGTCTGTGCATGCGTAGGGTTAACGTCTGTCTACACTGCGATTGTTTAAGATACGTTTGGTGAAAATTTGAACATGCACATTAGTTAAAATGGGCACACTCACATTTCCACCAAGACTCTCTTGCTGAATCACAAGAATGAGAAGTTAGCTATACTGCTGCACTGGGTCGAATCATGATGCAACACAGCAGTATTAAAGGAGAGAGAGGCACTCTGTGGCATGTTTTTAATCTATTAAAATGTGCCGGTGAAGTCCTCCAAAAGCAAGGGCTGTCCCTGAAATCCGGGATGTCTGATTATCCTATTTCCACGTAGACACTCGAATCTGCTGCTCCAGGTTCAATGCTACAGTGCATGATTTTAAGCGCAAACTCAATAGAAATACAAGACGTGCTGCACCCTCAAAATGCTATTCGCAATCAATCCATGAATGCCGAGCAGCTGGTAACCCTTCGGTACTGCTTACACACCACTAAGCATACCCACCGAGATGATAATTACTACACATGTTGTAAGCGCTGCAGGTCCAGACCATCAGCAGTTTACCTAATCTCCTTACCAACTAGATTTTGCCGGCCCCTCCCTCACACCCTCCTTCTCCGGCTTAAGCCACCCTCATACAACTCACCGATGCACTGCCCTACCGGGGTACTAAACGGGTTCCCCAGCAGAAACTCCATCTTGATGACAACAAACACCAGCAGCGACTCACCCACTCTGCGCTGACATGGGCAGTGCCAGGTTCCGCATGCCTGAGTCGCCGATTGGTTCTACCCGGAGGTCCCACAGTTTCATTGGATGTTCAACACGTCAATAAACGCATCTTCAAATAGCTAATGTATATGATTCGTCAAACAACTTGCCAGTCAGCTTCTCAAAGCCTAAAGGAAAATCTAGAGGTAGGCAAAAGTGATGCTTCTAGTTCAACGACGTCACAGTCTTGACTGCCAACAATAATAGACATTAAAAACGGACAACATACCCCCCCACGACCATTTTCACACTGTGTGCTTTATTGATAAAGTAAAAACTGCATACAAACGCATATCGTGATAAAATTCATGTCGTTTTCTTTTTGATAATGTACAAATATCTATCACATAGACATTAAAAAAGTATGAATTGCTAACGATTTTTATACTGTGAATGTTCGCAAACACTTTGACACTCCCAATAAAAGAGATTAAAAGGTTTTAATAATTAAATATTCATGTTTGCACGAAAGAAATACATTGTTTCAATTTATTTTGGTTTTCCTTAAGAAAAACAACACCACGGAAAGTTGGCCGACGGAAACATTTAGTAGTGCCCTACAATTAATATCTTTACTTGTATGCATAGAATTCTCTAACACAATTGTAGAGTAAGTCAAATGGATACACCAATCTGCACAAGTGGACAGAAAAAGCTATCCTTAATTTCAACTTTCGCGTAACTCTCAATTTTTGATACCAGTAACACTTTGAAGATGTCCGCGAAATTTGTAGTGTGTGTTGAAATGGTCCAACTCATACCGTCACGTGACCAGTTGCCTTGGTGACTAGCAGACTCTTACGGGTTGCGAGACAGTGTAAACGCCGAGGAAGCGTCAGACTCCGAAACTGGAACAGGTTGCAACACTCTTTTTTAAATATTTTTTTTAATTCCAAGATTAATCTATAAAAAGAACAAGTTAAACCAGAAAGCAGACTGTGGGCGGAGGGGTGGATGGGGACAGAGGCCCACCAGCCGGGGACAGTGAGGTGGGAGTCCGGGGAAACTTACGGGATGAGACTCCGGGCCAATGCGGGCTCTGCGGGGCGGTCCGGGGCCGGCTGACATCTCTGCCCTTGACGCTGTTTAGCATGTCCGACGTGGAGCTGGCAGGGCTGGCCACGGCCGAGGGAGAGCTGGGATGGAGCGGCTGTGGCAGAGGGGCGGGTGCAGGCGCTGCAGGCAACGCCACTGTTTTTACCGCATGCGCAGCGTAGGATGTAAGGCATCGCGCACGCATGCGAGACAAAAGAGTGCGAATCCATCGACCAATTACACGATAAACAAGCATTTACAAATGCAATAGGACTCGTATTTACGCGAGTCCTATTGCAGTGTAAACAAAAATGCCGGCGCCGAAGAAGGCAGGAACAGGAGTGGGTGGGGTGTTGGTGGTGGCCATAGAAGTCACAGACTGCGGGAGGGAACAGGGGGAGGCAGGGGAAGAAAAGAGTTGCTGAAGTAAAGGGGCTGATAATCATGGAAGGATAAACATGACGTCATGGCAGTAAGGAGGCGGGACTAATACGCCGGCAACCAATCAGAATGCAGCATTTTACATTTGAGCCAATCAAAAGCATGGGCAGAAAGTGGGCGGAGCTTCCCCCACAATACTGTATACAGCATCTCTCGACGAGACACCGCATGCGCTGCCTAGCCGACACCTAAAAAGAATATATCAAGCTGGAAAGTATTCTTAGCTATAAATCGTCAGGAATCTAAGGGAACGGGGAATAGGCTCAAAGAAATCTCTCCTAAAGAGGGAGTTTCCTAAGAATCCCAGAGATAGATCTCAAGTTCAAGTTTATTTATTATGTTAGGGAACTCCGAGGCGATCCACATAAAACAAATATAAAAAAAGCACATACGAATTCACAAAATATTAATTTGAAACCCTAGTACACATTAAAATAGAATACTATTACAACGATATTCTCAATACAAACTTAAACATTTAATATTTAAAATAGTTAAAAATTCTGTAACAGAACATTTCATTGGGGGAGCATATAAAGTAACTGTAGTGCTTCTGTGATCGATCGTATGGATTGCTGTAAACGTATAGGCCTCAACCAATTTCCGCAGGGTAGTAAAAGCGTGTGGCAAATAAATAGGACATGAATTAAATCTTTTATCCCGTTATTGCAAAAATTATATTCAGGGGAGGTTCCATACCATTTGGTCATAAGGGCGTCAGGGTGTTGAGTGGGAGCATACCCAACCTCAATAGGATGCAGAAACGCCTCAACCCACTGTAAAATTCCATTCCATTGTGAATGAATTCATAATATATTGGAGACCCCTCTTTTTTTGGCACATCTCTGTCCAGCTGAAAACGTAATGCCCACGTAGCCTGCTTTAGAACGCCTTTTAGTTGTGCAATTGGGATCCAAATGTAACTGATAAGTCGCCAAGCTGAAATTTCTATATACTGTAAACTTATCCTTTTTGTCTCCTAATAATTCTTTCTTCATTAGTGACCTTAGAGAGGTTTCTGGACTCCTTGCTATGTAAGCAGCCCAGCGTACTTCCCCTACCAGGCCCTAGACGTACGCGCTTCTTCAACCCATTTCCAGCCTTAAGGCAGCTACTGATATCGTAGAATTAAGAGGCAATATTTCTTAGTATTCACCCTTCCATTACATTTGAGAAGCCCCATTTGGCCACTCCAATTGTCTCCAAGCCATACAATAGGGAAGCTGGACGTTTTGCTCGATAGGCTGTCAAAAGAAGAGAGAAATTTCTTCTGCCCGTAGTCCTATAAAGAACACCAAATCCTTATTCCCTGGGCCTGGGCTTTGTTCTTGTTATTCTCTATATGGGTTTTGTCACTAAGGTTGCCACACTTGATCTTCCCCAAGAAAGTGTAAGAATTTACAATTTCTAATTTTTGGGAGCCCATGGTCCAAGGAAGATGCCTATATTGAGGTTTCTTTTTACCATGGAAACACAAAGTTTTACTTTTTGAAATGTTGATCTTTAGGTGATGGGCAACTGCAAATTGTTGTAATGCTTGCAAACGATTATTTAGATCTTTAGGAGTAGGGTCTAAAATTATTATATCGTCTGCACATAATAAGCAGGCTATACCTTTCCCACCTATCGATGGAGCTATCCCCTCACTCTGCTATAGGTATGTGGGGAGATCCAAGATATATAACGAGAAAAGAATCGGGGTTAGAAGGCATCCTTGTTTTAGGCCATTTTGAGTTGTTATTTTTTCGGAAAGGCCCCGATAACCCGAAAGCAAGCTTCACCAATTAGAGGAGTGGAGTGCGACTATTAGGTATAACAGGGTGTGTGGCATACCCTGCCTTACCAACTTCCTCCACAGCAAAGGACGGTCCACTTTGTCAAATACTGTGGAGAAGTCTATAAAAGCTGCGTAGGTTGGGCCTCCTCTTACCACTACATACTTCTCATTAATCAGCAGGAGGGCTGCTATGTTGTCAATTGTTCCATGAGTTCACCAGAACTCAGTTTGCTCCATGGGGATATTGTTATCTTCTGCTCACTCATTTATTTGGGTCAAGAGGAATTTTGTGAAAACTTTACCCACTGCATCTAGAAGGACTATCTATCGCTGATTCCCTGGCGAATTCCGTTCTCTCTTCTTGTATAGCGGGACTAGGATGATTCCTGTCCAAGTATTTTACTCCAGAGGGGTGACTCTTGTTTTAGAACCGAGGTAGGGACTTCAGCAGCCCCCCATCGCGATATATGTGCACATCCCTCGGGTAGAGACTTCAGTTTCGCGAGTCGAGGGAAGTGTAAACATATTCCCTTTTTTAGGTTAGGACATGCGACCTCTTCAGTATTTGCTACGTATAACACAGTAATAAAATTAGTCCATCTAGCTTCTTCAATAGCTGATGGAAGCAATCTTACTCTGGAGTCACAGCCCTCCGCTACTAGAGACCAGAATGTCCTCATCACCCTCTTCGTTACTGCCTCTCTCAGAGCTATCCATAAATGATCACATTCCTCGCTTTTCTACCTGGCCTTAAACCTTTTCCTTTTTAATAACGACAACATAGCCTCTCTCTCAGATGAGTATCGGGAGGGGAGTTGGCTTAAAGTTACTTTTAGCAGGTTTTTGATTAGCTCTTACTATAAACAGTTTCTTGAAAATAGAGAAGCATTCCAATTCAATACCCTCCGGAGCATCAAGATTTTCAATGGTAGCCTCTAGGTTTCTCTAGGTTTCTCTTTAATGCCAATGACATCCTGTGGTTCCAATTAGTTCTTCCTGCTTTTATATCAAATTTGAAAGAGGCCCCATCAATTTTCCAGGAACAGGCAGATGACATACTTATGCTCAAAGTAAAAATCAACAGGCTATGATCACTGTGTATATCTGCTACCTTTAGATCGCACATTACAAAAAAGGAAGCACTGCCAATCAATACATATTCTAAAATTGCACCCTCCCCATTTAACGTTTTACGTGTGCATTGAGCTGGCGAGTCATAGGGAAATCTCCCATTTGCTAGAATGCAATCACTACTTACCAATTGACCCAGTTAGAGAGACCCTCTCTTGTCAATTCTTATTTTTGGGGTATAGTTTATGGGCGGTATTCGTAGGGCTCCCTCTTTTTTAATATCACAAAAGTGATTCAAAGCATAATTAGATAGCTTGCAATTTAGGTACCCTACCATGATTACGTGAGGAGCCTTATCCTTATTGAGGTGGCTTTTGATGTGAGAGAAGACATTATGTATAAGAGTATGTATAAGATCATATGTGGCCTCAGTTGGAATATATGCATTTACCAAGACGATGAATGGAACCCCCTGCTCATTCCCAGGGTGGAACAGTGTTATTACAAAAAAATAAGTCAGAGGGATCTCTGTAGTAATCATATTTCCACTTAAACCTGTTGGACAGGAGAAATGCTACTCCTCACTTAGCATGCCCCTTCTTAGACGGTTTAGCTTTACGATCAATAGCAAAGTAGTCATCACACAGGCTCCTGTGCACCATGTCTCTTGGAGACAGATCATATCCACTTTAAGTGCACTTAAAAATTGTAGCTTCTCTCTATTATTCTTTACCCCTGCCGCATTCCAGGATCCAGAGATAGATCTCCAAAAATGTGAGCGAGAGAATTCCCCCACTCTAGAAACACACGCTAATATAAACACAGTAAATTGAAACAAGTTTTTCATTCTTCGTTCACAGCATCCAATAAGACTTCAGTAAACTTCTGGGGGTAGGTAAACTCCCCAATTTCTCACGTCTTCAAGTAAGTCACAGAAATAAGTCCTTTAAAATATTTTTCCTTCACATTTTGCGGTTCAGACAGTTCTTCCCATGAATCGTCCTTCCTGTTGTCTCTTCTCCTCCTGGTGAGAACCTCACTAACAGTTGTCTCTAAGGCATAAAAAATGCCTATTCACTAACAAACAGAAAGCTTCTGAAAAATTACAGGATCTGCAGTGGAAAGAAAAACATCTCATGCAAAACAACAACTCTGCATGGAAAAGCAGGCCTTTCAATGTTATGATATAAATCTTTGTTAACATGGCATCAATGATCAGGCTAACTTAAGTCAGTACATTATTATTTCTTTTTAATGCTTATAATGCCTAAGTATAATTGCTTATTGCAATTTTTATAAAACATAATGTGTGTATCATTTAGCATGGACTCTTGCACTTTTCAGTTAAAAGTGTTTTTGTTTGCAATAATGAAGAAATGTGCTGTAGCAAATTCCCCCTTCTGATGGTAAGAATAACCATCACAATTTCCCAACAATTACTCTCTACAGTGCACCCTCCTTCTTTGCTGTGTCATCAGTTTTATTTTTCAGAGTATCAACTGCCTTGAGCTTCTTGTATGCCCTGTTCTTTCTTTTTTCATTTCTTCTCTTTTGCCTTTCTCTTTCTTTGTTTTTCTTTCTTGTTAGACAACATCTAATTCCTTTATATAAAACATATAAACATACTAAGCAAATACCAATGATTAGCACGGATTTTAGTATGACCCCAAAAAATTCACTCCCCATAGATCCAAACCAATTGACTATAGCAGAAGCACCTTTGTCTAACGTTCCTAACACGCTAGTACTTTCTAAAGTTTCTAATTCAGGTTTTAAATCAAAAATGTTCTTGGTTGTTCATAACATACGTGATGAAAGTAAGATGATTGAATAATTTGCAATGTTAAGCCTTCAAAATTTTGCAGACTCTTCCTTTTTCTGCCTGCAATAAATGTAAAGCCAATCGATCTTACATACCCCTTGATCTAATAGATAGTAATACTGTATTAACTGCTAACAAAGCACCGCATTTACTGGTAGCTAGTTTATCTACTATGGTAGAGAGCTTTCTGATTTTCTCATCATTCAAAACTACCCCCACTGGAGGAGTGATTGCCCCAAAAATGTCGCCCACTAATTGTGTCCCATCAGTGGTACTACGGGTGTGTCTGTGAGATGGAGTCCTAGTTAAAGCAGCTATGTTATTTACATGATACATCTTGGGAATCAATAAGGCTAAATAGCAAACCCCTTCCCAGTCTGCAGGCAACTGAAAATATGCATCCTGTCCGCAGTCAAAATAGACTCCCGGAATGACTGATTTTCCCCTGTTAATATCTGAACAGGCCCTCCAAGAACTTCAAATGAGTGTTCACAGCTACTTATACCAATATGTCGTATTTTTCTAAACTGATTTTTCCTTTTGTAAATATATAGTTTCCCTTTTGTCTTCTAATTTCAATTTAGTATATATAATTTTCTTCTTGTATTCCTCTTCTTCGTTCTTCCGAATATTCTTTAGAACATCTTATTCCTTGTTTGTCTTGCGAAACATGTGAGCCCTGCTTTACTCTAATGCTAGAATAAATTTATTTTCTAACGGTCTCATTAGACATGTAAAATTTTATTCATATGCCTTGACAGTATACATCTTTGTAGGGAATTTAAATACCATGCAACCTCCATAGACTTAGCTTGTGGGTGAGTGTTCGCTCTTTTCTGAATGGTAACTTTAGAAAGAATCATGTCATAGTTAGAAAAATATGTAAAACCTTCTTGTGTTTAAAGCAAACTAAGTAATATACTACATGTAACTGAAAATGAAAGTGAAACATGATACGTCGCAATTTCAGCAGCTAAAGAAAGTAAGTGTACGTAAATGTTACAATCCTTGGCATCTATATCTTGAAAGTATTCCTGAACTAATTTAGAATAAAAGTTCTGATGTAATATTTTCTATTGGAGAATTTATAAATGAAGCCTTTAAGTTTTTCTCATCTAATGTATGTGCAATTGATGTAGGCGCTGGTGTAGATCTAAATGTTTCTGTGAAACTCATCCCAACTAGAAGGACAATAAATGCTAACAAGATAGCTGTTAATGTAATAACAATTATTCTTTTCCACTAAGCCTTGGTAAGGATACACGCCTATGTACAGTCAGACATTTAGTTGATTATAGCAGCTGGCAGATTCAATGTTCTGCATTGACGTCTGCATGTGAAAAATGAGCAAACGTTTCAGTGATTATCTTGTATGTTATTTTATTCAGCTCATGTACAATAATTTCTGTGAGACATCCCTAACCTTACTTTATCTCGTTATCCCTACTCTTCTACTGCATCCTTGAACCTAGGGAATTCTTTTTATTTGATTTTTTTAGTGAACAATGCTCTCGTTCATTTATCATGGTCTTTATAATTTGGGTAAACATAGTTCATTGTTTGTAGCACTAAATATTTTTGCTTTGTTTTAGCTAAACATTGCTTGTAAAGTCTTATCTTGCAAATATTGTTTCAAGAATTTTAATCAAATGCTGTTTTATTGTGCCATATCATGGAGATTCAAAAGATTCTGATCTCAGTTCATTAAAATCTTGATTTGATAGAGAAGTCTAGCCATAGATTCCTTACCTTAGAATTTTTCCCAGGTGACAGACTGGATCCGGAAACTTTTCGTGAGCAGTACCCCTGCACGCCGGTTGTCCAGTGACGTGTGCAGTGCCTATAGAGGTGCCACCACGGCACGTAGACATCAGTTCTTTTCTTTCACACCGGTCAGTGCAGATCCGAAGAGAGCTACCCCCAGTCACTTTTTTACTGACCTTTTTTCGACCTTTTGTTGAAGTCTTTTGAAATCTTTCTCCTGGTGTAGCAGGGATGTCCACTAGGAAAGCTGGCTTCAAGCCCTGCGGCGCTTGTCACAGACAAATGTCGGTGACTGACCCGCATCTTGTTTGCCTCTGGTGACTCGAGTGCGACCACAACTCGAAGACCTGTGTCGACTACAACGCCATGCACCCAAGCTTTGAGGGAGTGGTCTCTAAGCTCCTTGTCACTCAACGTGTGACTGTCTCGATCCCAGTCGAGAGGAAGGTCCTGGTATCGGTCGCGAAGACTTTGATCTTCATCAAAGTTTTCCTGGCATTTGGGTAAGTCCCAGAAACAGAAAAATAGTAATCAGTCCCCCTTCTTGACCCCCAGCTGTGGAAGTCATTTGACGAGATGAGGGAGCGTAGTCACTCTAGGCCTGGCTCTGCGGTTAAGACTGCGCCAGGGCCAGCTCTGCACCTTCCTGAGTTTCCTGGAACTGTAGTGACCCCCACCGAACTCTGCAAATTTTGTGAGTCTATACACCTCATATTTGGGCGGCCCCACCCCGTTGGCGCACCTTCGGGGCCTGCGGGGTTGGGAGGAGCCCCTACAGGTTCCCCGCCGGCGGGTCTGCCCCCGTACTCCCCCCCCTTCCTGGCGCCAGACTGGCCCCTTGGATCCACAGATGGATACAGACCTGCACCAGTCCTATCATCTCGACCTTCCCCGATGCCAGTCCAGATATCAACACTCCCATTTGCGCCGCCCCCATTCTCGCCCCGACTCCAACACAGAGCCAAAGGATTGTCGTCCAACTCTGGTGCCGACTGGATCCATACCCACCAGACCAGAGCTTGATCCCTATTCCTATGGGCTAGGACTTGGAGAAGTTTGGGAGTGGCCCTGGACCCTGAAGAATACCGTCCCCTAGATCCCCAACATAGACTGGTGTGAGGAATTGGCAGAAATAAGTGGACTGGACACCTCCCCAGATACTGTCATGGTCTCTCCTCCTACTTTTGTGTCTACCCCTCCACCCATGCCACCCACTTGCGACAGGCTGACTGGAGACCATCTCTCCTTACTCCGCCAGGAAATGGCAGTTCTCTTGGCCAAGGGAGCCATAGAGAGGATGTCAATGCCAGTAGTTGGTCATGGTTGTTATTCCTGCTACTTTATGGTGCCCAAGAAGGATGGAGACCTTCGTTTTATCCTAGACCCGCACCCTCTCATTTATTCCTCAAAAAGGAGAAATGGGATCTGAAGTTCTAGTGGCCCCAGCATCAAGGAAATCTCTCCAACATGGTCCAGATCTCGGAGGGAAGTGCAAAAGATCCGCAGTGGTGGTTAACGAACTGCAATTGGATAAGCGGCAGACCCCTCTCCCTTCCCCAAACAGATCTGACAATAGTGACAAATGTGTTACTTCTGGGATGGGGCGGCTATCTGGGAGAGGTGGAGGTCAGATGCCTCTGCTCTCCCGCTGAATCTGTACTCCACATCAACTTGCTGGAGCTCCGGGCGATCCCACGGGCATTGAAAGCCTTCTTATCTTCCATCAAGGGAAGGCTAGTGCAGGTGTTCACGGACAACACCGCCGCCATGTGATTCTCCAAACAGGGTGGGGTCGTGGGCCCTTTGTCAAGAGGTCCTGCGCCTTTGGACCTAGCTGGAATGTCAGGCATATCCCTGGTGGTTCAGTACCTGGCAGGCTCTCTATACGCTAGGGCGGACCGATTCAGCCGAAGATTCCTAGTGAATCACGAATGGCCTCTCCATCCGGGGGTGGTGCAAGTTCTCTTTCAGCAGGGGGAAGAGCCTTGGTTAGATCTGTTCGCCACTGCCGAGAACGTACAATGTCAGCAATTTTGCTCGCTGGAGTTTCTGAGGCGGCTCTCACTCAGAGACGCTTTTCGTATCGAGCGGAGCTCAGGCCTCCTATACGCCTTTCTGCCCATACCACTCCTGCCCAGAGTTCTTAAGAAGGACAGGAACGACCGGGCCCAAGTCATCCTTGTGGCTCCGGACATCGCTTAGAGAGTTTGGTTTCTCGAGCTGTTGAGCATGGCCATCGGTCCTCTGAGCAGTCTGTCCCTTTGGGAGAATCTTCTGTCACGGCAGCAGGGAAGGGTTCTCCACCCGAACCTGTCAACGTTTTACCTTCATGCATGGAGATTGAGCAGGAACAGTTGACAGCTTTCGACCTTCCGCCTGAAGTCTTCAATGTTGTCTTGGCAGCCAGGCATCACTCCATCAAGACTGTGTAAACCTGCCGCTGGGGCAAGTTTGTGACATGGTGTTCAGAACTGCACGTTGACCCTCTTTCTTCTCCCCTTTCTCTGGTCCATTTATTCATTATTTCTCTTGCCCGGCAGGGCTTTGCTTTAGGCATCTCAAAGGGCTATCTTTCTGCCATTTCAGCCTTTCTGAAGTTGTAAGATCAGCCATCCCTGTTCAAATCTCCTGTTGTAAATAGGTCTCCAGCATATGTTAACTTCTTCGCCCTTTATCGTGCCTCAGTGGAACCTCAATCTCCTACTCCGCTTTCTGATGTGTGCTCCCTTTGAGCCACTACACAACTGTCCTCTCAGGCTGCTTACCATCAAGAAGGCCTTCCTAGTGGCGATAATATCTTCCAGGGGGATTAGTGAGCTCTAGGCTTTCTCATCTAAGCCTCCGTACCTAATCATCTTCCCAGGGAAGCTGGTTCTTCGCATTAGAGTTTCCTTCCTACCAAAAGTGTCATTTGCTTTCATGTAGGCCAGTTCATCACCCCCTTCCTACCTTTTATGCTCCGCCGCATCCCTCTATAGAAAAGGAGCGACTCCATCGACTGAATCCAAAAAGAGCGTTGTTCTACCTTGACAGCACAAAAGAGTTCTGAGTGGGAAAACAACTCTTCGTGGGGTATGTTGGAGCCAAGAAGGGGAAGGCTGTGCAGAAACTGATTATTTCCCAATGGATCGTGCTCAGCAGTCAAATCTGCTATGCACTGACCAAGAAGCAACCCCCTGAGTGTTTGCATGCTCATTCCACCAGACCTAAGGCTACAACCACTTAATTAGCATGCACTGTCCCAGTCCTGGACTTCTGTAAGGCAGCAACGTGGGCTTCTCTGCACGCTTTCACCAAGCACGACTGCCTGGACAGTCAGGTCTGTCTTGACGGGCATTTTGCCCGCTCGGTCCTGCAGGACATTTTAGTGTGAAACTGTTTCACAGGTTCACCTCCGGGGAGGTTTTGATTTGGTATCTATATCTAAAGTAAGTAGCCTGCAGCTAGAAGTCTATCAGATGAACAAGTTACTTACCTTCAGTAACGCCTTAACTGATAAAAACTCTATCTAGCCACAGATTCCTTACCGAACCATACATCTTCCCCGTTCCCTCTCCCCCCCGCCCCAGCTCTTTTCAGGGCCCTAGTTTTTGACACCAGTGGCCAGTGTTCTTTGTGGCACCGCACTTCTGGCGTGGTAAGTCACAAAAAGAAACTGACATCAGCATGCTGGGTGGTGCCAATATAGGCAGGGCACATGTCACTTGTGGTGCGGAGGATACCAATGATGCCATATGGAGCTGAACGGCACACAGTGTTATTGCTCATGAAAAAGTTCTGGATCCAGTCTAAGGTAAAAAAAAGGTAAAGAATCTGCAGCTAGAGTTTCTACCAGATAAGGCATTACCAAAGGTAAGTAACTTGTTCATCTGTTGCGTTAGGCACGTTCTCTGTCTAGTAAGTCCACACCGGTGCAGAATACTTACAGCAAGTTACTCTCGCTCACTTGGATCTCCTTGGTGTCTGTTGATCTTCTTCTGACTTGCTTATACCACTGGATTCTGTTTCTTCGAATATGGTTTGTGGTATGCATTCAACTGACACACTAGATCTCAATTGTCTTACTACTTGGCCATTCCGATCTCCAAAGGGGTCTTTTTCTCCTCACACTTGTTCCTTCACCAGGATCGTTCATTTGCTCTGGTGGCAATTCAACAGCTCCTTTACTGTCAGTTCTCCATTCTCAATGGATACTTCTACACCACTTTGTGGGATTTCTGGGACTTGTACAGGTGATGAATTCTGCTGTACTTCACCCCCATTTAATTCTTTAGGACATATGGATACAGGTAGCCTCTGACTTGGCTCAAAGATCACAACTTCTTCAAACAAACGCCTCACTTTCTGGGTGTGGGAAGCATGCACCCAGATAGATATCCCTGCACATTTCACAGCAGTGTTGGTGATCAGGATCACCTGGTAAGGGCCTTTCCACCTCTGCTCCAGGCAGGATTTTCAAACGTGCTTTTTAATCTAAACCCAGTTTCCAGGGTTAGGATTGCGGCATTGCTCCTGATTCAGAGTAGCTGTAGCAGCTCCAACCTGGTCAGACTGAATTCACCACATCAGCTAACCCCTTGCAGTAGTTGAGTATCATGTCATCTGTGATGTTCACAAGCGCATTCGCAGGCACAGCAGGCAGTTGCATACCACTTCCCATGAGTATCTCTTGGGTTGATAATCCAGTCCTCCTGTCAGAAGTGCTTCGGAGACTCATCAACACTAATGGTAAAGCATCTGGCCATTTCAGTGTAGTAGATGCACAGACTTTGGCCAAACGTTACTTCAGTGTTCCATTTAGCTGTTCAACTATACCCGAAGTTTCAGGAAGATAACTACAATGCAATCTGTGTTCCACTCGAAGTGCCACACGCAGCATTCCAAGGACATCATTATTAAAATGGGTCCCTCGGTGTGACCCCAGAGAATCTGTAAATCCGAACTGTGGAATGAGTTCTCGTAACAGCAATCTGGCTACAGTGAGACTGTCATTTGTCAGTGTTTGGTAGGCTTCCACCCATTGGCAGAAAATGCATACATAACCAGGATATATCTCAGCCCATTACAAACAGTAATCTCGACAAAGTCCAACTGCATCCTGTTAAAGGGTCCTCTGGATCTTCCTATGTGACTCAGTGTTACCGGAGTCCTTCTCCCTACAGTCATCTGCTGACTTGTCACACACCTGTGGCATAATTCCTCAGCTAGAGCTCTAAATTGGGGATTAAACCCATTCTGCCTAAACAATCTAACCATTGCAGCCTTCCCATTGTGTGCAGGGCAATGGAAATGTCATGTCATGGGGAACAACAGCCTATCTGGCATACACAGGTCTTCCATCTGCTGAAACCCAAATATCATTGGCATTTTTAAAACAGCCTGCTGTGATCCATCCTTGCTGTTCTGCCTCTGAAACTTCCTCTTGCAACCTTTTGATTTTCTCCCATGTATTAGCTACTGACAACAGCATTAAATTGGTGGTGTCCTCATCAGATTCATTTGTATATTCTCTGTAAAATGTTCATGCCACAATAGTGAGCAACTTCTCGGCATATTGTTTCCTACTGTTACCGTCATTGCCACTTCTGTGGGCGGCACATAACTACAGCAATCTCTTGTGGCAGCTGTAAAGCTTTCAACAATTTCATCACATATTCCCCATTTCAGATCAATGATCCAGATGAAGTCATGAATGAATCCCCTCTGTGACCACAGCTGACAAAAATCATGGACCACACCAAAGCCATACTGACGATCTGTAAATTTCGTCAAGCTTGTGTAAGGGCAATTAATTCCGCCGCTTGTGCAGAGGTAACACCACGATGCCATTAGGCTTATACTACTTCCTGCATTGTACAAACAGCATAAGTTGCTCTCAAACTCCTCCCGTTATTTCTCAAACATGAGCCGTCCACAAAAATTACATGGTCGGCTCATCAAGAGGTTCATTTTTAATGTGTGGTCTTGGCTTGGTGCATAAATCTGTAACATCAAGGCAGTCCTGTTCAACCTCATCACCATCAATTTCATTTTCAGGTAATCGTCACAATGTAGCTGGATTGATAGTGTGATATTATCTTAAAACCACGTTCTCAGCTGCAAGAATCAATCGTTCATATTTCGTAAGCCTGCTGTTCGTCAAATATTGGGTTTCAGTATGAGTGAGCAATATCTGCACCGAGTGAGGGACCACCACTTCACTGAGTGGGGTTTTCTATATCTTAATCTTTGGGTGTAATCATTAAATAACCCCGCCATTGATTGTATGGATCTTCGTTCATCGATAAAGAGAAGTTGAAAGTAGCAATCATCTACATTAAAACCATATAAAAGATTAAATTAGTAAAGACTTTATTACAGTCAGTAAAGAGATTTTGTGTGAGTTAAAGCGTTTTATTAATCAATTCTTTAGTTTCATTATTCATACGCATTAGTCTTTTAAGCATCAGCATTAAAAATTAATACAATCCAGTAATTGATGTTTCAACATAAGGTGAAATACTGTATTGGTAAGTATGACTGATGAATTGAAATAATACAGCAGACGTGTTGTATAAAGTAATTTCCCAAATCTAAATTATAGTACAATGAACTAGAATAAAGTGTCAGTCCAGAAGACCTAATAAAGAGTTCTGGTGAGACAATAAATGCATAAGCATAAAGCCTTTGCACAGCAAAAAAAAATGAAAATGTCAAGCTGGAAAGTATTCTCAGCAATAAATCAGCAGGAATCTAAGGAAACTGGGAATATGCTCAAAGAAATCTCTTAGAAAGAGAGAAATGGTCTCATTGGTCTCAAGACACCCAAAGATGGAGCTCCAGAAAATGCGAGCTAGAAAAGTCCCTCCTACTCCTGGAATACACACTAATATAAACACATTTAGTTGTAAATTGAAACAAGTTTTACATTTTACGTTCACAGCATGCAATAATACTTCAGTAAACTCCTGGGAGTAGGCTAACTCCCCAGTTTCTCACATCTTCATAATGAGCCACAGAAACAAGTTTTTGAAAAGTTTCTTCGGTCACATTTAGTGGTTCAGACAGTTCTTCCCATGAATCATCCTTCCTGTTGTCTCCTCTCCTCCCGGTGAGAACCTCACTATTATCACAAACTAACAGAAAGCTTCTGAAAAGTTACAGGATCTGCAGTGGAAAGAAAATCATCTCGTGCAGAACAACTCTGCATGATAAACAGGCCTTTCAATGTTACGATATAAATCTTTGTTAACATGGCATCAACGGTCAGGGTAACTTAAGTCAGTACTTTTTTATTTCTTTTGTATGCTTATAATGCCTAAGTATAATTGCTTACTGCAAAACTTTTAAACATTATTATTATTATGTATTATTTAGTAGAGTATAAAACCACTATTGAGTCATCGAATCCTGCTTGATTGTTGGAAGCAGTAGGAATTTGTGCTGTGCCAGTGTTTTAGGTTGCTTATAAACTTGGACAAGAAACCAGTAGAAGAAGAGATGAAGGAAATGTCCTGCACTAGTCTGTTTAAAGGTGTTGATTTGCAGTTTGGTGCGAGGTATGCCATGTTGTCTTGGCATTGTGTACGTTTCTGTGGTGTACAAGCTTAGATGTGATGATACCAAGCAGTGAAGACCTCTTAAAACATATTGTTAAGTATCTTCTTGGGCTTCTACTGAGAACACCTGCTGAACTTGTCTGCTTTGGATTTCTGAAGGCACGCGAAGTAGCCTGCCATAGTGATACTGATGCAGAATCTAGTACCATATGCGCTGTCCTTCTCTTGATAAAAAATTGGATTTTGTCTCTTCTTGTGTTTAAATAATACTTGTGGTAGTGTTGTCCATCTCAATCAGGATAGAACTTGATGACAGGCAGCATTTTAGAACCAGAACTACTACTTGCAACTTTGAGGACCACTTTCTTTGCCCCTTGAGGACAACCAGGTGAGCTCCTGTGCCATCCAACGAAGAATTTGTCATATTTTATTGTGCCGAAGATTGGCAATGGGATTATTAATTAGGGGGAGTGACACCCTCCTCAAGGAGTAATCACAATCCTTTTCAGGGTGAACCCTCAAAGTCTCTAAATTAACTTGAGCTCAGCCCATTGATAGATATGGTACACAGCAGACAGGCTTAACCTAGGGCAATGTGTAAAGTATTTATGTAGTACCAAAACAGTAATAAAGTTAAAATGCAACACAATAAAAATCCCAAACCAAATTAGAAAAATATAGTAAAATTTAAGTATTTATGCAGTACCAAAACAGTAATTAAGTTAAAATGAAGCACAATAAAAATCCCAAACCGAATTAGAAAAATATAGTAATATTTAATGAACAAAATGTCACCAAAATGACAAAAAATCAAATAAGAGGACCTAGAGAGATGATTTTTTAAAAGTTTTAATTAGAAATGGTGCCTAGAAGCGTAAAGTGCCAGTGATAGTCAGTTGTCGCCATAGATTGGGACCTAGGTGCAGTTTGACCCCGACCGCGTTGGTGCGCGGGTCAGATACATCAAGCAGGTTCGTCCTGGTCAAAGATTTTACCTCCTGACACAGAAGGACAATAATGTAACAAATAAATGTTTTTTTCCATCATGCCCTTGTAATCCAAAAGGTAAGTCAGTGATAGGAGGCACAGCTTATGTTCGACAATAGGCATGAACTAAATGCTCTGCTGCACTTACCACTTGATCTATAGTGAATGCATCCCTTTTTCAATATCTTCTGTACAACACCGCTTATGTTTCCAGGTTTCTGGTGAGAAACCGGAAACATCTGCAGACTCTCAATGGTACCATAGTATTACCATACCTGGGTCAGTGAACGTGGCACATGTAAGCAAGTGACAAATGTTTGGTGCTCTTTTCTTCACAGTGAGTCATGCGCCTGCTTTTGTTGAAGGTGCCATGGAATTAGATGCAAAAGGTTTGTATCTATTCCTGGTCGCTGAATTAGTTTACAATTGGAAGCAGGTGTTTCTCTAAGGAATTAAATCTATTCGGGTACTTTTTATTTTTTGACCTGGCACCTCTTTATGGAGTTTATGAAGGACAGCATATATTATGTGCCCATGTTGGGTTCTAAGAGGACTGGATTCTGTTGCTTAACTTTGGAGTAGGTTGCGTTCTTACTTGCACTGATGCCTGGACAAGTGGGGAAGATGCATTAGTAATTACATTTCTAGCATTTCTATTTGTTACCTCATGGAATGAGATGATGTCAACTGGAGAGGTGTGCACTGGATTATGTTCTGTGGATTAAAAGAGTATGCACCCCTTTTGGAAATGGTTGTATCCTTATCTTGTCGTCCGCTCCTTTGCTGAAGCGAAGTCTCAGAACTGTGTCGCAGTTGGACGTTCGTTCCACACTCATTACCCCACAGCCATGCTAAGGCTGAAACAAAAGATTATTTTCCCATGTTACATTTGAGCCAGAACTCTATAACAACCCAGAACTCTATAATAGGTTACTCTTTTGTTTCCCCAGCTAGCCCTGTTCAGCCCGCAGACCAACTCCATGTAGGTAAATTCCTGCAATATACAGCAGCCTACTGTGGTTTGATTGAGCAGACGAATGGCTGTGCAATGTCTTGCCTCTCCTTCCAAGACTTTTTCTCACCACAGAGGGTGTTGCTGAACGAGAGCTAGCATAATAACTGAAGAAACGGTTGTTGGAAAAATCCTTTACAGAAACTGCAAAAAAATCGATCCTCCCTCCCAAAAGAACTATAGGGTTTTTAAGCAGACACCCTTGGACTTGGAGGAATACCAAAAGTCTTGTAATGGAACTGCAATAAATGTAACCCTGGAAAAAACAAACTGTTTAGGAAGCCATGCACAGTAAATGGAGAGAAATTAACTGGCTTGCTGGACCTGTTATGCATGATATTAAAGTGTATCTTTTGGAATCTGAAAGTGATTGTTTCACATTTCAGTCATAAGAAAGTCGAAGAAAAATTTCACTGTTCCCTATTTGGTGGTTATTTTTTTTTAAATAGGCTTTCTAGTGATGCTTCAGTCAAATGAACTGATTGAAATAAATACAGAAAATGTTGTTTTCTATGTGCACATTGCTATACAAAACTGTTTCCAAGCTTGAAAATGTTCATATTTAAAATGTGTTCCTGGATCCAACACATATACACAAATATCACTATTCTTGAGTATCTAAGAAAATCCAGAGATGGTGGTGGTTATAATCAACTTGGCACCTTATAAGCAAGTGGTATGGTACTAACACTAGGCAATAATGCAAACCCATGACTGCTACAAAGCTATGCTCCAAACTTAAATGTGCAGTGATTTGTTTCAGACAGCCCCCCCATCCCCTTTAGAAGTAACATGGTGCAGATCCGTGGCCTACAATCTTTCTAACTTAAGGTCCAAACAGAAACATCCAAATGCTGTAGTCCGTGTGAGAGGCTGATTAGATTGCTGCACATACCGAGCAAATAAATCTAAGAGCACATGTAAGCATTAACATGTAAGCATTAACAGCATACTAACTGAGCAAAGTACTAGCCACTAGCATCTTGAAGTAGATTGATAAAGTAGATGCTGGAAGGTATGACGCTTATTTACTGGTAAATACACATCCTACAGTAGAGAAGATAACCCAACTTTTCAAGTTGTTTGAAGATGAACTATTCAGCATGCTTTGGCATCAAACAAAGCTTTGCCTTCCACCACCCTTTTCTCGTTAAGGCCTGTATCTAACAGTATGGCAATAAGTTAGTCTTGTCTGTGATCTCTTTTAGTACTGTATTTCTCTCTCTATAGCTGCTCCTGACATTACCGGCCATAAGAAGAGTGAAAACAAGCATGAAGGACAGGCTGCTCTTCTTTACTGCAAATCTGCGGGGTACCCCCACCCTGAATGGACCTGGCTGAAAGTGGTGGATAGTGTGCCTTTGGTGAGTATTACTTTTCTTCAAACCATGAACTGAAAAAATAGTTGTTTTTGGGGAACGCCTGTCACTTGAGAAAGTGATGTGCTGAAATTATACTCTACTTCTGGGATAAGGGTTGGCAAACCTTTTGTAGAAACCTTTTTCTTTATTAAATCGCCAGCCATTTTGATAAATAGGTGCTTTATTATTTTTTATTTTTAGTCAGTCCCATTTTACTTTTTTTTATCCAGTGACACAAATCTATTTGAACATTGAACTGCTACACAATGCCTACTTGAGATTTTTATGTCTCATATCGGTTTTTTTTTAAACCCAAAGGCTTGTTTTTGAGTTTGGCGGACAGGGGTCTCCATCGTAAATGCTTTAGAGTACCCTGCCCACCAAATACTTGCTCTGCCTGTCTCATAAAGAGATGGGCAGACCTTAAGTTTTCCTCTGACATAGCAGGGGCTGTCAGAGGGAAGAGTGGATGGTGTATTGCCCTGTTCGTCACAGCCAGGAAAACCTGTCAGTGATGGGTAGAAAAAAAATGCTTTAGAGTACCCTGCCCACCAAATACTTGCTCTGCCTGTCTCATAAAGAGATGGGCAGACCTTAAGTTTTCCTCTGACATAGCAGGGGCTGTCAGAGGGAAGAGTGGATGGTGTATTGCCCTGTTCGTCACAGCCAGTAAAACCTGTCAGTGATGGGTAAAAAAAAAAAAATAACCCCCTTCCCCCCCCCCCCAGGAGAAAACACCAAGGCTGTGGCAGTCATTAATTTTTTGTTTTCAGAAACAAACACCTGTTTTAGGAGTTCGTTTCAGGAAAAAAATCTTCAGAAAAGGTTTGTGAATGGAAGTCAAAACAGACAGCAGTCATCTAGCAAACACTTCGTACATTAAAAGGAACCAGCATGTGGCAGTTTCTTTCAATATACAAAGATGACTAATGGGGTGGCAGTCATCTCTAAATTTGAAGGCTGGTAGTCTGTCAGGATGGCAGAGATAATGTCCTCTGTCACCCATATGGACATAGTACAAAGGCACCAAAAGGTGTAATAAAGTTGGTCAAATCTCTCGACAGAACAGGCAAAGCAACCTAATGCTAGGTGGATTTCAATCAATGAAAGAAAAGTGAGAAGCACCTCTGATGGCAGCTTGCATTTTGTGAATACTTGGCAGGGGATGATAATCAAGCATTATACATTTATTAAGTGATCTCAAATCCTCACACAAACAGTTGTCTTCAGAGTTATTTTTAGCAGTTACCATAGCTGAGGATTAGTTGGTTCTATGATACCTTAATAATTTAGTGAGTAATTTAAGTCTTCTCGGACACTCAGTGATATTTGTTTGACTGTATGTTTAAGAGGCATTACACCTTCTGTTAATCTAATGGTATGCTCAAATCCTCTTACACATCCAACTTTAGTATCAAACACGAAGGTTTGAAGGCATATCTCCAGGAATTATGGGACAACCACTGCCTGATATCAATATTAGAGCAAGACAAGCTAATTCTCGCCACCCAAAGCGGCATTTACCTTTTTCAGCAACATACACCTTGGTTATAATCTCACAGACCTTGAAATGTAAAGTATCACAAAAATATCCTAGCATAATTATATCCAGTATGCCACACACTTTAGGGTTGACATCCATTTTAGTTCGCTCCTTATCAGAAAATTTGCAGTCATATAAAAATATTCAAAAAGATAGGAATAGGGGATCCTGCATCAGCTAAAATGTAATTATTACATCATTTATACGTACCATTCCCAATGGGTCTTTAATATTGACATCTGAACAATCACCCATACATTAACGCAAGATTTTCCCATTCAATCTGTTCTAAACAATTCACTTTCAATGCATTAGCATTCTACAAACTCTTGCATACACTTCTTGCATTTCAAACAAAGTTTGCTAACAGTTGGGAATGCTGGGCTGCTGCCTACGTGATTTTATTATTTAAAAAAAAAAAATCTTTTTATTGTAAGAAGAGCATAAACATACTCAAAAACAATGCAGTACAATACAAGATGCAGTGTCACAAGGAATGATACTGATAAAACATAATCATGATATGGATAACAGTAGGTCAGTGGTATAGAGCGCGTCCGTAAAGTAGTCAGACTCCAGAACTATCAAGCGTTTATGACCTCGAGTCTCGAGGGGGTTTCGGAGAAGGGGGTACAGAGCAAGCCTCTACTTTCATTCCATGGGCCCCAAACTCTCGTCCATTTATTCGGGCAACCCCTACTTTCATAGATCACTCTCTCCGCTTGCATGCACCAGTCCATGTCAGACCTCCAGTCCACATAGCGCAGCGGGGCCCCACCCTTCCAGGTCCGCGCAATGTTGCGTTTCGCAACCATGCATCCTAGGGTAACCCATACTCTCTCCGCCCGGGACAGGTCAGTGGCCTCCCAGATATTCAAAAGGCAGAGTCGAGGGGAAAAGTCAATAGCCACCTCACTTATCCGGGACATCTCAGCGACCACCCGCTTCCAATACTCCTGGAGAACTGGACATTCCCACCATTGATGGATATAGGTACCCGTCTGTCCGCATCTGCGAGGGCATGCGGGGGAGACCAGAAGTCTCATCTTAACCAGTGCTGCACTAGTGTAATACACATAATGGAGTAATTTGAGTTGAATAAGTCTGAAGCGGGAGTGGATTGCCACCTCCCGTGGAGAGGCAAGAGCCTCCCTCCAATCATCCTCGTCCATGTCCCCAATATCTGTCGCCCATTTCAAACGGATTTTCTCAAGGGTGTCTGGCTTATTATTCTGAATTTTGCAGTAGGTTAACGAAATAGCCTTCTCCTGGAGATAGTCGGTCAGGAGTCTATCTTCTAGGGGCGTGGAGACTGGTAGGTCGGTCCCCTTGGGAATCGCCCTGCGAAGAGCATTGCGGGCCTGAAGATACCGAAATGTCTCCCCTTCCTGTAAGTTATAATCTCTCTGCAAGTCCGGAAAAGTAGTCACGTCGCCCTTCTTCCACATATCTCCCACCCTGGAGAGGCCAATCAGATCCCATTTATAGAACCCCGGTTGTTTAGACAGTATCCCTAGTTGGTAAGACTCAAGCAGCGGAGTGGCCTGTGTGATCCTATCTCTCCATCCCAGGACAGTCGATGCCTTGGTCCAAAGTATTACCGTGGTGGAGGTCGGGATGAATCTGGGCATATGCTTCTTACCACCATATAGTGCCCTGAGGTAGGTGCCTTGGAGCATATTATGACGGTCCATCCTGTAAGCCGGATCCGTAATAGGGCGATGCATCTTGTGGTTAGTCACCACTAGCTGGGAGGTCCAATAGTAGGACTCCATGGCTGGTAGAGCTATGCCTCCGTCATACCAGCTGTTTGTGAGCTTAGCTAAAGCGATGCGGGGGACTCCGCCGTCCCAAAGCAGGTTATGGACCTCGGCCTCGATCGATTGAAAATAGCGAGGCGGAACCAAGTACGGCGTATTTTGCAAAGCATATAAAAAGCGCGGGAGCGCCATCATTTTGTAGAGCGCAGATCTACAAAGCAGCGTGAGAGGCAGTGACCTCCAATGTTGCACGTCCGCCTGAAGGCGGTGCAGGGGAGGCAAAAGGTTCCGGTCATAAAAGGTGGAAGGAACGGGTGTGATAAATATGCCCAAATACTGAAAACCGTCCCGAACTACCTTAGCCGCGCAGCCAATAGGAAGGCGCGGGGATCTCCGCTCAATACATAAATCAGAGATTTGTCCCAATTGATGGTATAGCCGGAGTATTTTTGGAAAAGAGTGAAAATATGCAGTACCCTGCGTATGGAAAAGGAGGGTCTAGCGAGATATTGCAAAATGTCATCGACATATAGGGAGATGATGTCTCTCCAGTCCACTGACCAATTGAGGCCTCTAATAAGGGGATCCCCCCTGATCAAGTGAGCGAGCGGTTTGAGGGCTAAAGCAAAAAGCAGCGGGGACAGGGGGCAACCCTGTCGCGTACCCTTTCCTAAGACAAACGCCGCGAAACGGGCACCATTCACCGCCACCCGGGCCAGGGGCTCTGAGTACACAAGGTGTATCCAGGACCGAAAACGAGGACCAAACCCATATCTCTCGAGCGTAGCAAACAGGAAGGGCCATTCAATCATGTCAAACGCCATTTTGGCGTCCAGTGACATAATCACTGAATCCTCCTGTATAGTGGAGGCCCGCCCCAGAACTCCGTGCAAACGACGGAGATTCAGTGCCGTGTTACGCGCAGGCATAAAGCCGGATTGGTCCGGATGAATTAGTTTGGGGAGATGGGGTGAGAGACACCGAGCTAGAAGCTTAGCCAAGATCTTGACCTCAGGGTCCAGGAGAGAAATGGGTCGGTAGGAGCTACATTGGTCCTGGGGCCTACCCTTCTTGTGTATCACCACGATAGTCGCCAAGCGTTGTGTCTCCGGCAAGACACCTTTCTTTTCGCTCTCTTCGTACATACGTACCAGAAATGGGGCAATCGTGGAGGCATTGGATTTCTAAAGTTCAATGGGAAGGCCACCCGGGCCCATAGCTTTACCCGATTGCAGGGAACCAACAGCCTTCAACACCTCGTCGGTCGTCAAATTGGCGTCTAGTTCCTCAACCTCAGGAGGTTCCAGGACAGGCAAGGGCAGGGTAGCCAACAGCTTCGCCGCCTCCGCCTGAGTGGAGGCAAGCGTGGAGGTATAGACTCGTTCATAATGATCTGCGAATGTTTCCGCGATTCCAACTTTGTCATGCACCACTACCCCCAACGGTCTGTGAGGTGCGCAACCCACCTGTTGGCCATGTCACGTTTATCGAGCCACACCAATAATTTGCTTGCTTTATCGCCTATATCGTAGACCCGATGTTGCGTAGCTCGGTGGTGAGCCTTTGCTGACTCCTCCGCAATATCTCTATATTCCCGTTGCTTAATAGCCAGTCTATGCGTGGTGTCCATTGTACCCCCCGTGATCAAGTCACCCTCCAAGCGGACAATTTCCCCCTCCAATACTTCCAATTGCTTATGTTTTTCTTTTTTGTGGCCCGATATCGCTGCAATCCCGCACCCCCGAATCACTGCCTTGTACGCCTCCAAAATGTGACGTCTGAGTCGACTGTTCCGTCATTATCTTTAAAATAGTTCTTGGTGGCCTCTGCTAATTTATCTCGTATTACTGGGACTCTAAGGTACCAGGGATTAATCCTCACCTCGTAGCGAGATGGAGACAGTGCCCCCCCCCTGTAGTGTGCCAGAACTGGGGAACGATCCGATATACCTCTCGGAAGAAAGGAGATATCCCTAAACATACGTAATTGAGTGGCCTTGCCAGACAGATAGTCTATGCGGGATAGGCTGCCATGCACCCCGGAATGGAAGGTGTATTGTTTGGTCGTGGGGTTACAGGTCCTCCAAATATCTATTAGGCCAAGCGCCCCCAAAAAGTCCGTTAGGGATTTGCCCGCTGAGTCTTCTCGTTTGGGAGGCATGCGATCAAGTTCGCCATTTAGGGCCGCGTTACAGTCACCTCCAATCAACACGTCCCCCCTCAGGTAGATTCAACAAATGTGGCCCCAGGTCCTGTAGTGTGGGTGAGTGCAGTCGGGGGGGTGGGGGGGGAGCACATACAGGGAAGTCACATTTAGGGAGCGACCCTCCCAGCGCCCCGAGGCTGTTACAAACCTACCCAGGGGATCATGTGTAATTTTCTGTATTTGAAATGGGAAGGAATTACGGACCAGGATCCCCACTCCCCTCGATCCTCTAGTGAAACCAGCATGTGCCATAAACTTGTATCCCCATCTGTTAAGAGCTGCTTAAGAAGTGCCCTGGAGATGCTTTTCTTGAAGGAGTACCAGGTCTGGGGAGTGACGCTTCAGGAACTGTAGCACTATCCCCCGCTTGATGCGGTCACCCAAACCATTCACGTTCCAGGAGATTAACTTAAGGCAGCCAACCGGGGGAGTCTCAACACAACCAACACTCATTTGCAGTGAAAAAATGAGCCCCCCCACCCAAGGGGCAGCAAGGACCAGGGACCGCGGTCCCTCTCATTACATCCAGACATATTTGGACACGAAACAGTGCATAAGTAGATAATAAGGAACTGACAATCGTACCTTTGGTGACCTTGAGTTCAACACGATTAGTATCATTCACTTGACTGCATTGATAGCATTTATATTGCTGAATACAAACCCTCATTGAACGCCCTGGAACCCACCCCCTCCCTGCCTCCCTGCAACGTGGACCTAAAACTGCCCACCCCCCAATTTTGCAGAGCGCCTGTGACCCCATAACAAACATGCCAAATAAGGGAGAACGCTACCGAGCCCAACCACCCAAGAGCGTAGGTACAATTCCCCATAAGAACTATTATTGGTGCCCTTCGATGAACAGTTGTGCGTCTCTGAGAGCATTAAACACATTCAGTCATAACTGAAACGCCTGTCAATCGTTCCTCCGGAGAAAGGAGGCAACGGGTTGGGACCCGCCAGGTCATACACATAGTAACTAAATAATGAGAGGAGAGCATGTCCAGAACAATGCAATATACAGTATAGTCTGCTTCGTACGATAGGCAACCAGCAGCAGCAGCATCCGACACCGCCCAGCAGGTAATTCGAGATAACCCCGTGAACAGGGCGAAGACACTGGCACAAACCTACAATCTGCAGATCTCAGTCGTCGTCACCACGATCTCCCTTCTCCGGACGGGCCTCGAGGGGGGGCCGCCGATCGGGTGGGGAGCGCCGCCCGCCCCCGGCGGCGCGCCAGCCCTCCAACCAGTCCCAGGCCTCCTCCGGAGTCTGAAAAAAACAGGATTTCCCCTCCGCCTGTACCCGCAGTTTAGCTGGAAAGAGCATTGCGTATTTGAGGTTTTGGCTTCTGAGGGCTCGTTTGACTTCGAGAAACGATCTCCTTTTTTGTTGTACCTTGAGTGTGAAGTCAGGGAAGAAGGTGACAGTGGAGTTTTCGAATTTCAGCGGTGGGACCGTTCTTGCGGTTTGTAAAATGATGTCCCTGTCCCGGAAATTAAAAATTCTTGCCAAAATAGGACGCGGAGGGGCGCCCGGCTCCGGGGGGCCCCCGGGGACTAGATGAGCACGCTCCACTGAAAAGAACTGTGAGAGAGAGCGGGGCCGCAGGGGTTTCTGAACTAGGTCCTCCACAAAGAGGTCAGCGGCTGGCCTCTCTGCCCTCTCCGGCACCCCCAAGATCCGTACGTTGTTCCTGCGGGCGCGCCCCTCATAATCTTCCAGCCGCGCCTCAAGGTCCGACGTTTGAGACAATAAGCGCTTGACCGAAGATTCAAGGACCTTCGTAGAGGCCTGTAGCGTAGTGACCGACTCCTCAGTCGCCTTAACTCTGTCCCCCATGTTGCGAAGGTCAGCCCGTATAAGGGTGACCTCGGAGGTGACCGCGTCGATCTTCTGCTCCAGCGCTGTCCGGACTCCCTGAATGGCTTCCATCATGTCCACCAAAGTCGGAGCCCCTTCCTCACCCCGTTGCTGAGCCTCTGGGCCCTCACGTTTTTCTTCTGGATCATCCGTCCTCGTGTGGGCGAATTTCGCCAGCCTCAACTGAGGGGTCTGACGGGAGCCTTTAGTCGTGGCCATTATGCTCTGTGGAAGACAAGAGTAGGCCGCAGGTGGGCAGGGCAACAGGACAGGAGCAATCACGGCCAACCCCACCCAGTCCCTGAGAAAGTACAAGCGTCGCACTCCTCTCCCCAGGGTCTATATAAAGCGCTCCTCCACTTGGGTCTCGGAAAATAACTTTGCACTCAGTGGTAGTGCCGATCCGTGTTCAATAGTCTCTGCGCCGCCGGCGCTCAGTGCAGTCAGGATATGAGGCCCTCCCCAGGCAGCATGAGGTTGCCAGCAGTATCCTCACAATAGCATATGATCGTCCCAAATTTGTTCTGGGGAGGGGGGCTTCCCAACCGGAGCATGCGCTGGTACGTTTTCTTCTCCGGCCTCCTGCAGTCCCAGCCCCACACTCCTGGTCGATATTGGGGGAGGGGTGCGGCAACACGGGAGGCCGCCGATCTCGCCCGCAGCCCCGGCGGGACTCCCCAGCTGTGTAAGCACAATGGAGGCTGCTAGGGAGGGGGGGGGAGGAGAAGTCTCAGGCCCTCTCACTCACCACTGGAGACGCCGGCCCGCCCCCCCACTGGACTCCTCTCCCGGGCCGTGCGCGCTGCGGCCGGTCGGCGTCAGGCGGCAGATGCTCCCGACCGGAGCCCACCAGAACCACGAAGCAGGAGGCAGGCGGAGCTCCGCCAGGCAGCCGAAGGTCAGTCGGGGCCGAGGGAAGCCCAACTCACTTCCGGGGCTCGCATGCCCGTCTCCGCACCACGGGAGTCGCGTCACAGCACGCCGGGCACCTCCTCTGAAGAAACCCCGCCCTCTCTCTGCGAATTCGGCCGGGGCGATAACTGCCGTCCGTGGTGTCGGATTTTCGTTCCTGAGGCGTCGGAGCACTCCTGGGCACAAGGGGCAGCTATTCCTTGCGCTTTGTGGGCTCAGCGGATGATTGCAGCGGGTGGATGGGGATCGTTATTTAGGCTACGAGCAGAGCCCTAAGGGATTGCGGCCATCTTGGGTGTTGGCTAGCGACGCCCCGTGATTTGTTTTTTTAACCTTATCTAAAACCTATGTAAACCCCTTCTTTGTGTTAAATTTTACTTTAAATGAAATAGAACACACCACCCCAACACTATCCACAGAGTCACTGGCTAAAGCTTTGGCAGAAATACTTGAACGTTCAATGCTCTTTGCAATGTCTAATGCTTCGCCCAGCAAAGGATTCTTGCATGCTTATAAATGTTCTTATATCTTTTCTGAAGCATAATTAAATATAAATTGGTCTCTTAAGATATGCATCAATAAGTTCAACAAATGCACAATATGAGTCAAATATTCTTCAGTACACTCCTCGTGTGAGAAAGTCATCCTTTTTGCCCTGATCACCCCCATTTGTTTTGACTGATACTGGTGGTTACTGACTCTGATTGTGCCCTGGGTTCTACTAACCAGGCCCAGGGTCGGTGCTCTGTTTAAAAGGTATATGGTAATTGGGTGTAATCACAATTGGTTCTGACATCCTACCTGTAAGTCCCTAGTATATGGTAGGGCATGTAGGTTTAGAGACCCCAGTGGATTTAATGCACTTACTTGTGCACTGCTGTGGTGTCTGCTGTCGTTTGAAAGGCAGCCCTGCTTTGCAGGCTGTTATTAAAATAAAACTATGCCCAAATTTGACTTTGGAATTAAAAGTGCTTCCACAATCTTAAACTACCTTATTTTTACATATAAGCCACCACTAAGGTCTACCCTAGGTGCCTCAAATGTAGGGTCTGTTTTGATAATAAGCAGGGACATTATAAAAGATGTTTTATATGCCCTAATGAGGGTAACCCTGCCAATTTCGTTTTTCCACATTGTAGATTGCTAGCTCCATAGGCTAATGTCCGAAGACTTTATTAAACTTTTAATAAAGCCTGTCTTTTGACAGGAGTGAGCTAGAAATATAATACAAAGTATGAAAATAATAGTTACAATAAATCCAGCAATTTGCCAAGGTTGGATTTATTAGATCTATTGCAGGAAAGCAGTTATAGAACTGCTTTCCTGAAGTTACCTAAAATCAGCCCTGTAGCAGCCTTTTTTGATTTGCCAGCCTTGGACAGGCTGAGCCACGTTCCTTAATGAGGTGTGAAGTGGCTTGGGCTGAGGCAAAGAGACCATCTGGTAGGAGGAGATCTGCAGGAACCAGGACAGGCAGGTACCTGGGTTGCGAAACTGGTCTTCAAAGGGAGAAAGACAGTTAGGACAGGAACCAGGTCCACCCCCGCTTCCTGCACCCTCAGCCAGATGGAAGCCCCTGTATTTCAATAAGCAAGGGGCTGGAAGGGGAGTGTAGGGAAACGTTAGCCACACCTGTGTGTTGGGTTAGAGAGACCTGAACCTCCAGGAAAGGTTTTCTCCATTTTGTATTTTTTCTGAGAATTGCTTTTTGGGACAAAAATATGCCAAACTTCTAAGGAAGTTGTCATCACAGAGGGTGGCACCCTGCACCGCATTGGTCGGGGTTGCCCCTCCCCCCTCCCCCCCCAGCATCTCAGAAACTGGAATGAATATGGGAGAGCTGCCCATCGACCCTGATTCCTGCCTAGAAACATAAAGAGAAGAACAACTGCCCTGCTAAACCTCTGGACTGCACCAGGCGAGGACTGCACTCTGAAGGACTGCATCTGCTGCAGACTCCGGGCTTCACAATAGACTTTGCCTTGCTTCAAAGGATTAGTGAGTGGACTCATTCACCTGCGTCAACTCCACCAAGACAAGCACCGCTGACCAGCTTCACCTGGACTTTAAAGAATATGTGTAGGTGCATTGTGGGAACTGTAGTCCCAAATCTCCAAGAGGCAACTCAGAGCTTCTGGACACTTGGCTGGTGTTGTGGACCCTCAAAGACCCAAAAGAGACCTTCTGAAAGAAGATCCAGTTTGGAAACATTTGGACAAATTTTGTTAAAAAGCTGCACAAGTTGACCAACCCCGATGACGAGCGTCAAGCCAACGATGTTGTACCGCGACTCGGCCTGCAGTCCAGGTTTGGCCCGCTGAAAGCTCTGGAACTTTTCGCCGTCGGCGACGTGAATCAAGACATCCAGGAATCACCGAGGCATTGCGCTGAAGCAAGCCTTCGTTGTCAGTCTGCAGCCCGGCTTGCTGAGGAGACTCGCTCGACGTCAAGGAAAAAAGAACCAAAAAAGTGTCTTAATTGTGAAGGTAAAATTTTGACCAGCCCCAACCACCCAATGTATCCGACTTGCGCTCTATAGCGGTCTGCCTGAAACTTTGACTTGGTCCCCGTGAAGTGCGACCAGATGTTCCCTGTTGGCGCTTTATGCTTTTAAGCACTAGAAAGCACATTTTTATATTTAATCTTTAAAAGTTCATTTCTCCAGTTCCCTACATTAGATCTTTGTTGTTTTGGTGTCATTTTAAACATAAAAATATTTCCTATTGTTATAAATTGGTGTTGGATTTTTATTGTGTGTTGTCTTACTCATTTACTGTTTTTGGTGATATTAAATGCTTTACACGCCTTTCTCCTAAGTTAAGCCTGACTGCTCGTGAGCCAAGCTACCAAAGGTTCAGCAAGGACTAATTTATTGAAACTTGACTGGACCTTATTTATGATTGTGGTGTTATTACTAGCTGTAGGTACCTACCTACATCTACTAATAAACCACCTTCCAACACCTCCTTAAATAGTTTCCTTTTAAAGAAACTATGATGCTCCAGAATAACACTTGGCTCTTCTGTAAAGTGCTTTTCTAAGCATTTAACTGCTTCAGTGTACACAACCCATACTAAACACCGAACAGTTGGTGGCTCAACTTCAGGTGAATTATCCGATAGATCCTGGCTAGTGTCACCTAGTAGACTAAGTAACACGTTCTTTGGGAAGAACACTTCTGCATGGGACCACAGATGGTGGCCTGCAGAACTCGGACCTACACAGACTGACAATTCATGCAACCTCTGCATCATCCTCAACAGCCAACTGACCATGAAACGACAAGTCAACAGTCGCCTCCTCCTTCTTCCACACACTTTGCATGCTTCGCAGAATCTTCAGATGGATTCCACGCAACGCCTGAAAGACCATCACTCAGTCCCTCGTCACCAGCCTTGACTACGGCAATGCCCTCTAAGCCGGCATCTCCACCCAGCTCCTCAGAAGACTCCAGACCATACAGAACCCTGCAGCCAGACTCATCCTGGACCTCCTCGAACGAACCCACATCGCCTCCCACCCGAGAGACCTCCACTGGCTCTCCCCATACAGAAGAGATGCCAGTTCAAGATCCTCATGCACGCTTAGAAAGCCCTCAGGACCTGCCTATATCAACCATCAACTCAACTTCAATCCCTAGACACCTGCTCTCCTCTTCTCTCGCCCTCCTACACACACACACACACACACACCCGCATCCGTCACAGCCGCAGCGGTGGCCGCTCCTTCTCCTACATTGCTGCCAAGACCTGAACAACCTTCCCCTCCAGCTCCGCACAACCCCCTCGCTTGGCAGACTTCAGAAAGAGACTCAAGTCCTGGCTCTTTGACTGAGACACAGCACCCAGATGCCCTTAGGGGTGACAGTGTTGCACTTTACAGAAGCTGGCTGATTGATTGATTTCGTTCTGGTGTTTATTCATTTACATCAATTGCTTTTAGTTAATTCTCAAGCAAGTGGTGCCATTTACTCTAAGGCAGGTTTTGTGTTCTGGATTTTGCAAAAATAAACATGGTTGGTTGAACATCTGATGATTGGCCATAGGAGAGAATATTTTGAAATGTACTGTAGAGTCCATAATTGAATAAGTCGTACTCAAAAATGGAAAAAGATGGTAATAAGTTGCACATCTGCAGTACATTGGTTGTTACGATGAATTGACTAAAGCTTGCTTGAAATAAGAACAACTCAATAAAGGAACCCATTAGAGAAAACTGCAGCAGGTAATTAATGTCTAGAAATGAGGCCCGCTATGAAAACAGAAGACTCACACAAACATACACAAGAAAAGGAAGCCTGCAGGAAACTGAACACTGTGGCAGCGGCAAAATAAACATATGCGTGCAACAGTTAACAAAAGCAGTCACATGATGAGGAAGAAGTCAGTGAAATATTGTTCACAAAAGCGGTTGTTTGAGGAAAAGGTCAGTGAAACACTGTTGCGAGGTGATGCTGTATGTATGGGCGTATGTGTGGTGCTGATGTATGCCCGTTTTCAGAATAGAATACGAAGAATAAAAGGCACATCTTTACCAAGCCAAATATGGGGCAGAGTACCAATAGGTTCGGACAATATGTAAAACGTTAACAAGCTTGAACGTGCACAATCTTAAGTTGCTCTAAAAGGCTGTTCTGAGTAAACAATCTGAGATGTACAGGAAGCATAAGCGTGGCTACACTTGTCTTGGTGGCTATTAGGAATTGAGTTTCTGGTTGGCAGAGGAATGCACCCTGTCCAAGCAGGATCCACAGTCCTAGTCAGGGCAAGTGTATTACACACTAAAAGTTTACCTGCGGTCACCCTCTGGTAGTTTGTCACAGAGCAGTCAGGCTAAACTAAGGAGGTAATGTGTAAAGTATTTGTGCTTACGTACACAGTGAAACACCACAAAAGTACTCCACACCAGGTTAGAGAAATAGCCAATATTTATCTGACTAAAATCAGACGAAAACGACAAAAATCCCACATACACAAGTCAAGACATGAATTTTGCAAGATTAAATCAAAATGCAGTGCTTAGAAGTCAATAGCTCCAACTGGGGCTATCTGGTTGTGCTTGACCAGGGCAAATCCAAAAGTTTGGTTCAACCGCGATGGAGTGCGGTTAGGATACACTAGTCATGCAGACCCGCTGACAGTACCTTAGATGTGTCGATGCTCAGAGACGATGCTTTTAAATCCGGTGGGGTTGCGTCGCTACCGAAGTCAGGCGAAGTCGTTGATGCGTCAATGTCAAAAGCGCATAGTGACGGTTCCGAGGCATCGATGCCGAACCACTGGGCTGAAGGCGATGTGTCGGTTAGAAGCCTCGCCACACAGGGAATGGGTCGGAGTCTGGACAGGGCGTTGCAGACGTCAGCAATCCATTGTCCAAGACTCGCTCAGCAGCGGTGATTAGGAGGTGCTGCGTCTACAAAGTCAGGGCTTCGTTGTAAGTCGTGTTTGTTGCATCGGGCACTCGGTGAGCAGGCAGTGGCAATGCGTTGATTTCACAGGGAATGCGCCAGTTCCGAACGACGCTTCAAGGTCGATGTGTTGGTTTCTTGGGTTGCATCACAAACACTTCCAAGGTACCAGGGCTGGATTTGGCACCACTTGGCAGAGCAGGACTCACAGCAGAGGAGTCCAGGTGCTGGTAGCAAGGTGCAGGTGAAGTCTTTGATATCCCTGAGACTTCAGTAACAGGAGACGTGCCCAAACAAGCCCTTGGAGAACCTTAGAGATATACAGGATGTAGAGAGTAAAGTCCAGTCCTCTCACTCACAGGTAAGAAGCAACAGGCAGCAGGCCAACACAGCAAAGCAACCAGCAAAGTGGCAGTCCCTCCTGGCAGCACAACAGCTCTTTTTCCTGACATAATGTCCTCAGTCTAGAAGTGTTCTGAGGACATGGTGACAGAGGTCCATTACTTATACCGATTTTAGCCTTTGAAGTAGGGAAACTTAAAAAAAAAATGACTAGACCCTGCCCTCTCTGGTTCTAGCTCCAGATACACTACACAGGAGTATGCAGCTCTTTTTGTGGGGACAGGCCAACCCTATTCAGGTAAAAATGACAGCTCCTCCCTCTCACTCTAGCTCAGGAAGACCCATCAGCCTGGTGATTGGCCATCCGGATATGCAGGGCACACCTCAGCTTCCTTTGTGTGTGACCGTCTGGAGGGAATGCACAAAGCCCAGCTGTCACACTGACCCAGACGTGTATTCTAGGGACAAATGTGTTTTTAAATTGTGTCCAGAGAACCAAACTCAAATTTTCTATCTGCTCTCAATTGGAAGTTATACATGTGAAGTGTTACAAGGCATCTCCAATGCTAACCTATTGGAGAGACAGGCATGCTGTAGTGAAAAAGAATGTAGCAGATTTTCGCTTCTAGGACATGTAAAACTCAAAAAATGAATGCCCTACTTTTCTAACATACTGCGCCCTGCTCATGGGGCTACCTAAGGCCTACTTTAAGGGTGACTTACGTGTAATAAAAGGGAAGGTTTGGGCCTGGCATGTAGGTGACCTTGCCAGGTAACCATGGCAGTTTGAAACTACACACAAAGGTTCTGCAGTGGCAGGCCTGACACATTTGAAGGGCTACTCTTGTGGGTGGCACAATCAGTGCTGCAGGCCCAGTAGTAGCATTTGATTTACAGGCCCTGGGCGCACGTAGTGCACTATATTAGGGAATTATTAGTAAATCAAATATGCCAATCATGGAGAAGCCACATGCCATTACAGTTTAGACACAGAGCATATGCACTTTAGAACTGGTCAGTGTATTGCTTCGCCCTCCCAAATAATAGAAAATACCGCCCTCCCATACGAAGGCACAAACCCAGCGAAACAATAAAAACACCACCTGGAAAGGGATTTCACTCTTATAAAATAAGGCACATCAAAAGACTGTTCTCAGAATAAGGCATGCGGTTTTATTTGTGTAACACTCTATAACAAAAAAGCTTTCCCAGATGTCAAATGATCAACATTCAAATGTATATAGAGATATATATGTGCAAGCAATAATATCACACTTATAAGTAGGCAAAAGCAACTGTTAAATGCATGGAATAAAATACATGAAACGAATTACAAGCAGATAATATGGAATGAAATACAAGCAGATAATATAGAATGAAATACAAGCAGATAATACTGGACGTCCACTGCAAGAAATCAGAAAGATATATATACTAAATACATCAGATGATTACAACCACTGAAGACTTGAATGTACACACAGACACAATCAAACATCACAATGAAAACACCTCAGATGATTATAACCACTGGAGACTTGAATGTGCACCCAGACACACTCGCGCATCACAATGTCAATAATCAAAGAAAACACATCACCGGCTGCAAACTCTGCATCTTGGCCCACTTCAGACTGGGGGATTCACAGCCGGGGTCAAGAGACTCAGCAAACCGGGAACTGCTGTACTGAAGTAGACGCGTCCGTCCACATTCAAAATCCAAACCAAAATCCCAGTTTCCAAGTCAACAAACCCTAGTTTTATAATCTCAAAGCACTAAAAGTTTCAGAGAGACCCTCCTCTGCGGCAAGGAAACTTACTGGAGTTGGCCACTCTCAATGCAAGCATTCCAAATAGAAAAGAGTACTCACGTTCCTTCTGCGCTCTCACATGTTTCAGTCCCTATCTAAACGAAGCTTATGAAAGTCTCAAGCAGAACAGAAAACAATCTCTAAAAACAAAACAACCTTGAACGTGAATAGCCTAAACAACTTGAGTAATCTGGGAGCCTGCCTGTGCGCAAAGCTCAAGCTAGACAGAGTCAGAATTCAAGATGGCATGAGGGCATATCAAAGCCAATAGTAAGAACTTCATAATACTTCCCAATGTACAACATAATGCACATTTGAGCACCACTGCATATAACACTGCACTCCGAGACCAAGAAGTATATTCCACCCCTCTCCTTCTCTCATGCTTTCAAATGCACATCCCACACGTTCTGTTCCTGGCAAGGCTGTTCTACTCTGTGAAAGCTCCCCCACTCTAAAACTACAAGGTTAAACAAAAGAAATCTTCAAGAAAACGTGCACATGCAGGAAAAATTTTGTATATTCAAGCCAGGATAAATTAAAACACCAAAAGTCAATTAAAATAATGGTAGTCAAAGGTCATCACGTGGTCCCAATACATGGGAGTGCCTGTAGCCTCTAGCACTACAGTCAGTAGTGAAAAACTGCCCAGAGTCCGAAAACCAGCAAAAAGAAGTTCAGCATACAGTCAAAACAGGAGGTCAGAAGGCAAAAAGACAGGGGAAATCATGCCAAAAGATGCCAGGTCTGGCAGTGGCCAACAATAAACAGTACCTTAAAATTGTTGCCAATTTCTTGTGTTCATTTTGAGGTATTGATCTGCCAGCACACTGCAGGATTCTTGAATTGAACATTTATTGTTCCTCTAAAAATGTAGAACACATAAGTAACGGAATATAGCCACAACGTCCGTGCCAGAATCGACAGATTCATACTGCTTCTCCACAGTGCTCCATGAGAATAACTGCCGGCCAGCATTAGAATCCCGACTGCATCATGAATCAGAACATTCTAAAATACAGTAAGGCTTAAAACACAAGAAAGAAAATGAAAGATGTACTATCACATGTAATACAACAAGTGCCAGCACTCCTCTCAATGTGAGGTTGGAGAGTGCAGCTTTGAGCAGGGACACGAAAGGTATTGCAGATTGTGGCAGGAAGCCAAGTATGGATACTGTGGTGGGAGAATGGTATTACAGCAAGTGTATAAATATGGTGGTAGTAGTCTTGTGTTTTTTTTTCTGGTTGATTTGGCATTACATAAATGGTGATGTGGGAAGGCGGCAGGATGCTAGGTAGGGATTGTTTTGTATGGAAGGCAACGGATGAAGGGGGGGCTTACATAGATGGTAGGATAATAGGTGTGGAATTGTTTTATTGGGATGGGGAAAGGTGGCAGGCAGTGTGGTAATTCTTTTAAACATCTGTGTGAGGGAAGGAAGGCTTGGTGGCAGGACCTCTGGTTATGGATGGCTTCCAAATGACTTCTCTATCCCCTGTTCTTCCTTTATGAGCTCAAAAAGTGGGTGTGGGGTGGACAACACTTAAAATAAAATTTTATATGGGTAAATGTTAGAAATGGGGGTCTCTAGTTGGCAGAGGTAGGTACCTTTGTCCAAATGGGGACCCTTGCTTCTAGTCAGGGTAAGGGGGATACACACTCTAGATAACCCCTGCTCACCCCCTTGGTAGCTTGGCACGAGCAGACAGGCTTATCCCTAAGGCAATGTGTAAAGTATTTGTACCAACACTCACAGTAACACAGTGATAACACCACAAATGGACACCACACCGGTTTAGAAATAAAGTATCTTTATCTAAACTTAACAAGACCAAAACAACAAAAATCCAACATACAAGTATTAAGAAAAATGACTTTCAAAAGGTTTTAGCAACTGAGTCCATAGAAAGCTATAAATGCGTGATTTCTTGCAAAGTACCTGTTGTTGCGACAAAGTTCACCAAGCCAAACACCCGCAGCGATGAGAAGCGTAGAAAAACAAAGAGATGCGTCGTTCCTAAGACCTTCGTGGATGCGATGCGACAGTTCCGCTGTACACAGGGGAGCGATGCGTCGGGTCCGGTCTGTAGGGGGAAGCGATGCGTCGGTTCTGAGACTACTCCGATCCGCGGGTGATGTCTGGGAAAACTTGCGGCACAGGGACGATGCGTGGAAATCCGGGATGCGTCAGCGAACGATGCGGTGGCGAGCGGCGCTGCGTCGACCTTTTCAGCCGTGATCCCTCGATGCGTCGATTCTTGCAGCGGCGATAGGCGCTGCGTTGGTTTCAGCAGCGGCGGTGAGGGGAGATTCTTCTCGCACCACGGCGTTGCGTCGGAAAACTGTCGCCAGAAGAGCGATGCGTCGACTTCCTTGTTTGTTGCGTTGCTTTCCAGCTCCCAGCAACAGAAACAACCTCCAGAGGCCCCACACAGTCACAGGCACTCCTGGCAGGTCAGAACTCCCAGCAAGGAAGTTCAGGGGAGCTGGGGGTGAAGTCTTTGTGTTCCTGAGACTTCAAAACAGGAGGCAAGCTCTATTCCAGCCCTTGGAGACTTTCCTCAAGCAGGGGACACAACACACAGCAAAGTCCTTCTCCTTTCTTTGGCAGAAACAGCAACTGCAGGCCAACCCCAGAGACACAGCAAGGGCAGTACTTCTCCTCAGCAAAGGTTCCTCTTGCTTCCAGAAGTAGTCTAAAGTTCAGGGGTTTTAGGTCTAATACTTATACCTCAAATTGTCTTTGTTCTCTTTGTGCAAGGGGCTCTGAGCCCAGTTCAAACCAGTTCTGGGGGGCACTCTGCAAGTGCACATCAACATCCATTGTCAGTGTGAGCCTTTGCACCAGACACACCACAGGGGGGCAGAGCCAGCATTGTGGAAGGCAGGCGCAGCCCTATTCAGGTACAGGTGCTACTCCTCCCACCACTCCAAATGCAGATCAGGCCTTTTAACCTAGTGCTGACTCATCCAGACTCCTGGAGCCACTGCACCTCCCCAGCCCCTGTAACTCCAAAGCCAGGCAGTCAATCCACAAACCGGCAAACAAGAAAATAGCCACTTTCTAAAAGTGGTATTTTCAAAATCGGAATGTAAAAATCACCTTTCCTAAAAGATGCATCTTTAGATTCTGAGTTTAGGCATACTAAACTTTATTTTCCTATCTGATCCCAATGGTAAGTTATATTTATAAGATGTTATAAATTAACTCCCATGCTTTCCTATGAGGACAGATAGCCTTACAATATTGAAAAACGAAATTGGCAGTATTTCACTATCAGGACATGCCACACACATCATGGCATGTCCTACCTTTCACATACACCGCACCCTGCCCACAGGGGTACCTTGGGCCTACCTTAGGGGTGACTGACATGTAAGAAAAGGGAAGGTCAGGGCCTGGCAAGTGGGTGCACTTGCCAAGTCGATATGGCAGTTAACTGTGCACAGACACTACAGTGGCAGGTCTGAGTTACCTTTTCAGAGCTACTCATGTGGGTGGCACAGTCAGAGCTGCAGGCCCACTAGTAGCATTTGATTTACCAGCCCTGGCACACTTAGTGCACTTTACTAGGGACTGACCAGTAAGTCAAATATGCCAATCATGGATAACTAATCATGTTCACAATTTACACAGAGAGCATATGCACTTTAGCACTGATCAGCAGTGGTAAAGTGCCCAGAGTCCTAAAGCCAACAACAGGTCAGGAAAAAATAGGAGGAAGAAGCAAAAAGTTTGGGGGTAACCCTGCAAAAAGGGCCAAGTCCAACACAACCCCCTAACAGCCTAAAGCCAGGGTAGACCAATCCATACCTCGATGGTCTTCCCTGCTTGGGGCGATAGAACATGGAACCTGGCCCGCAACAGCAGGGGTCTATTCCCGTTCTACGCCTTCCTGAACCCAGTTGGATCCCTCTATCCATACTCTGAGGGCCCACTAAGCTGACCCATGGGGAACCCTTCTCCTCACCTGTGGACCCCATCTGTGCAGCGCCTACACTTACTTTGCTCACAGAAGTGTCCCAACAGGCAGACAGTACCCACATAGCCAACACAGTGGTGTGGCCCAGTCCACCCCCGAGGTGTGACTCCTATCCCCCTGCCTGGGGCAACTCTGTCCACCAGGACAGCAAGCCACAGTGGTCACTGACAACTGTCAGTGATGAGAGCCAGGCCTCATGCCTTTCAGGCCTCTCTAACCTCTGTGGCGTCAGAAAGTGGGGGGCGGTAGCCCCAGGTGCCTGGCACCCTTTCTCCACTCTCCCTCCTGCCAAGTCGGGTATGTCATCCTGACACTGGCCCACCAGTCCAGGGTCTGTACCCTGCGGCTGGACAAGAGTCTGGGATGGGCTCTCCCACACCCTGTCTTCCTCCCTGGGGCTCTGCACCCTCCCACCTGGAGAAGTATCCCCAGAAGACAACTTGGTAAGGGGCACTGTTAGCAGTCGCCCCTTCCTCCAAGTCAGGGGGACACACCCTGAACCTGGTCCACCAAACCAGGGTCTATACCCTTAGGCTGGACCTGTGCCTGGCAACCCAGGACTTCCGGGGGAGTACACCAACCCCCCCCCCCCCCCCAAGGGAAACACACTCCTCATGAGTTGTACGAGAGTCTGCCTGGCGCAGGTCTCCAGCCTCCTGTCCACTTGACAGAGCATGAAGACCCCACAGGCCAGAAGTGCCCTCACCAGGGTCAGACGTGGGGTGCTCTGACCTCAGAGCTGGCAACCCCTGACTCACTGGTCCTTCCATTGGGGACTGCATCCCCCCTCACCCTTTTCTCGGGACTCATGCACCCTCCCCACTGGAGCGTTGCTGCCAGACACCAGAACTGGTGGGATGCTTGTTACAGAAGGCCCCCCCCCCCAGTTCATCTGACACTTTGGGATCCCCCTCAGGAAATAGCCTCCCAGTACAGACTAGGCCCCCCTCCTGGAGTTCACTTATGAAACCAACCAGGCCCTGGGACTGGGTTTCGGCCACCTTGGGACACAGCCCACTCTCACTCCTCCTCTGAGACAGGACATGGGACAATACACACCTCCCACTACACTGGGACCTATCTGGGCTACCACAAACCTCCGCTACCTCACTTGGTTGGGGAAAACCTGAGCCACCCCCTCCAGGATCACTCCCAAAAGCTTCTTCAGAGTCTCCTGAATCCACCAAAGGGTCTGCCTCCAGTGCAAGCTCCCTGGGGTCAGAGAACTCACACTCCACCGGCTGTTTGCATAGCCCTGGAAAACAGGGACTTAAAATATGTTATCCAACAATTGAATCACACAGCCCCACACATGTGTTAACCAAGCTACCCTTTGCCTCACCATCCAGTGCCATCAAGTACCCTACACCACTCTCCTGAAATTGGCAAGACCGTGTCTGACTGTCTCTGTCACTCAACCCACACTCTTCTGGGCAGTCTCCACATTCACACACCAAGGCTTCTACCATGCGGGAACCCCTCTACCTGCACCTCTCATCAATAGTCAGTAGAGTGTCCCTCCCACCACTATGAATATGAAACCCTCTGCCAGTTCCCCAATCCAACTCTGGGACACTGCACACCACTGGAACTACCTCATAACCCTGAACCCCTTGGTGAATGTCAACCCCCTCCTTCAAGTCAGGTGCCACATCTCTCGGTGTGTGTACTTCTCCCTCAGCACTAGACACTACATTTTTGCTGCCACCATCTGAGCTGGACTCCACCTCCAACCCAGCCAAGCTCACTTCATGAGCTGCACACTTTTTCTTTCCTTGAGCTAAGGCCCTCTTGGTCTCAGCCCTCTTGAGTTCCCAGTCGAACTCTCTCAGCCTCCGCTGAACAGCTAGAAGCCACTCACTTTTCTCTGTTTCTTCCTCACTGTCAGAGAAGTCCTCCTCCTCAGAATCATCTGGTAGTGTTGCTTCCCAACGTATGACCTCATAGAAATACAAAAACAACAGTTGATGGACAGAATGCAGAACAATGTCCTACATTCACCCCAGTACAGAGATCTGGGCCTAAATCCATCGTTTTTTTGCTCACCATGCCATTTCAGTTTGAACCCAGCCATATGCAAATCAGTCTTGACCCTGTGCCTCATGGGAACAGTCCAGCCCGAACTGCCAAGCCAGGTCCTCCCTGGACTGCAAACAAGCATCCTAGGACCGGTTTCGGGGTTTCACCCCTCTTCAGCCAGGATAGCTTGATACCAGTGGCATGGAGAGCACGGGACCCACGTCTGGGCATACCCGTCCCACTCCGAGTGACAAATGCAAAAACAACAGTTGATGGACAGAATGCAGAACAATGTCATACATTCACCCCAGTATGGAGATCTGGGCCTAAATCCATCGTTTTTTTGCTCACCATGCCATTCCAGTTTGAACCCAGCCATATGCAAATCAGTCTTGACCCTGTGCCTCATGGGAACTGAACTGGGGTGGCGGAGTGAGCTAAAGAATGATGATGGATTAAACCCAGATCAGTTGGCTGGGGGTGAGTGCTTGCAATGTTCAACACTCCGTCCATCAGCCCCTTTGGTTTTTCTCATAGAAATACAGGCGTGCCTCAAGATCCCTCCTTGTGGACCCTCTCTCCACAGGCAGGCCCCCTCTCTTTGCAAAAAGCTTTTATCTCCTCCATTGTGTAGATATACAGGTGACAAAAGTTGACTTCCATTTTGCCAAGACTTCACAGGCGCAACACTAACCAGAGTCTCAGTATCAAAAAATACTTCCAGGAGGACACCAGGAAACAGAAAAAAACAGTATGTGGTTGCGTAGTGGTCTGCACTAAACTAGTGATGTACACCAATCACTGTGGGTCAAGTACAAATACAGTTCAAATCCTCACCGCTGACCACCAATGTTAGAAATGGGGGTCTCTAGTTGGCAGAGGTAGGTACCTTTGTCCAAATAGGGACCCTTCCTTCTAGTCAGGGTAAGGGGGATACACACTCTAGATAACCCCTGCTCACCCCCTTGGTAGCTTGGCACGAGCAGACAGGCTTATCCCTAAGGCAATGTGTAAAGTATTTGTACCAACACTCACAATAACACTGTGATAACACCACAAATGGACACCACACCAGTTTAGAAAAATAAAGTATCTTTATCTAAACTTAACAAGACCAAAACGACAAAAATCCAACATACAAGTATTAAGAAAAATGACTTTCAAAATGTTTTAGCAACTGAGTCCATAGAAGGCTATGGATGCGTGATTTCTTGCAAAGTACCTGTTGTTGCGACAAAGTTCACCAAGCCAAACAGCCGCTGCGATGAGAAGCGTAGAAAAACAAAGAGATGCGTCGTTCCTGAGACCTTCATGGATGCGATGAGACAGTTCCGCTGTACACGGGAGCGATGCGTCGGGTCCGGTCTGTAGGGGGAAGCGATACGTCGGTTCTGAGACGACTCCAATCCGCGGGTGATGCGTCGGGGAAAACTTGCGGCACAGGGACGATGCTTGGAAATCCGGGATGCATCGGCGAGCGGCGTTGCGTCGACCTTTTCAGCCGCGATCCCTCGATGCGTCGATTCTTGCAGCGGTGATAGGCGCTGCGTCGGTTTCAGCAGCGGCGCGGCGGTGAGGGGAGATTCTTCTCGCACCCCGTCGTTGCGTCGGAAAAATGTCGCCAGAAGAGCGATGCGTCGACTTACTTGTTTGTTGCGTTGCTTTCCAGCTCCCAGCAACAGAAACAACCTCCAGAGGCCCCACACAGTCACAGGCACTCCTGGCAGGTCAGAACTCCCAGCAAGGAAGTTCAGGGGAGCTGGGGGTGAAGTCTTTGTGTTCCTGAGTCTTCAAAACAGGAGGCAAGCTCTACTCAAGCCCTTGGAGACTTTCCTCAAGCAGAGGACACAGCACACAACAAAGTCCTTCTCCTTTCTTTGGCAGAAACAGCAACTGCAGGCCAACCCCAGACACACAGCAAGGGCAGTACTTCTCCTCAGCAAAGGTTCCTCTTGATTCCAGAAATAGTCTAAAGTTCAGGGGTTTTAGGTCTAATACATATACCTCAAATTGTCTTTGTTCTCTTTGTGCAAGGGGCTCTGAGCCCAGTTCAAACCAGTTCTGGGGGGCACTGTGCAAGTGCACAGCAACATCCATTGTCAGTGTGAGCCTTGGCACCAGACACACCACAGGGGGCGGAGCCAGCATTGTGGAAGGCAGGCACAGCCCTATTCAGGTACAGGTGCTACTCCTCCCACCACTCCAAATGCAGTTCAGGCCTTTTAACCTAGTGCTGACTCATCCAGACTCCTAGAGCCACTGCACCTCCCCAGCCCTTGTAACTTCAAAGCCAGGCAGTCAATCCACAAACCGGCAGAGGCACACAGGATGGTTAACAAGAAAATAGCCACTTTCTAAAAGTGGTATTTTCAAACTCAGAATGTAAAAATCACCTTTCCTGAAAGATGCTTCTTTAGATTCTGAGTTCAGGCATACTAAACTTTATTTTCCTATCTGGTCCCAATGGTAAGTTATATTTATAAGATGTTATAAATTAACTCCCATGCTATCCTATGGGGACAGATAGCCTTACAATATTGAAAAACGAAATTGGCAGTATTTCACTATCAGGACATGCCACACACACAGGACAGGGCATGTCCTACCTTTAACATACACCTTGGGCCTACCTTAGGGGTAACTGACATGTAAGAAAAGGGAAGGTTAGGGCCTGGCAAGTGGGTGCACTTGCCAAGTCGATATGGCAGTTAACAACTGCGCACAGACACTGCAGTGGCAGGTCTGAGTTACCTTTTCAGAGCTACTCATGTGGGTGGCACAATGAGTGCTGCAGGCCCACTAGAAGCATTTGATTTACCAGCCCTGGCACACTTAGTGCACTTTACTAGGGACTGACCAGTAAGTCAAATATGCCAATCATGGATAACTAATCATGTTCACAATTTACACAGAGAGCATATGCACTTTAGCACTGATCAGCAGTGGTAAGGTGCCCAGAGTCCTAAAGCCAACAACAACAGGTCAGGAAAAAATAGGAGGAGGAAGCAAAAAGTTTGGGGATAACCCTGCAAAAAGGGCCAAGTCCAAAAGGGTAATTGTGGATAATGGGGATTTTTTTTCACTGCAGGGTTCTGGGTGTCATCATATAGAACTCGAGCTTCATTCTTTGTCTTGTTCAGGTGTCTCCAACCAATCGATCGTGAGCTACCAGTAGCTTGTAGACACTTTCGGAGAAGCTCACAGCCTTGAGTTCATTTTTAAATAAGCACTGGGTCACATTTTCCTATTCTAGTTAAGGGAAGGCTGTGTTTATTTGTTATCAGATTTATGACCCAGTCTGGGGCTCAGAGGTGAAGAACCAAAGAACTGAGATTTTTAACTCTTAAATAAAAGTCCATGTCAACTCAATATTGGAGCATGAGAACAAAGTGATGTTTCTGAATGCTTTTAAATGGGAGAAAATGAAAATGAAAATTTACCTTAATGATTAATTTAACTCCTCATTTTTATTTTCTCCCATTTCAAAGTGCTGCATTTACAGACACCAGGTCTCTTGCATCCAGTGGCCAGTAGACACTGCAATATAGATAACTGAAAAATATAGTCATTTTTTTCTGTAAATGTGACAAATTCAAAGTGAAGAAAAATATTTCTATGAAACAGCAAGTCGTAGGGCCAGATGTATCAACAAAGCATTTTGCGATTCCCAAATAGTGATTAATACCGAATTCTCTATTTTGTAATCACAAAATGCAATGTATCATAAAAATCGCAAACATATACCGAATGAGTAAATTCGCATTTGCAAATACAGATTTCTAATTTGCGATCACCAAATAGCAATTTCGCAATTTAAAGAATCGCTAAATTGCAAATCTACTATTTCGATGCAGCATGATGACCTCACAACCAGGAAGTGAGTTTTCCCATGCTCACAAACCTGTGTTCCGAGTGAGAGGAGGAGTCAGACTGCAGGAGCACAGCACCTGGGATCCTGTCTGGAGAGCTGAGCCAGTGGAATCCAACAACCATGGCAGCTGATGACAGTGGGAAGGGGCCAGCAATGCGCAAAAGAAAAAGAAAATTCAGTGAGAAGGAGTTAGAAGTCCTCACTGAGGAAGTGGTCATGCACCATGAGAAACTGGTTGGGAAGAAATCACTTCTTGTCTCGGAGTGTGAAAAGAGGAAAATATGGCTGGACATACAAAGAAAAATCAGTGTAGTGGGGGTCACACATTGCTCAATGGAGGATCTTTGCAAGCGCTGGTATGGTCTGTGCAGCAGGGCAAAGGAAAAGGTGGCTGAAAGGCTTGCAGAGGCAAAGACAGGAGGAGGCCTACCCACTCAAACTGGTACCACATCCTTGGAGGACATGATTGAGTCTACCCTCCAGCCTGAAGCTGTCATAGGAGTGACAGACCTAGACACCTCTGTGGGACCCAGTACCTCCCAAGGTAAGATGAAGTTGAAAGTACATGTGCTTGTTATGTGTAACAGATTACCCAATTTGGAAGAGCAGGCAGAACGCTGCTAATAACACTCCAGTCCACATACTGTGACAACACAGCAATGCATTATGGTAGTAGTAGTAGTAGTAGTAGTAGTAGTCAGTAGACATAAGAGGGAAGGCAAGGAGGTATGACCAAGCAGCATATGTGTATTTAAGTAATCCAAGCAAGTGACGACACACACTGGGTGATGGTAAACACAGTTTAATGCCAAAAACAATGCCCAAAACAATGTGAAATGTGACATAGTAGTACACAAATATTTACACTAAACAAGTGCTGTTTAATGTCACAGATACCCCAACACAAGAGCCAGAAGGTAGTCCATCCACTGACCCTCTGGAGATTCAGGAACAGTCAGGAGATGAACAAATAGAGGCCCCCTTCATCCCCAACACCTGCACCTACAAAGGCGCAGGAAGGCAGTGCCACCACTACCTGACGGATGAAGAAGGAGAAGAAAGCCAACCTGACCTGCCCACAACCCAGGCAGAGCAAGAGTACGGGTCCACATGCGGCACCACAACATCCCAAGCAAGAGGCGCAGGGCAATGGCACAGTTGGAAGAGGAGAAAGGCAACAGCTCTTCAGTCTGTGGTGGCCTGGAGGCTGCAATGTTGAAAGTGCAAGCACATGCGGTCAATGCAGGCACAGCTAGCTTCCATCAAAATCAACATCTCAGAAATGAAGGACACCATAACACAGTTCAGTACAGCAGTGGTGGACGGGCAGAGAGAAAGTACAAACAACTTCAGGCACATGACGGATGCTATCAGGGAACTCTGCAATGTCCTGAAGGAAGACCATGTGTCACACCGCAGATGGCACCACCAATTACTTGGCCATTTAGATGGCTGCACAGGGCTATCAACCACATGAGTAACACTACAACACTCCTGTCTCGACGAGCAGTGACCATGCAAGTGGAAATGGCACATTGTAACCGTAATGTGGCCAGGGGTCTGATTCAGGTCACAAATGCTGTCGAACAGTTACAAACTGCTACTGTTGGTGGTAGCAATTTACTGGGTGGGGGGATAGTGAGGATGCGTCAAGCCTAAGCAGCATCACAGTACCTGCTACTGAATGTAGAAGGCGCAGTTCCACACCTGCCGCTGCCTCAGAGGCCTCATCCGGGGAGGCAAGAGAGCACACAGACCTGGCCTCACTCAGGGAATTCAAATCTGAGCTCCGTAAGGAACTCAAAAAGGACATAAAAGCCTCCATGGATCAACTGAAACCTGACCTCACCGAACGTATGACGGTGCTCCAGCAGGATGTGGATTCCATAGGCACTAGGGTCAAGGAGATTGAGGGCCAGACACAATAATTGGACAAACACACATCGGCCTCCCAAGAAAAAGTGCAGGAACTCCATACGCAACTACAACTGGTGCTCCTGAAGGCAGAAGACTTGGAAAATAGGTCCCGGAGAGAGAACATCAGAATACGGGAAGAAGGCGCGGAGGGGCCGGATCCGGAGACCTTCATCAAGGGACTCTTTGCTGAGATTTTTGGGCCGCGCCAGATGAAGTTCAAAATTGATAGAGCGCACCGCGTGGGGAATCAACAGTCAGGAGAACGACGACATACCCGCGATGTCCTCGTCAAGCTCCATTCGTTTAAAACGAAGGAAGCGATCTTGCAAGCAGCAAGGAAAAAGGAAGAGAATTCCTTCCAAGGATCCAAATGTCTGTTGTTTCAAGGCTTGGCCCCCTCTACGCTGGCTCTACGGCAACAACTTAGGCCAATAACTTCGAGAGGACAACATAAGATATCGATGGACGTTCCCCTTTGGGCTGGCTTTTGAAGTTAACAATAAAACGCACCACATCTCTGATCTGGGAGAGGGCTTGCGAATCCTGGGGCTTCCGAATCCCGAAGAAGACTGCAGCAAGGGGGCGTTAAAAAAGACAAAAGCGACGAGGGTTACGAACACCCAGAGGCAGACTCTCTCAAAAATACCTAGACAGCATCGACGTGGGCCAAACGACTGTGAAGCTTCGACGAGAGGAAAATTGCAGTATTGAACATGTGGAAAGACCGGCGGAAAGATGGCAGTACACAGAAGGCGACGTCCAGGGGCTCCGTCTTGTATTAGATCATTCACTAAAATAAATACGCTTCTAGGCCATCTATACACTATGTGAACGACAGCCGAGGCTGCGGACCCTGACCAAGACGCTTGTCATCACGATCCCAGCCTCCAATATTGGGTTCGCTAGGGACCCGTGGAGGGCCCAGCATAAGTTCTTTTTGGTTACTTGTTGCATGTGTTTATGGGGGGGGGGGGGACAGGGGTGGATGGTGGTCAAGTTGGAAAATCAGACGAGTAGCACACGATGGGGACACAGGAAGATACTCCATTGCAGTTCTCGATGGCGCCCAGCTGAAGCAGAGGGGGAAGGTTACTAGCGTTGATAGGTCTGCCTAGGAGGAGGGGGTTGGGGTCAGACTACGGAATGGTTTCAATAGCCTCTTGGAACATGAGGGGTCTGAACTCTCCCCTCAAGCAACAGAAAATCTGGAAATATCTGGCAGCTCTCCAGTTTGAGGTAATAGCGCTTCAGGAAACGCATCTAAAGAAAACGGAAGAATCGTGCCTCCGTCACAAATGCTACCCCCTAATCTATAGGTCGTCGGTTGGATCTAAGAAGAAAGGAGTTGCGCTTATGTTTCGTACCTCCACCAAATTCCAGCCAGAAGTCATAAAAGCAGATAGAGAGGGCAGAGTGATCATGGTGAAGGGGAAATTGAGGGGTAGACAATGCACATTCATCTCGGCATATGCACCCAACACAGGCCAACCGATGTTCATAACCTCCCTGTTGGAGTTGATAGGCGGGTTTGCGGAAGGCCCGACTGTCCTTATGGGAGATTTTAATCTAACCTGGCATGCTGAAATTTATAGCACTCACTCCCACAGGTCGGCAACAGGCAGCTTCCCCAAAGGGATCAAGCATTGGGTCTCAAAGACGCATGGAGAACATTACATCCAACCACCAAAGACTACACTTTCTTTTCCCATGTACATCGTTCATATTCTAGGTTGGACCACATATTTATAAGTCAATCCCTACTGGGTTCACTCCAAGCGGCAAAGATACTTCCAATCACTATCTCAGATCACAGCTTAGTCACAATCAACCTTTCCTGGGGAGGCACTCCGTCAAACCCATCAAGATGGTACTTCCCGGTCTCAATCACCCGAGATAGGGTACTAAGGGACGAACTTAGGTCAGCAATAAACGAATATTTCTAGATGAATCAACCCCAAGACACCTCTCCCCTGATCAACTGGGATGCATTCAAAGCGGTTCTCAAGGGCAAATGTATTGAGTTAAATTCTGCACTGAACAAGCGGAGAGCTAGGGAACGAGTAGACCTAGAAGGCCAAACTACAGAGAGTAGAGAGAGAGGACAAGACGGCGCCCACACGGACCCTGCAACGTCAGCTTAGCGCACTGACGGGGAAAATCAAGGCAATCTATACCAATAGGGCAGAATACACCCTACTGCGGCTCAGTCAGATCTCATACGCCCAGGGGGGCAAGGTGGGAACTCACTTAGCCAGACAGTTTCATGAAAAGAGAGAAAGAGAATATATAGGGGGTATCTGCGATGAGGAGGGGAACCTAACACACACAGATGTTATCAAGGCACAAATATTTGGTAGGTTCTAAAGAGAGCTCTATACCGGCTCACCTCCATACCAGGGGGTGCAACACCAATACTTGCGCTCACTAGAACTGCCACAGGTCCCAACGTCGGTGAATGACCAATTAAACACCCCTTTCACCACCGACGAGGTAGGGAAGGCGATCGCAAAACTCAAACCACACAAGTCTCCAGGACCCGACAGCCTGAGGGCCCACTTCTATAAAACATACGCACCAGAGATTATTCCACACCTCACCTCTCTATTTAACGCAATAACGGATGGAAACACGGTGTCAAACTCTATGGCTGAGGCTGTGATCACCGTAATCCCTAAGGCAGGGAAAAATCTGCAGAGTTGCGCCTCCTATAGACCAATTGCCCTGTTCGATGTAGATGCCAAACTATACTCCACTATATTGGCTGCAAGGCTAGAGGACCTGATGCCTACACTGATCCACCCTGATCAATCAGGCTTCATAAAAGGCAGGCAGACTCATGATAATATACATAGGACAATACATTTGATTGAAAAAGCAATCAAATTCAAAATCCCGGCGATCCTTGTGGGCCTGGATGCCGAAAAGGCCTTTGACAGGGTGGATTGGTTGTTTCTCTTCCTCACCCTGGAACGCTTTGGATTCGGCGAAAGGTTTATTGATATGATTAGGGCCAACTACAGGTACCCTCACTCAAGAATACCGATCAACGGGTGTACGTCGCCTCCGTTTCCATTAAGTAGAGGTACAAGACAAGGCTGCCCACTTTCACCTCTATTGTTCGCTTTAAGCATCGAACCATTGGCGATACGAATTAAGGCCACCCCGGAGATTAGGGGGATTAGATTTGGCGGAGAGGACCATAAGCTATCATTATTCGAAGACGATATTTTGATGGCACTCACGAACCTGGGTCCCTCACTTCAGGCACTGCGGGCTGAACTTCGAAAGTTCGAAGAAGCAGCCGGCTTTAAAGTAAACCTGTCTAAATCCTCTATTTTAAATCTTACGGTCCCGGAGGGGGAGGCACGGCGGCTCCGTGAGCAAACTTCATTCCAGTGGGCGAGACGCTCCCTACAATATTCAGGAATTCAGCTCACTCCACGGATAGAGGACCTCTACGGGGCCAACTATCCCCCCCCCTTACTGTCTCAACTCCAACAGGATCTTAAACGTTGGAATCCCCTTTATATCTCTTGGCTTGGGTGAATAAATGCCATAAAAATGACAATGCTACCAAAGTTGCTCTACCTCTTCCAATAGACTTGGAACGGGACTTCCTGCCCAGAATCCGCTTTCTCATCACCAAGTTTATATGGCAGAATGGGAGGGCTCGTCTCCCTTTCCACATGAAAGCAGGCGGGGGCTGCGCTCCCGGATTTTGGTCTATACTACAAAGCAGGGGAATTGAGGATTATCGTGGAATGTCCCATGAGGGAGTCCGACAAACATTGGCTTCACATGGACAGAGCGATAGTGGGGAGAACAATATGGGATGTGCTTTGGAAACACAAGAGACAGGCCGGCTAATGCGTATACCAGCACGCCGACACAAACTGCTTTCAAAGTGTGGGATGATATCACGAGGGAAGGGGGGTGGACATCCTTCCCCTCGCCCTACATTCGAATCCACTTCAATCCCAACTTCCCCCCGGCACTAAGAGAAGGCCCATTCGACGCGTGAAGGGCAGGCGGTTGCTTAATGATCTCAGACTTATTTCATAACTTTGACATACTTACATTTGAGAACTGCCAAAGGGACTTTCAGGTCTCACCCAGCGAACACTTTCATTATTTTCAGCTTAAGCACTGGGTAACACAACGGCAGATCAGGGATGCAGCCTCTTGAGAACGCACTCCGATAGAAAAGTTTGTTCAAAGGGCAGGAACCATGAAAGGGGCAATTTCCTTCCTATATCGCCTTCTACTTTCAACATTACACACACCATGAGCAGGCTATATGAGCTTCTGGGAACAGGTGGTCGGGAGGCACATCTCAGAACAGAAATGGAAGCGCTTGTGGTCTGATATCGCTAAAAGTAATCACTCCCTGGATCTAAAAGAAGCACACTACAAAACCCTTTTTGATTGCTACCTATATCCTACTAAACTCAAAAAGATATTTCCGGAATCCTCTGATCTCTGCTGGCGGGGATGCAGCCTCCTCGGGGACTTCTGCCACATCTGGTGGGATTGCCCAACAATTAGGACTTTCTGGGAGGAGATCTTAGCGCACATTAAAGACTTGCTGGGTTACCCTATCATGACGTCCATAGAAGGGGTCCTCCTGGGCATCAGAGACCCAGACTTAGAATTCCAAAAGAAAGCAGATAAGGCGATAATATGGGCCTGCCTAGGGGCGGCTAAAACAACAATAGCGGCCGCTTGGAAAAGAAAGAAGCGCCTATCCTGTCACAGTGGCATTCACGCCTGTGGAGAATACTCACCATGGAAAGACTAGCGGACATATTCAGAGATGAATATCATTTTTTTAAATATAAATGGAGTCCCCTAGTCACATACCTGACTCAAGGCCTCCCCCTAGCAGTGCGTCCTCCCTCGTTAAGAACCCTGCACCTATTTCAGCTTTAAGATCCTCAATAGTCCTGACCTGATCTCGCCACTACACACGAGGGGTATATTCATGAGAATTAGAGATCGGACCATGTCGCATGGGAGCCTCTTCCTAACAACCTGCAAGACTGATTGACTAGTTCACAGTCTATGAAACCACCACCACCACCGTTAGTTAAGGGATGGGAGGGTGGGGACAGTTGGGGTAGCCTTACAAGGTCTTATGTCTTAAAATGCCTAAACACTGGTTTAATAAAGAATGTTTATTCCAGATGAGGGGAGGGGGGGCCATAGGACCTCACAAAGTATGAAGATGTATCCTCATTAGAGTGTAATGCTTGCATGAGGACTGTGATTTATATACATTGTACTGTCTCCTGACCTGATCTTCGTGTTTAATAAAAAGATCTTTGACAAAAAAAAAGTTCAGTGTGATTTCGGCACGTCTCTGTCTGCCATCTGCTGCCCTTGCAACGTTTGCTGGTCGGCGAGTTTGACGTGCTTCATCCTCCTCAGACTCAGAATCTGTCAGGTCCAAGGGTGTGCCTTTGGTTGTTGCAAGGTTGTGCAACATGGCACAAGTGGCCACAATTTTACAGCATATTTACGGCTTATGAATGAATGAAGAAACATTTCTAAAGCGCGTGGTTACCCGAGGGCATCCCAGCGCTAGCTGTAGCGCCCCAATAGACTTCAAGCAGAGCAAGGGAAGAGAAAAGTTTTCAGTTGTTTTCGGAAGTTCAAGTAATTTGGCTCAAGGCGAATGTTATGAGGAAGATGGTTCCAAAGCTTAGCCAAGTTATATGAGAACAGGCGGCCTCCACTTCGTGTCCGTCTGATTCTCGGAACTACTACCAGACACTTGTTTTCGGATCTCAAAGCCCTGTTGGGTCGATGGGGCTGAATCATAGAGCGAGTCATTGGCGAGCCTTTTCTGGAAAGTGCTTTATGTGCAATGCACATCGCCTTAAAATGAATTCTCTCCTGTATTGGAAGCCAGTGCAAAGTGGCAAGAGCGGGTTTAGCCGAGAGGCGTTTGGAGATGTTCAGTAGCAGGCGGGCTGCACAGTTTGTAGTCTTTTGGTCGTAAAATGAGGGGCTCCTAGGTAAACGGCATTGGCATAGTCCAGCCGTGACAAAATTAATGCTTGAACCAGCAGCCGTCTGGCAACAAAAGGTAATAGAGGAAGGATCTTTCTTAACATCCTCAAAAGACCATAACAGCTGGCTGCGACTTTCCGAGCTTGTTCATGAAAATCCAGGTTACAGTAGAGCCAAACGCCCAAGCTCTTAATCTGGTTCTTCGAAGCAGGAGGTGGGCCCAGGCAACTGGGCCAGAATGGATCTATGTTTACGGGGGCAGAGTTACCGAGAAACATAAGCTCAGTTTTTGCCCCATTAAGCTTCAAATATGAGCTGTCCATCCATCTGGATACCTTTTCGAGGCACGAGGCTAGGCCAGGTCCAGAGTTATCCTGCTGATTAAGAGAGACAACCGACTGGGTGTCGTCCGCATACGTGACAATCTGTACCCCGAACGGAAGTACAATTTCTGCCAAGGAACTTATATATATGATGACCACAGTCCTGTGGTAGGTTCTATCCTCCAGCAACCAAACAGGTACGGACCATATATATATATACACACACACACCCACACCCCACAAGTCTGGGGCATTTGCTTTGAGACGATTTCATCTTCAAAGACTATGAAGGATCTGTTTTCTAGGAAGGACTGCAGCCATTTCAGTGCTGTTCCAGTCACTCCCACGTCCCTAAGTCTTTGACTCATCAATTGATGGTTCACCGTATCGAAGGCTGCGCTGAGGTCTAACAGAATAAGGGCAGCGCAGCCTCCGCCGTCAAGGATTTTCCTTGCTTCCTCTACTACTGTCAGGAGAGCAGTCTCCGTGCCCTGCTGTGCTCTGAATCCTGTCTGTGTGGGATGAAGACAATTGTTATTTTCAAGGAAAGCTGAAAGAGCAGAATTTACATGCCTCTCAAGCTATTTTACTAATTCCAGGCAGCAGAGAGATGGGGCGGTAATTGGCCCGCTCCTCTGGATCTAGGTTGGGCTTTTTCAGGAGTGCTTTGACCCTGGCCTGTTTCCACGTAGGGGGCACAATTCCAGTCAGGAGAGAGGCGTTGATCACGTCCAGTATGACTGGTGATAGTCTCAGTCATCTGATTTAGAATGGTTGGGGGGGGGGGCGGGATCTGTGGGGGAACCCGATTTTAGCTGCTTCAAAATCCCATGAAGAGAGCTTAGGTTTAAAGGGGGAAATTCTTCCAGCAGGCCCTGTTCGTTTGGAGTTTTAGTGTCTGTTGGTAGTACAGTTTTGTTGAGTTATGACCTGAGGAAAGAACATATAAATGTTTTGTATTTTGGCCGAGAAAAATTCTGCTATTTGGTCGCACCGAAGTTGAGTGTTTTCAGAAGTAATGGGGTAAGTGGGGGGTTGTAAGAAGAGATTTTACGATATGAAAGATTTCACGAGGGGCATTTGCAGCCGATGTAATTTTCTCTTGATAAAAGCCAGCTTGGGCGGATTTTATTTCTGCTTTATAGATTTTTATCACCTCCCTATATTTAACTTTGTTTATTGCCGAAAAATCCTTCCTCCAGCTTCTTTCAAGCCTTTTACATAATTGTTTGAGCTCCCGGAGCTTAGGGGAATACCAAGCATTTTTATTGGCTCCTACTTTTTTGTGGATCACTTTTTTGGGAAGAACGGTATTAAGTGAAGACTCAAGCCAATTATTAAAATTATCATTTGCAATGATCGGATTAGGGTGAGATGTTGGTATAGTGTTTTCTAAGTTAGTCACCCAGGACGCCAATGGGAGCTTTGACCATGTGCGAGCCCGCTTTTTAGTTTTCACAGCTGGTATAATAGTGTCCTGCAAGACCCAAGTAAATTATACTGCAGTGCACCTCCACTTTTGTGTAGGCAGCGGAACCTACTCTTCAGTAGGCCGAAGGTCCGCTCTATCACATTGCGTGTAGACTTATGCGCAGTATTGTATTTCCTCTCACTTTGAGTTGCAGGATTCAAGTATGGGGTGAGTATGAAGGAGCACACAGCATATGCGCTGTCACCTACAGGCTAATAGGCAGTAGATTAGTCACTGTACTGTTTCACCATATCCAGAGAGTCTACTAGACTGTGTTACATGCATTTACCTAGCAGGTAATTCACCCCCAAGGAGACGTGTGTGTATAAACCACTGTGTCTGAATATGAAAGAATTGTGCGTTCTGCCAGGGAATTTTGCCACTATGTCAGTTATTATGTATGAGGCATTACATATGACCTGGATGTTCATTGAATGAGAGGATTTCCTGTTCCTGAACACGTACTTATTACCTGAGGGGGGACAAATGGCTACATGTGTACCATCAATGCACCAAATTACATGGGGTAATTGGTCTATCTGGAAGAAGCCTAATTTGGTCTGCTGCAATTCCTGTGGTGTAGTGGGGAATCTAATGTAATGGTGTATCCTCTGGAGCATTGCGTCCAGGAAGGCATTGAAAAAGCATGAAAGCGCACCTTGGGTGACCCCCTCCTGCTGCTGCTATCACCCCCTGGTAGCTCCCTGAAGCTAGAAGGTGCAGTGAACATAGGACGTGCACATGTGTGGGAATGGCACTGATCCTGCGAGTTTAATGCTGCAGTAGTGGATGTAGTACATCTATCAGGTCTAGGATAGTGGCGTAGTCTAATCTATATTTCTCATAGATTTCTTTCTCTGTCTGCTGAAACAGGGTTAGGCTCACTCTAAAAATGCGTTCTTGTCTCCTCCTCCTTCTCTGTGCTTCTGCAGCAATCCTCATCCTCCTCACTATGACTTACAGCGCTGCCATTGTGAAACATTCTGCGGCCCTCTGGGCGTGTTTAAATAGTTTGCACCTGGTTACCACCTGATTGGAATAGGTGGTAATTTGCATGTGCAAAATTGCTAATTTTGGAATATTCGCAATTTGCGAGTGGTTCATACATTGGTCTGAGAATAACAATTTGCGAATTCGCAATTTGAGATTCGCAATATTGGTATTCGCAAAATAAGGCACCGCATTTTTGCGATTACCAATTTTGCGAATGCGAACACTTTCATACATTGGGAAAGGCCATTTTGCGTTTCACAAACTGCACCATTTTGCGAACACAAAATGGTTTCATACATCTGGCCTTTAATGTTTTTCTCCACTACCAATTAAGCCAATTATGCCTTGATGTTTTATGATGCATGTTTCTTCACTTTACGTTACTCCCATTTTGACTATATTTTTCTGTTAGCAAGATGCCTGCTGTTTGTAAACGTAACAGTTAGAAATGGGTGAAAATTTAAATGATGCGTTTTATGGAATCCAAATAAACAATGTTAATTCTTCAGTTTAATTTAATCCCATTTCAAAGTGTCACCTTTCCACACAGTAGGCATCTGGCTCCTAGTGGTAGGTAAACATGGTGGCATACTTATAACTGAAAAATGCAGGCATTATTTTAAGTGGGAGGAAAAAAGTGTTACATATTTTGAACATTTTTGCAGAACATTTTTCTGCACTTTAAACTTCTCTCTTTTAAAAAAAGAAGTGTGAATGTTTGTGTTATTCATGTAACGGTACCACATGGCAAAAGGTATGTCCTGTGTCACAAGTACATACAACACAGTCTCTCAGTCATGTTTGTCCCATTCATATGTGCACATGCTCATACATCACCAAAGACCACCCTCTCACTGGCACAAATTGCAGCCCTGTCATATTGCCCCTAGTCAAAGGTTTTTTTTTTTTTTTTAAACCATGGTAACTGGCTCTATGGACGTTATGCTTAGTCAAAGGCGGGCGTGGGGTGTCTGGTAATGCGCAAGTTGCTTAGCCTTCAGTAGCTCATGATGATTTTCACTGATCAGAAGTAGCTTTCATTACAGAAAAGGCTGGAGACCCCTGGTCTAGTTGATACTCAGAACCCCCTCAGTGAAAAATATCTGCATTATTCATTACCTGTGTACAGATCTGTATGTTCCCAGTTAGGCGGTGAATGCCTGCAGGTTCTTAGGTTTGTATATCAGACACATAATGCCTTCAATGCTATACTAAGGTATTCCAACATTTAGTGGTGTGTGGAGTAAGAAGTAGAAAGATACACTACAAAATTATAGCCTGCAATTTAAGTATCATAAAATATAACTAAACAGTGAGTTGGCTCAATGACGTTAGTTTTAGACTGTATATAATCTACCTACATCTTTCAGTCTTAAAGTGATTCTAGTGATGGCTTATTGTCTGTGACCTCATTATATGAATTAAATTTGTTAGAATATTGTAATTAGTTAAGGCATCTCTTGCTCCATACCTTAATGGAATCAGTTTGCCTCCTCTTTTTCATCACAGGTCATTAACAATGCGTCTGAACGCTTTTCCATCACCAAAAAAGATAACTACACAGAGCTAACCATCGCTAACCTGCAACTGAATGAAGATCCTGGCGAGTACTCTTGCAATGCTACGAACACAGTCGGCTCGCAAGCAGCTACTACCATTCTGCGTGTACGTAGCCACCTGGCTCCGCTCTGGCCATTCCTTGGAATTTTGGTTGAAATCATCATCCTCGTGGTTATCATAGTAGTGTACGAGAAGCGCAAGAGACCAGACGAGGTCCCAGACGGTAAGAGCTCCCAGGACAAGGGTTTCTAAATGAATGTGAAAAGACTAAGGCTCCTCATAGTTTTCCTTCTGCCTAACAACCATGCATCACACTGCTTCCCACTTTCACATGTGTAATACGAGGCATTTAAGAAGGGTTAGTTATTTCATTCTCATTGCACTTAAAGCACGTCTTTTTTAAGTGCTGCAACAGTCTCATTAAATGTGAATTATCGGAAGGGGCCTACTGTGAAATTAGAAATTGCAGTAAATAAGCCCAGCCTATGAAAATTTTAATGCATGTCTTTAGCACTAAGAATAATCAGATTTTTAGGAACTTATGTACATGCCACAGTTCTCTCAACAGAAGTAAGGCAATATCCTGGACTTTTGAAATTACTAATTCAGAAGGTAGCACGGAATCTCAGTTTCAGAAAGTATTCTTGAATCAAAGGAGAATGTTTGGAACATTGTAACATGCTAATCTTAAAAGAAAATAATGATTTGGTGGGCATTCACGCCTCTTTCCAATCACCTGAACACATCAAGGGAGTGGTACAACGATTAGGAATTCGGATGTTTGTTGATTTTTTTCGCCATGTGGTTGAGCTGTCTGCTTTATTTTGAGAAGCAGGGACCGTGGGCCAATCCTAATAGTCTTCAATGAAATGGGCGTTTTCTTCCAGACAGCGGTGGGGAGATTACATAGAGATGTGCCCTGGGTATGTAACAGTCAAGCTCCAATTTTCATTTTTTTCACAATTTTTATTAGAATTATTTGAACCAAAACTCGAATAGAAAAGCAAAGTACTAATTCTTAATTCACAATTATTTGATTCAGTAAGTTGAACAGGCTTTCTTTTCTGAGCATTTATAACATGCTGTACTCACCAGTGGAAGATGTGCAGGTCTTGATACTTTAATGTTTCAGTCTGGCAAGAATTCCAGCCTGTTCCAAATACAAGTATTGCAAACACAAGGAGATGATGGATAGAGTGCTGAAACTTTTCAGACACTCACCCCCAGTCACAGATCTGGGTTGAATCCATCATCGTTCTTTAGCTCACTTCGCCACCTCAGTTCAGACCCAGCTATATGCAAATCAGTCTTGACCCTGTGCCTCATGGGAACAGTCCAGCCCGCACTTCCACGCCAGGTCTTCCCTGCACTGGAAAACAAGCATCCTGGACCCGTTTCGGGGTAACACCCCTCATCAGCCAGGCTAGCTTGAATCCAGTGGCAAAGTGAGCAAGGGACCCACGTCTGGGCATACCCTGCCAACTTAGGGCGAACAAATTAAACACAAGGAGATGATGGATGGAGTGCTGAAACGTTTCAGACACTCACCCCCAGTCACAGATCTGGGTTGAATCCATCATCATTCTTTAGCTCAATTCGCTTGAACTGCTAAGCCAGGTCTTTCATGGACCGGAAACCAGCATCCTGGGACCGGTTTCGTGGTAACACCCCTCATCAGCCAGGCTAGCTTGAATCCAGTGGCAAAGTGAGCAAGGGACCCACGTCTGGGCATACCTTGCCAACTTAGGGCTAACAAAGCAAACACAAGGAGATGATGGACGGAGTGCTGAAACTTTTCAGACATTCAACCCCAGTCACAGATCTGGGTTGAATCCATCATCGTGCTTTAGCTCTTCGCCACCCAGTTCAGACCCAGCTATATGCAAATCATTCTCGACCCTGTGCCTTATGGGAACAGTCCAAATACAAATATTGTACGCTTGAGTTGTGCGCCAGCCTGCTCCTTGCTAAAGTATCAGATTGAACAGGGAAACTCTTGTGCTCACTAGACACAATAACATATACACACCATCAAAGTAGTAGTAAAAATACTTTATTGCATTAATCATTTGATTACAATAATAGAGAATAGGGAAGCATAAAAATAGAAATAGAATAAAAAAATAAAAATCACATAATTTCCATGCGTGGTATCCTATAAAAGAAAACATACATAGATCGTAATACCTGTTTTTGCATCTATATACATATCCAATAATAAAAGCCATCTAGTCGTTTAATATTTTATAGGCATGTTCTAAAAACTGAACCATCCTTCTAATTGCACTTTCCCCTGCGAGCCTAAAACAATAACGTATAGCCTCCGTAGTTGTTCTTATTTTGGCATTATTAAACATGGGGCGTAAATATGTCTTCCGTGTAGGCAACAGCCTCGGGCAAATGCATATTAAATGTTCAAGAGTTTCCTTGCCGATTCCACAAAGCCGACATACCTGTGTATCTTTAAGAGCCTGATTCCAAGTCCCTTCGAACTCCCTATCGGAATATAAAATTGTCTGAACCTTAGGTATTTCCATTTAATATAACTGGTCAGATTCCATCCCAAGTATTCTTGAGCCTGCAAGGTATATGTGTCAATTATTAAGCCCGTATGTTTATATTTCCCTGCTTGTAGAAGATCTAAATTCCACTGTGTTAACTTTAGTGTTTTACATATTAAATTTTTCCGCACATCCCTGGTCATTCGCCCCATCTCCTGTATATCAGGCAGATCATAGGAGCCTATTTCCCACATTATACTAGATAGTTGCAGATCTCTTTTTTTTACTCCGGAGTTCCACCATTATTAGATAATTCAATGAGCTTGAATCGGCCTTAGCACAGTCAATAATATAATTAACACAGCTGTTCTTAAGCAGCATTTCCAGAGATTTTAGGCCAAATTCTAACCGTATCATACAATGTGGAGTAGCCTGTCGTAGGTGGAGTATGGTGCGTACACATTTCATAAAACATTTTTCGAGCTCAAAGATGACTTTCTTATTCATGGCAGGAGATGCATACAATAAAAACGGAATCATTTTCATTTGTAAAGCTTTAAGTATACAACTAACTAGTTATTGAGCTCAGTTGTTCACCTCCGTTGATTTTGCCCCCTTAGGTGCCTTATGCTGTATCCTCTGCTTGGCAGGGTACCACTCACTGGCATGGGCAAAACGAACAGCTAGAATTTAATTGGCTCGAGCAGGTCTATCTGTAATGCCTCTGCACTGAGATTGAAGAACAAAAGTATGTTCTTGTAATTAACTTTGCTTTCCATTTTAGACGTTGTGACTATGAAGGTGTCATCATACAATAATTCCTTGTGCGGTCACCATTACTCTCCATGGTTTTCCAAGCAAGGAGTTGTGATTGTGACGTGCTACTTCCTTTAGGATGATCACAGCACCACCTTCGTCTGGATTAACTTGTGATAGGAATGATTCCATTTCCTCTCTTAGGCTTTGCCCACCAACTCTGCTGGTGTCTTCTTAATGATGACGTTTGCAGCACATTTTGAACTTTCCCCCAAAAAACTACTTCAGCTGTGTGATGAAGCCTGCTGCATATATTTTGTTTGAATGGGTGTAACTTCACCAAGGTTTGCTATAACTGTTGTGTAATCCTCAACGGACTAACTTGAATTTTTTTCTTCATGGCGGATTCTTGAGGTTTTATGGTAACAATTTTGATTTCATCTGGTGGCATTATCAATGTTGTCAAACGTTTCATTCGATGAGTAGACAGGTTATTAGATTTCTCTCTTCTTAAATTGATCCACTCTTCTGATATACAGATACCAGATAACATTCCTGCAGGTGAAAATGTTTCTCTGGATCTCTGTATTGTTTTGGCCTTCTGTTTGTCATCCTTATCCATGCAGCCTTTTCAACACTTTCAGCACTTTAGGAATCCTCTACATTTGTTTTTCTTTAAGTAGAAAGTGAAAAGAGTAAGAGTAATCCCTCAAAATTTCTACCTCTGCTGTCTACAAGAAAATTGCCAAGCCTGTGAAACTATGAAGTTGCAGTTTCTATGCATAGGGCAATAGTGCTGTGCCCATTTGTCTTCTCTTCTTCTGCCTTAGGGCTATTACATTCAAGGGAGAGTCACCAGCACACCCTCCAGACTCCTAATCCAAATCCACTCAGTATTTAAGATCACACTCCTCCCATTTGAGAGGTACTTTTCTCCACTCCTCTAAATGTATTTGCTTCACCTGCTTTCTAAGAACTGCTTGCCTCGCTTACTGTATCTGCTTGCCATGTTACCCTTTTGATAGTGCCTTGGGTGCATTTGTTCGTCACCCTTCAGTTACACCATAAGGATATTTCGGTCATGAAAGAGTAGGACACGAGATAACAGGGCTCGAGACATTAACACTTTTATTTAACCAATACACTGCATCACCAAGGGCAATGGAAATTGTGTAATCTTTTTAGTCACAGTGCTGATTTAACAGAAACATGGCAAACTGTACGCCTGCTCGTATGTCCTTTGTGCTTGACCAAGAGAGAATTACAAGTAGGTTGTGGGTGACTGATGCTGGGTCTCAGGTCGACCCAAATCTAGCAAATCTAACTGAGATTGCCATTTGAAATACCCAGGGCTGCATTCTTGCAGCTTCTTGTGTGGTATATAGTGTTATCAACTGCTTTCTTTTCCCACACCAGTAGCCAGTAAAGCCTTTCAAAGTAGGGGCAGTATTATCATCATTTTATACTGAAGACGATGAGGGCTCAGTTGCTCTTGGCTGTCTGCAGTTTTTTCAGTGACTATGAAGGAGATACTGGTGTTGAAAATTGCTACTCTCCAAGCAGTACTACACCCTGGGCAAACTGTTGTATGCCATGCTCACAGTGAGAATCCCACATAAAAGCTTAAGTTGATGTAATGTGTTTTTCATGACTATGTAGATTTGAATGTGAAAAATTATAAGTCCGCCTTAACACACAACATTAAGGCTAAAAATGTGTTGATATTTCGCGCTGCGGAGGATGCACGGAGCTGACATATCTCAATGAGGTCTGATTAGCTGCCACTACTTTAACAACGATGTGGTGGCAGCCTTCTTAGGACTGAGTGCTGAGTCCTAAGAAAAATGTTTAAAAATATGTAAGGGGACAGAGTAGAGATACCATGCGCCCCCTCCCCAACATTAAATCTGCCCCAGAGATGGGGTCCTTTGGGCCCAACAATCGCTCAGGGAAGGGTGCATTCCCTCCTCCCCTTTATTTTACAAACTGCCCATGGGGATGAATTCCCCGGGGCCCAACAGTGGCTCAGGAAGTAGGGCTGCATGCCCCCATCCTCTTCATTTTTACAAACCTCCTTGGGGGACGGGGTCTCTGGGACCCACCAGTGGCTCGGGAGGGGGGGGAGGGTTTAGGGGGACGCCACCCACCCCTTCCCTTTATTTTACATTTGGCCTGGGGGATGTGGTCCCTGGGGCCTCAAGGAGGCTCGGGAGGGAGGGGCTGGATGCCCGACACCCCTAATAAACCTTTTTTTTCCCACTCTTCCCCTTTCCCCCCGGCCCACCCTGACCTCCTCTCTAAGTACCAAAGCCCGCGCTATTTAACAAAAACATTTGCAGTAGATTCACAGAGACACTGCATATTTATGGCAAAACGTTTACAAAATATATATTTTGGGTCCCCCTCTAGGACCTCCCACCAGCCCTATAGTAAGGGGGGGCAGGGTATCACGTGAAGAAAATAGGAGGGTGATATTTTGTTTACCTGTCTTTGTCTTAGGATGCAATGTTCAAGAGTACCTAGACTCTTGAACAAGGATCATTATTCAACAAAATGAGCAAAGTCAGAGCCTCGTTGCATTAAGATCATTCTCACACCAAGTCCAGAATCTGTTTCAGTGACACGCATAACTCTCCTCATAGCCAGGACTAAATCCAGGAAATCATCTGGCAAAGGCTACCTTGAAGAGGCTAATTTTCTATCCTCAAAGTGTGAAGGCAAATTACTTGGGCAGTTGAATGGAAACTGTTCATTGGGACCCAATATCCATTGGTGTTTAATAGGTGGACATACTGAATCTCCTGAAGTCTACATACTATGTCTGCCTGGCCAGTCAAACACTGTTCGTATCAATTATATCCTATGGAACCTCCTCTTCTGCAGGCCTGTGTGCTGGAAGGGATTGTCACAGGCATATTGTAGCTGGTATGCCCACAAAGTGGTAAATGAGCTCCTTGAATATTATTTCTCTCACTTGAAACAAACAAATCTATTTGCTTGCTGCTGATAGATAGTATACTTTCATCAGCACCAGCTTTTTCAGTTTCCCTGTTATCCTCCGATATGTCCCTATATTTTTTCAGCATCCTGCTCTGGTGACTGTCTCCAGGTGAGACTCTGCTGGAAGAGGTATCTATCAGAAGAAACTGTTACTTATATTTGATCAAATGTTTCTGATGTATGATCTTTCCAAAGATCATTCCTCACTTTCCTCTCCTGCTTTCCATTTTTGAGATTTGCCTCAACTTCTACTTTGGCTCTGTGGTGGTTGAATATATGTGAAACTGACGTCACAGGCACAGAGTGTTTTTAGGAGCTGAAACATCACTTAAGGCTAACGCCTACCTAGCTCAGTCCTCAGAGCTGCTCTGGTGCTACCTGGCATGTAGGCTTTATAATCTGCAAACTTTCTGCATTCAGTCTGATATGTTTTCAATTCTGTAATTTACAAGATGAAAGAATATCCATTAAAAAAAAAAGTGTCAACGAAGGTAAGGTACTATTTCTTTTAAAACACATTTGAATCCCTGTCTGGTCATGATTTTTAAGCAATATTCTGGTATTTCTGTCCACCATGGAGTTCACTCGCCACCTTCGTTCTGCAGCCAGATCTCGAAATACAGCCTTTGTTTTAAGGACCTGCTGGAGTTTGATCTCGGTGTTTAACTTTACACAGCCTGCTTTGTCTGCTATATTTTGTCCACTTTCCCCCACATCCACCTTGTACTCAACTGAATTATTTCTGGAGCAACTGGATTTCTATGTGTTTGTTGAATTACCTCGCAAGGAAACCTGCCTTCTTGGAAACCAGGACATCTCCATAACTTCTTTGTGCCCTTGTTCCAACCATGAGATGATCTTTTCTGTGTGGCTAAAGTATTATTGCCAGAGCTACAGGACTGTTCTTGTACCAGATGACTGATTTCACGCAGACCAATACTGTGCATCTAAGTTATTGGCAGCCCTGTTTGGGCTCTTTTTGGAAACATGTCCCAGTGTTTTAACAGTCTAGCTCTTAAGCTTTCTGTAGTATCAAAATAGGTCCACATAGACGTTTTTCTTAAATGAAAGGCTTCTTCCTAAAGAGACCAAAACTTTCATTTCCTAGCTTTCTTGAATTCACTTGGGGTGCCAGAGGAGGTACATGTGGAGAGGAAATCCCCTTCAAAAGGCCAGTCTCTAGCTCCTCAATCGATTGTGTCAAACTTCTTGTTCATTGTTGGGGCCTCGCATAGGGCAACTGATGCAAGGTTATTGTTCAACCAGGAAGCAGTCATGCCATAAAATATGGTGGGATTGACAGTGGTCCATCTAGCTGTACAGTCCTTCCTTCCCTCAATAGCTGCAAGCTTTTTTTCTTTATTAGTGTCCACTAACAATCAAGATGCAGTATATATCAAAACCTATTAAAACGTATCAAACTCGTGCTATGCATCACCGAAACATGGCTCACACCCATATGGCTCTTCTATGAGCTTATTGCAGATATGTAAACAAGATTCTACATCACAATCAAATGGTGTACTCAGTTCTGCTATTATGTGAACAAGTGGTCCATGAATCATTCTTCCCCCGCTCGCCAACCACCTTCTTTGAAAGCCTCTTTACTCACAACTCACTTTGAGCCATTCAGTGCACATTCTTCTACTTCATGTACAGACGCTTGCATTCAAATATATGAAAGAGAACTTCACACCCTTCGCCACAGTCACTCACACAAACACCGGCCTACAAACGAGACTTCAACCTGCCAGGAGACTCAGCTACAGAAACATGTAGGAACTCTTCCTCTCTCTAATCAAATCCCTTGATTTCACTGCCCTTGTCACATCTCCCAACCATTCAAAAGTAAATAATTTAGATCTCACCCCCCCTCTCTGCTGTCTCATTCTTAAAATCTCATTACCTCTGAATTGGTTCAAAACACCATGCAGTCCCTTTTACCATTGTATACAACTAACAACGCTGTGCCAACTAAAGCACTACAAGGTCATCACTTCCTATTGCAGACCAACAACATCCCTCTTTTTATTTTTTGTAATATTTCTTTATTAGATTTCTAAATATTACAAATACAAGGACACCTGGTCCCATAAGGTAATTAGTAATGAAAAGCACAAGATATAAGCATGCAATCAAACAGTTTACAGTTTTATAAGTGACGGTAGTCCGTTGCCATCACATAGTATCCTGTAATTATTTCCTTTGCCAGTTTTGCCCTCCATCTCACATATAAGCAGTTCCCACCACAATTCACAGGTCCACCTCCCATACCCATTGAAGTAGTAATCCAGAATATACAAAATACACATAGGTTGTCATATTACTTAAAAAGTCTGCTGCTTGGTCAGGCAGAGTAGAGTACATCAACATTCCAACTCGTACCGCTCTAGCCTTGCTCCTCTATTCTTTGGAAGCTGGTCTGGGGAAGGACTCATTTGGACTGTAACTGACTGCGGTAGGTATGGTGGTTAGGGAGAGGCCACACCTTACTCTACCCCACACTGTCCTAGTGATCAGACAGATGAGCCAGGAGGACATGTTACTGTCACCAGCAACAAGCTGTGTTGTCGTTGGTGTCCAGGTTACAGGCACTCTTGCTGGAACGGGTGCACGCATGCTGCACGTGTAAGCGATCACATGGTTCAGGCCTTCGTCTTTCACTATCCATGAATGTGGGACATCTGGAGCTTACCCTGTTATTCCATTATTGGGGTGGTGGTGTGAATGCAGACCAGTACTTAAGGGTCGATAAGGTGTATGAACCGTCCCCAAATTGTCTCACACTTTTGGAGTTGATTCTTCATCTTATATATACATCATTCAAATGTAGCTAAGCGGAACAGTTCGGTCGTCCAGTATGCACATCTTTGCTGTCATTAGTGCCATCGATAGCCACCATCTCCAAGGGGAGATGGCATCATCCGTGTCTGTGGTGTCATGAAGTATGGCCAGCTGTGCAGATTCTCCAAAAGGGTAGAGGCTAGTGTTGTGTAATGTGTGCCAGACTTCCTTCCAGTAGCCAGAAGGCCTAGGGCAGGACCACAGTATGTGGTAAAATTACAGTCCGGTTGTGTACATCGCCAGCAATGGTCATTGGGTGGTAGCTGGGCTCTGTTCAATTTGCAGGGGATCTGGTACCAGACATGGAGCACTTTGAACTATGCGAACTTCAGTCTGGTCTCTTACAGTGCGCGGTCATGAGAGTCCATGAGGTCCGTCAGTGTTCGTCTGAGTATACAGTGCCCAGTCTCTCCTGCCAATAAACTTTAGCAGCAGTTCGGGTGCGAACAACCTCCCTCTCTTTACTAAACAGCCCATCACACTACAGCACATCCGCTTACTTGCTGTATCAGTCAGTGCATTCCTACACCTTGCTGCTGAGACACTCACCATCACATACCTGCCAAATCCTCTGCTCTGTTACTTGCACAGTTTAAACTCAAACAAGGACATCTGTAAAAAGTCTGGCACATTGAAGTCCCCAACATACCCCCTCAACACTGAAAGCCATACACAAACACCACAAAAGCAAAAGAAATCAAAGACTATCCTCTGTAACCAATCCCACAGGTTCAAAATGAGTCAAACACTTTAAACCAAAAAACTGTTAACCCACTCTTCCCACCTATCATCCTTTACTCAGTTGGAAATCCACCATTTCTTTGTAGACAAATTCAGAAACATAAAGTTCAACACAGGGCTGACCTGCAACCTCTTGACAATTCCACTGTATCGCCATACACCATAAAAAAAATCTTACTTTAACGTCTTTCACCTTACATCTCACCTGATATATCTTCCCTTAAAACCACCTCATATGAGACCAGCATTCAGCCCTCATCTATTAAAATTGCACCCCAGTAAAGCACTATCAACCCATTCAATATTTATACTTTCTTCGCAGGAACATTCCATGCCTCAGTGAGTGCTTTTGAAGGACGATAGGTCCTTTGTCTGAAGGCCTCATCTTCACACCCATTCGCTTGAAACAATGTATGCATTAATAAGGTACGCTGCAGACAACTTAGGATATTGGTATCCATCAATATGTCAATGCCATAAACAGCTAGACTTCAAACCTGCTGTTTAGATTGTCTGATTATTAGGCTGTCTTTATATTGCCCACGAACAGTTTGTGAATGACCTCCCATTCCTGTTAAAAATTGACTGGGGCACTATGAGGCTAAAATGAACATGAGGGAATAAAGGATGCACCCAGAGCATTTGAAAATGCTCTAGTTTTTGGAAAATATAAATTGCAAAAGGCTAGAACGTCTGCAGTACATAAAACATCATTTGATGATCATTTACATTTTGTGAACTGTGATATATGGTCAGTGGAACTTTTTAATCATATTAGTAATTTCAAACACTATGTGTTTGTTAATTGTAAACTTAAAATATATGTAGGCTTTCCTGTTTTCAGTTTCTAATTTTTGTAAATTTCAGTGGGTATTTTTCAGTGTTTTAAAAAAATCAGTGGTTTTCAGAGTTTACTCTTTTTTGCTCTGAAAAAATCATAGTGATGGCGTTTGACGAGTGCTTATAAAGTATTGCATTTTGTCCCTTCCCTCGTTCGTTCTTCCTTCCTTCTTTAAATCTTCTCTCTGTACATTTTCCTTGAATTTCCTCTTTCAAGTACATTTTCATTATTTCCCATCATCTTTCTGGCAGTCTTATGTCCCAGCTCTCAGACTCCTGTTTCCAGGAGTCCTCTCCCACCCCATGTCCAGGATGTGCATAGATGGGGATCCACCCCATTAAGATTTGGTTGGAGCAGATACAAATTTTGTGGTATCTCAATCAGATTGGGGCATATTTAATGCTCTACAAATTCACATAGAAGTCTGCTAAGGAGTTAATAGACCGACTGCTAACTATATGGTCTTAGGTGACTGCAAACTCTGCTGCTCTATGAAGTAGAAGCTGAGGCAGTTCACGCCATCAATGAAGTTTATTTTACATTGTTTGACTACGCCAGAGGATTTTGTGTTTATTTGAAAACCAGCAGAAGGAATGCTAAGAACTGATGTTTTTTGTCACGCATGGGGCCAATTGTTCATTTGAAAGTAGTGCAGGACTGTGCTGCTTGCAAGCATATGTGAGTTAACAATGGTACTTTACTTTTGTGTTATATGCAACATTTACTATTCTAGTGCATATTCCATCTTGGGGGAAAGAACAAGCACAGCTCAATATTTTTCCATTAAATGTTGTCATAGTTGGTTCTGGTTATTTTGCCAAGTGCTAAGCCATGTTTCAACACCATAGGTTCCGTGCTTCATTTTGCCATGGAAAGCAGTAAGAATGAAAGTTTAACTTGGTGCTCCTGGAGCTGTGAAAGGAGCATGTTCTACTTCAGTATGCAGGCTCAGAACTGAATCATGTTCCTGTTTTTAATCAGATTGTGCTGTCTGCAGCACATACTTTGAAAAACAGCAATGGCTCTCTTCATGATTTTTGAGCTGCACTGATCATACACGGTGTATGCAGCTCAGTTTCAGCAAAGCCGGCACATGTACCTCTTCTGTGCCTGTGCATGGTTGCTGAATATTCATGATATGGTCCTTGTCTTTCTGTATGAGGCTTGGGCTTCGATAGGCATGCTTTTCCGGCCATCACCATGTAAATCTAAGAACAGGAGTCTTAGATACAATGATTTACAGGAGACATTGATTCTTGAGGTGTCGGTACGCACAGTGATCTTTGTTGCACAATCTTGATACACGAGCTTTCAGAACCAAGTTCTGTCCAACCCTCAGTGAAGGAGGATGATACCATCGTGGTGCCTCTAGCCCAATAATGAGACCGTGCTCAAAGTTCAGCTGCAAACCTACCGGCCATTACACAGCAATTTGCAGGGAACAGTGGGCAGTACTCCTATGATAAACCAAGGCTCCAGGCTCATGGAGTCAGAGACCCGACAGAAGATATAGACAGAAGATATAGTGCATTCTGAGGCCTCACTTGTGCTCGCATAATTCCGGTTGCAGCACTTTCCAAAAATTTCAGAGATTCCCCAAACTTTCACCCGATATAAAAAGTCTATGTAAAACAAAAGGTCCTGATGAAGATGGAGACCATTGATATTGTTCATTGAAACGTACGTCGGCTAGAGAGTGTGACACCCCAGACATCAGCACAGCAATCGAGGTTGGATGCCTTTCACCCCGTTTTTCCAACTATCTGTGCATGTAGCGTTGGTCTGGGGCGTAGTATGGTAGTGTGCAGTATGTTAGTGACATGGTTGTGGGTCATTTGAATGAGGTGTGAGTGCAGGGTATTGATTTTCTCTTTTCTATTCTAATTTTATTGCAACAGTTTTTATATTCCAAATATAGATATAAAACTGAATCAAGATTGTTGAATGAAATGTTGTTAATGTCAATTTTCAAATTTTTGATAAACATGTAAAAAAAGAGAAAAAAATATAAAATATGAAACAACAATATCCTAAGTTGGAGTGCGGAGAGTAGTATCTTAGCATGCCCTAGTTTTGAGCTTAAAAAAGCCGCCATTAAAGAAATATAGGTCTAGTGGGAGCTTGTTTCTGCATACATAGTTCGTTTTTTCCCCCTTCTCCCAGACCTATTTAGCAGGGGGTTGCCTTTCTCAATAACCATATGGAATAGGTTCTGTACATCTAATGCACCAGTGTTGTATATCTTTAACACAACTAGGATCAGAATTAATGGCACAAGTGTTACCCGGGGTCCCCTGCTGGGTGTCGGCATTGGTTGCAAAAATCATGTTTGAGTAATCTGCTCCAGTGGACCTTTTTCTGGATTGACAGCAAGAGGTAGACTGTTCTGCTTAGCCATCAGTTGAGCTACATCTCTGTCCCTCAATGTTCTAAGTGGAATCTGCTGACAGGTTACACTCCTCAGCGGTGTAATTTGGAAGACAAAGGACGGCAATTGTGCTCATCCTTCCAATGTTTCGTTTTACAACAGGAGGGAACTTTAAAAATAAGAGTTGCCACAGGGGCTGAAGTAGCATCTGAGGCGATAACAATACCTTCCATACTCCAGAGCAAGAGAATGTGGTGCCTTGAGATGTTCAGTGATAATTAAATAAAATTCCCTTACAATACTTCATTTGTGAAGATTAGATCTAAAAAGTATAAGCTGTCTTCAGGGCGTCCTGCCTCACAGAGTGGAAAAATAGTTTCTGTGCATTTTGGAACTGTGGAACATTTGCCTGTCTTAATGTAATTGTTGCAAAGAAAAATTTCTGAAAGCTGATACTTGTTAATTAAATCGAACATTTCAGCCAGAGTATCTGTTAGAGGCAAAATAATTCTCATTTCCTCTGGTTAATAATAATTTTAAAAAAATGAAAATGCTGCCTCCTAGAACCATGTTGTGTTTGAGTTAATATCAATTAAATCTATTGAAGTTTAAGGATTCTGCCTAAAGGTGGAGATAGTTTAATGTTCATGATGGAGAAGTAACATACTACATTGGCTGATGGAACCACGCATTCGTTGTAACGCATGCCGTTACAGCGCAAATGCCTTTACCACGAATTTCATTGTAAAGGCATGTATGTTAGAGGCATATGCGTGGTAAAGGTTCTCCCTCAAAATTTAAAACCACCTCTCTAGATCCCAGCCTTAGCCCTAAAGCCGGCCCCTGGCACAAACCTCCCCCCTAAGTTAGGAAAATTAATTTCCTAATTAGGAAATTGCTTTTCCAAATGTATGAGTACTCTTGAGTTTTATTAGCAATTCGTAGTGGGTGCGAATAGACCTACCTTATGAATATTAATGAGGTAGATCGTAATTTCTGACCCATTAGGAATCACATCTATCACAGAGATGGTGGCCTGTTGGGGTCAGCAGACCATCATGTCTGTGATTGCTTTTAAATAAAGCAATCTTTTTTTTTTTTAAGCGCAGAAAATTTTCCTTAAAGGTAAACGGGATGTGTTTAAAAAGAAAAAAAAATTAAACGTTGAAGTTTAATTTTTTAACAGTAGTCAGTGGGACCACTGCCTGCTCTTAAATACTTTACCAACCATTCTCAAAGGGGAATCTATCTTCTGGTACTGTACAAATGGTGAAGGTGGACGTATGGCTGTGGTAAGGGCTACAGTAATACTGTTACTGAGTAAACTCTAGCAGTGAAATACCTAATTCGTTACCATGATGAACTGGTCCTTCAGCATAAATGTATTCTCAAATAATACTGGCTTTCTGTATAGTATCACCTCTATTTCTTCTCTGTAACAGAAGTATGCTCATTTGCACAATAAAGGAGATCAATTCTGGTCCATTTTGCAGTTATAGGCTGTACTGCCATTTTTAATGCAAAAACGGTAGCGGGTGTTGCACTCATGCAGTGAGTTTAGACCTATTCTGGAATTGCAGGGAAACTAGTTGAGTATACTATGGAAGAATGTATTCTTTTTTTACCTCGTACCTGCATTGTGAATTATTTAATGCTATTTTTATACTGTTTTTTTTTTTAACTGTAACATCACTATCAAAAGGAAGGTGTGATCAAAACTAATACAAGTGAGCACGTTTAAAATTGGTAAAAAACAAAACTTCAATTGCGCTAATTACAGATGACAAAAACTTGAAAGCAGTTTGTTTGTAAATGTTTCTGCAGTTATGTATATTTTTACAATTGCGTTTCAATAGTTTAATTGTATTATTTTGTGTACTATTGACGTTTTCTTCCACCTTCCAATTTAACCACAAAATCGCTTTTTTCTGCACATCCGTTGCTTTTCCACATATGCTGCTCACCCTCGTTCCTGATTCTCCTGTCTCTTTTACTTGTTTTTTTCTTTAACCTTTAACTTTGAAGAAGTTAATCTGTGAAGCTCCTTTAGATTTATAGGCTGTGCTACTCAGTGTTGCTTTAATGACACCCTTGGTGCTCCTAGTCGAATGGTTGTCGTTTGTACTGATTCATCAGTGGTACTTCCTCATGCTGGACAGCTCAATGAGTATTTATTGCTGAATGGTTTAACAGTAGTACTGCTTGGAGGAGGGAGAAGTTAATCAACCATGTTCCTTATTTTTGAAGAGCTGACCTTATACTGAACTCCGCAGTTGGTCGTCAGCCTTGCATCTTCATTCTGCTAAGCTTTCATGTTTCCCATAGTCTAGACCATGCCTAATTTTGGTCTCATTAATGCTAGGATAGTTTATTGAAGAAGTTGCTTAGTACTGGAAAATGTAATAATTGGCACCATTGAATTCTTTTGAAGAATGTATCCATTCCTCTGTTGAATGTTGGTAGAGTTTGATGGTGGCTCTTCGAGTTAGAAGATCATGTTAGTGCTTCTTGGTTGCTCTCTTTAATGCATGAAAGTTTATCTGTAACTTTCAGTAGAGCTCAGAGGTCCATTGATGATCATCCCGTTATTTTCAAAGGTGCTTTGATATCGTTTGTCAAGAAGACCATAGTGATGAAAGTGGTTTGTTTTGGCAGGTTCTTTTGATGTTGATTTGACTTACCCACAGGAGCTGTCATTTGTGCAAAATTCAGTGGCTAATTTGGTGAGAGTGGTTTTCAGTACAGTGCCTAAGTGTGGGAATACTTTAATGGTGACTTGGATGGTGTAAAAAAACTAAATAGTTTTTAGTGCTTAGAGCAATTCAATTGTCCAGTTGTGCTACTGAGGACTGGAATACTTTGATCGTATTGCTTACTATTGAAAGTGTGGCTTCCTTGACTTCCCTCAAATTTTCAGCACTCATTGGTACTAAAATGGCTTGTTAATGATGCTTCTTACATCAGATGCTTTCATTTAATGCTTGTTCTTGTGAGGGAACTATTTCCTTAAAGTTTTCATAAATACTGTTGTAATTCATGGTGTTGGGAATATAGTATATTGATAGAACTTGTTAAAACTGGAAGGAGTTATCAATAGTGCTCCTTATTGGAAAAAGATTTCCTTCACGATTTTGTTTGTGCAGATAGAATGACAGAACGGGTTACTACTTGACAGCTTAGTGCTATAAGAATTTGATGGACATTCGTATCTATTATGTAGTTTTACAAAGAGCCAGCATGCTTTGAAAATTACCATAGTGCTGGCTCAATTTTTCGGTTTGTACTGCTAGTAAAAAATGTTGCCATGGCTAATAGATAATTGGAGTGTATGTTTGGGAATGCTGATAGTCAATGTGTTAATTGCTTTGTTTTTTTACTTCGCAATCTATGATCTCCAGTATTTTAGGTTGCTGGAAAGGATTGTAGTATTATTCAGTTGTGTTGATGTTTGTTGATGACTTTGCTTACTGTTCTTCATACTGGTGGAGATCTTCATTTGCAGTTTTAGTGCTGGAAGATGTTACCAACCCCATGTGATGGAAAGTAATGTTTTCAGTATGGGAAATAAATACTGATTTTGCTTTTGAATGCTGATAGCTTTTGTATCCTTAACGTCTGTATTATATTAAGGTGCATAACCCAAGTGTTCTTATTTGTGTGAGACGGCTCCTTTATTTACACAGTGCATCACGTTAAGTTGTATTGTTATGTGGACTATTGCCTTATGCTACTGCTGGACATGATTACTGAACAAACTACTTGGTACTAGCACGCCTCCAGTGGTTAATCTGTTTATTTATATTGTACCTTTCATTACAGGATTAGTTTTTTTCATGTGGGTTGGAAAAAATGCAACTTAAATATGCTGTTTGTTTGTTCTGAACTGTGTTTTAATAAGGCTGTTTAGAAGTGAATCCAGTAAGTTTTGCCCCTTGATGCCAGAAGAGTTTAATAGATTATAGTTCTTAAATGCTATAACATTTTGATATCCCAACTTTGTAGATGTTCTTATTTAGTAATGGAAAAGAAAAATGAATAGCCTCCCTAGTCCAGAATTATTTATTGTTGGTCATCCTTAATTTTGAGTTATTTTATTGATAATCCTTCGAGCCTGGCGTTTGGTGCTACCGGAAGTAGATATCACTTAGAGTCTAAATGCTGTAGCCCGTAGCAATGTCAGTGTTTTATTTATTGTTAACTATAATCTGTGCTGGAAGTGGTTGTTGGCAACCCTTTGTTTATAGGAAAACTGCTCGAAATATATCTGGAAGAAAATGTTAGTATTGGTACACTTGTTGAAAAAGCGTGACACCATTATTTAGTACTGGAATGAAGTATTTATAAAGGCTGTTGGTCCTGCAAGAGTTTATGAATGGCTCTTGAGTTCTGAATTATGTTGATCTGTTAATGGTAGAGGAGTACAGCCTCTCTACTGTTTGAAAGATTTATTTATTGAGTTACCGTATTCTGTAAATTAATTGTTTATTTGTTATACAGAAAGAATTTATGTGCTCTTATTAGTTCTTGGAATACTTTTAAAACCTTACTAAATGATGGACATTTATGAGGCGCTCCTGGAGTGTGCCCTTAAGTTAGGCTAGAAGATTTCATCAGTACTTTCCCTGAGCACTTCAAGAATGTTCAGTCGTACTTCACCAGATAAATTTTAAGTGGATAGAAGAATATATTCTTAATATTGCAATAAATATGGTACCTGTAGAGGTCCTCAATGGAACTAAAGGATTGGAGTTTCATGCTCGGCTTTATTCTCAATATGTTTTTCAATGCTCCTCCTTCCTGCTGGAATAGTAAATGGAGAATATTTAGCGCTTCATGCATGAAAAGCTGAAATAATATTTTCACTTTTGAAAGCCTATATTGATTATAAACATAATTGTCTTATCAGTACTGTTCCTCTGAGCTCCAAGAGATATTTTTTTTTAGTATTGAAAGACTATTGGATGTTCTTAATAGTTCTCAAGGAGAATCATTCGTGGCATACCTTGGTTCTGTAGTATTTTTATATATCAGTGGTTGCAAAAGTATTCAGTTACTCCTTCTTTTTTTTTTTTTTTTTTTTTAGTCTACTTTTAATGCTCCGTGATGATTGGAGGGGTTTTGTATCGTCCTCCAAAGTGATGGCTCTCCAAATGCTATGCATTTTAGTACACAGTACTGGAAGATTATTGGTGTCTCCATTAGTGCTATCTAGTTGTGCTCTTTAATGAAGGACTTTAGAAATGCATCTGTGGGGCAGTTTACTAGCGTTGTATAGTAACAGATAATGTTAAAGGCAGCACTTTATTTTTATTGTTTGGGGATTTATATATGAATCTATGTAGTCCTGCAATATCTCAGAGATGCATATAGTGATATAAATGGTTGTAAGATGTATGTCAGTGGTGGTTCCTCATTATAAAAGAATGAGATGAAGTTGCTGAAGTGATTATCAATGGTGCCCAGTGCTTGAAAGCTTACTGGTAGCTCAGCTTGGTGTTTGATTAACCCAAGAGCACTTGAGAGTTCTTTAAACTAGGTCAGTGTCCATTTCCTTGGTGAAAGGAGTACTATCGTAGTTCTTTCTTTTCAGACACTATGTTTAAAACGTTTTGCAATTCCCTGTTCTGTTTGCATCAAATAGTTGGTGCCCCTGAAGTGTATTGATTGCGCACCGTTTGTTCTAGTAATTTGTACTATGCGTATTTCAATTTTATTTATTAGATCTGATTGATGAAACCATCCTTTTGCTCTGTTTTATGGTGGACAGTGACTCTCTTTAGTGCTGTGAAAGTGATTCTGTGGCGTTGTTAGTAAAGAACGTTTGTGTGACGTAAGTACTTGAGCAGCGTAATACCCATCTATTATGCTAGACTCTGATTACAGGATCACATTGTTTTGGCGTTAACTAGTGTTTCTACTTGGGCTGTAGAAATTGCAGCTGGAGGAGTTAGTGAGTGAAGTCTTATTTTTTTTCAATGATAATTTTGTTATAGCAGGTCTTAACTGGAGCCTGTATCTGCTTGTGCTTTAGTACTCTTGGTCTTTGTTTACTGCTCCCTTAAGCTGGCAAACATTAGTGGCACCCGTAACTGGCATCAGTTCTTCCTGTGATTTTCTCAATCCTATTCTTTCTTCTGAAAGATTTGATAGGGTCTAGATGCAACCTAGTGGAAAATCACTTAGTAGTGCTATGTGGTGAACCAGGAGTGCATCGTTGGATTTCTGCACTACCATAGCCTATCTTGAAGCTGAGCTGCTCATATATACCTCTTGTTCTTAGTCATAGGCCAAAGGGTTAACACCACACCCCAAACTATAGTAGAATCTAGTTTGCCTTGCATACTTATAAACGCGTGCTCTATGATTAAGCATCATTTTGAATTCAATCTGCTGACTGAAACTTACTCTCCAGCCCTTAGCTTTGTTACGGAGACATGGGTTAACTTTCAATCTGATCCAGATTTTATTGCAGCCACTCCAGAAGTATACACATTTTATAAACTTGACAGGGCAGACACGTGGTGGGGGTATTGCGCTTGTTTACAATTCTCACATAAAGAAGCGCTGCAATTCCCTCTTCCCCTCATCATGTGAAGCCTTTACCTTTTGTGCACACCTAACTGACAATTTCTAATTTAATGGCATGCTGATCTACCGCCCTCCAGGTCCCATACTAGTTTTATCTGTGAATTAAATAGTATGTTAGAAGCCAACATTTTACTTCATAATCTCACTGTTTTAGGTGTTTTTAACTTTCACTTGGACATGCCCACTGATGCTGATACATTTCATTTATTTCAGAACATGGAGGCCCTCAGCCTTTCTCAGAGGGTATTAGGGCCTATGCACTCAGTGGGCCATTCGTTGGATGGAATTTTTTCTAACTGTCCCACTTTAGGCAATATTACTACACTACCGCTCTTATGGTCTGATCATATGGCAATTTTCTTTGACATTAGCTACCTCTCCTCTATTCAGGCAATAGTAGGCTGCCCTAGCTGGATTTCATCTCGTAAGTGGCACAATATTCGAGCAGACGAATTGGCCACTCTGCTACCAATCTCCACACCTAACGAATCGGAAGACGTGGAACGTGAAGTGGCGCAGTACACGCACTGGCTGGACGCCGCTGCTCACTCCTTGGCGCCGGTTAAAAACTCTCTAATAAAAAGACACAAACCATCTGCACCATGGTTCTCAGACAAACTTAGAGCAGCTAAGCAGTGCTGTCGTAGACAGGAAACAAAATGGAGAGCCTTATACTCTGAGGAGAAGATCACTTATAAAAAATGCATAGCTGAGTACAAAAAACTGATTGTCCAGGAAAAGTCTATCTTCTATACCACTAAAGTGGAAGAAGCATCAGATTCGGCAAAAGAGCTGTTCGCGACAGTCCTGGAGACTTACCACGGTTACCACTAAAAACTGTAATGACCACAGTCCATCTTTCTGTGAGTTAGTGGCAAACGCAGTGTGTTTTTAACAATTTTTTCACCTCTCTGTCATCTATTCCATTTGACACTGAGGCCCTTTCTTGTCCACATTTGAACAGTACCCTTAGCTTCTTCGCTCTGCCCTCAATTGAGAGAGTGGCAGATATGCTCAAATCAGCTAAATCTGGTGACCCATGTCCGCCTAAAATAGCTTTCCTATTGGCTGATAGCATTGCGCCCAAGCTCACTGCTATCTTCCACCGCATGTGCTGCTCGGGGCAGTTTCCATCAGAATGGGAAAAGGCACTCGTTTGCCGCTCATTAAAAAACCTTCCCTAGATCCTTCTGATCCGAATAACTACCGCCCGATATCCTGCCTACCACTCCCTGCTAAGCTGATTGAAAAGATCATGAATGAGCAACTGTTTAGCCATGTCAAGGATAACCTACTTGATTCTACCCAATTCGGTTTTAGGGCCGGGCATAGCACTGAATCTGCCCTCTTAAAAGCTACTGAGGAAATCAGAAGCTCACTAGATAATGGGGGCAGAGCGGCTCTGATCCTGCTTGACCTATCAGTGGCCTTTGATATGGTAAATCATGGGCTGCTGATGGAGAGGTTGAGCAGGATAGGTGTAACAAAGGCGGCATGGAAATTGTTGGATTCATTTCTTAAAGGACTGGTACAGCCAGTTCGACTGGGTGACTTTTCGTCTCCGGAATTCTCGCTGGCCTGTGGTATACCCCACGGATCGGCAATTAGCCCCACACTTTTCAATTTCTACGTCACTCCTCTAGCAGACCTAATCAGATCTTTTGGCTTCACCCTTACTTCCTATGCAGACGAGACACAGATAGTTGTCTCATTGGATAGTGGAGTTGAAGCTGTTGGTTCAAGATTCCGAAAATGTATGCAAGCTGTTAACTTGTGGATGGCCAGAAATTGCTTGAAGTTAAACTCCGGTAAGATGGAGGTTTTTATCTTCGGCTCTCCGCCATCCTTCTGGTCTCCGGAATGGTGGCCAGTGGAGCTAGGTCCATTCCCTTTGCCGGTGAAGAAAACCAAAAATCTGAGAGTAATGATAAATGACTCTCTCTCTCTCAGATCAGGTCAAATCCGTCACTTCAGCAGCTTTTTACACCTTGAAATTAAGCAAAAAGATCCTTCCGTTTATACCCAATCATTTACAGAAAACAGTAGTCACTTCCTTGGTGATGTCTAGAATTGACTATGCGAATGGACTGTACTTTAATGCCCATCAGCAGGTGTTAAACAAATTGTAGACACTACAGAATGCAGCGGCACGTACCCATTTAAAAATTCCTACATTTCACTCCGTTGCAGGTTCCATCAGAAAGCTACCCTGGCTCCCTGTGAGGCAGAGAGTGCTTTTTAAGGTTCTCTGCATTGTCTACAAGGCCTTGCCTAATCAAGGTCCTGAATGTTTTAAGAACAGTTTTAGATGGTACTCACCATCTAGATCTTTAAGATCCGTTTCTGCCAAATTGGTATCGGTACCTAGGTACAAGCGAACCTCCTGGGGCGGAAGAGGCTTTGTTGTTGGTACCTCTAAAGCCTGGAAGAAACTTCCTCTTCACATTAAATCTATGCCAAATCTGCTGGCTTTCAGGAAATCACTAAAAACCTGGCTTTTCAAGTCCTGCTAAAATCTCTTCTGGGCTATTTCTCTTGTGGTCTTTATCAGCTAGCGCCAAGACACCCATGGGCATTCGAGTGCTTAACAAAACTACTTAACATAACATAACCTATTCCTCAATTTTTTGTAAGGTGATTAACTCAGTATTGGAATGTTCCACTTTTAAATTCTGGTGCCCTATCTTTATCCTGCTCATTGTTTCTTTGAACTCTATTTCACTACATATCTTTGCTACAAATTGCTATATATATCAGGCTTGCCAACTTGAGAACAGTTTTCATTGTGCAAGAAAGTGGCTGTGCATCAGAGGGGTGTGACTTTGTGCTGAGTACAGCTTGAGGCACTACAACTCACTATTTCCCCCTCCCATTATCAGGAGCGGCCTGTGCAAGTAAGAGCGGTGGGGCAGGGTGGGTGGCAGAGTCGACAGACGATAAGGGAAAATTAAATATTTAATTTTCCCTCCTCCTCGTCTGTCGAGCCCCAACCACTCTTACCTGCAGGGGCTGCTCCTGCCCATTATAAAAATTAGCTGGAAACCTGCTTTCTGCTGGGGTTTCCAGTTAATTATGTGCTCACCGTGTGATATCTATGGTTGTATGTGATTTCATAGAAAAACTATTTCATGGAATACCATTACTGAGAAACCATATCATCTAAACTTTTTAATGGAATTTTTCAGAATGAATGGCATTTACCTTTTCATAGAAACCAATTCATAAAATTTCTTTTTGGTCTAAATTGTCTTTTGAATGAGTGTAAATGCAATAGTTGCAGGTCTTACTTTCAGAAACAGTTTTGTTGGCGATTATTTATTTCCATGCTTTACTTCAGGGAACATTATTTCATCTTTATATCTTTTACATTGTCAAACAATTACTTCAGATGCTTTAAATTCTCTGACCCATCACCACCCATAAACACCATCCGTTGCTGACCTCTCACAATCCCTAAACACCATCAATCCCTGCCCACTAAAACCCCTCCCCACACCTAAACTACACTCATCCCTGAATTCTAAAAGCCCTTTCTACCCCGAAAATCCACTATCCCTGAACCATAAAATCGCCAACTACCCCTAACTCCACCCATTACTGAACCCTAAAAACCCCTCACCACCCTAAACTCCACCCCATCCTCAACCCTAAAAACTCTTCACCACCCATGTTGTATTCCTCTTAGGGTGTCCATACACGGGCTTTCCTGTATCATGTCCTTATATAGGCACAATTCGCCCTGCCCTTATATAGGCATAAAATCCCAGTCCTTATTTAGGCATTAAACCGTGCACTCCAAATACAGGCATGGTCTCCGACATCCGTCCACCCTAACGTCACAACGAGTTCTTGAAGAACAGACTCTTAGGCTGCAGGAGTTTCCCTAGCACAGGACTATTGATTTCTTCAAGGACTCATCTATTATGCATGAACCGTTATACCTTAGGGGTTCATTCATGACGTCTTCCGCTGTCCGATTCACGTCAATGCTAACATTCTGAGGTACCTCTCAGGTATAAATATACCTTCCCTAGCCCCTGTAAATCAGAGGAGAGTTCGACTTCAGAGGAGCCCGTTTCCTGGCCTGACACACTGAGAAGACGCTGTCATCCCTGCACGCAGAGAGTCCAGCTTCCAGTGATCTAACTTCCCACGCGGGGTGTTGGAGTTCGAATCTGGCAAGAGATTCCCACCTCTCTCATTCTTAAGGTATGGAGCTGACTAGAACCTAGAGGGACTCTTGGCATACTTGGCATACTAGGCTTAACATACTCTTAGTATACTATAGTATGGAATACTTCACCTACTTCATACCTCTCCCTACACCTAGGTTAGGTTGGGTACATTGGGGTAGAATTAACTTAGAACCGCATCGTATGAGTACTCGCATTTTTAGTCTGTTATTTATGTAAATGAATATCTGGTAAAGATCATGCTAGCGCAGTATTATTTATTTCTACTGCTTACGCTGTACATTATTTATCTTGCATACTGGCTTGTGATCGTAACAGCACATTTAACTTACACCAGAAACAAGACTGTTCAATAAATCTTTTATTGAAACGCCCGTCTATTCTTTCTGTGTAACTTTGAGGAAAACTAAGTATGCACGACTGAGCTGAGTGAAATGGTTATCTATTGTTTCTACGACATGTTCTGATTCTAAAGGGAAACAAAGTTGTCATGTTTTGCGGCTGCCAGAAACTACTCCCTTCTTGTTTGACAAGGAGTTTCTAGTGGCCTCTGAGCTAGCTGGTACAAGTAATTAAGTTTAATATACTCGATAGGGACATACTGACCTTAGTCCTATGTCAAACCTATAGGGGATATTATTCCAATGCGCAGAGCCTATTAGGGAAATAGGAGCTACACTACACCCAAGCCACTACATATAATTGACCTTAAAAGCCCTCACCAGCCAAAACTCTGCCCATCCATGAACCCTAAAACCTCCTAAACACCCTTACACTCCAACCATCCCTGAACCCTAAAACCCTCTCACCACCCCTATACTCCACCAATCTCTAAACCCTAAAAACTCCTTTCTGTGCCCAAGCGCCAATTATTCCTGACTTCTAAAACGCCTCATCACCCTAAACATTACCCATGCCTGAACGCAAAACACCCACTGTAGTCCTAAACTCCATCCAAATTTAATGTAATTTTTGATTTTTCCTTAGTGTTATCTTTCCTTTAAAATGTTTCCTCTAATTTCTTAAAATTGTCTTTCTTAAAATTGATTTTCCATGATTTCATTTCCTCTTTGGTGTCTCAGTTTTTGTTTTCCATTAATTCAGACATATCAGATATCTGCACCTCACTGGGTGGCTGTGTGAAGGGATCTGATATAGAGTGACAAACGGTGGCACCCTGTGAGCTGGAAGGCCTGATATAGGTATATAAATGGATATAGATATAGAGGAGCGTCTGCAACCAGGAGGTTAGGGGAAAGCAATATGTTTTGCCTGCTGCTTAAGAACTATGCTGTTGGAGAACTTGTGCAAACACTCTGCATGGACTGCCAGTCGATGTCTGTTGCTACATCCGATGAGAAAAATAAGTAATACTAATGTAGGAGCTCCATCCTTATTTGAACCCAGGCAAGTTCAACAAGGCAAAGGGAGCAGATGAGATATCTTTTCTATTGTTTTTGTTACTTACATATCAAGAAAAATTACCTCTGGTAGAAAATTCCATTGAGTATTTACTTAAATTCTGAGTCCTAGGTGGCCATACTAGCTTTCGATCTGAACAAGGCACGTCTCTGTACCCTGTGGTAAGAGCCCCTGTAGGTTAAGCTGTATTCATGCGAGATTTACACTGACTTACCTATGTGGTGGAAAGGCCATGGGATGTGGATTGCAAAAGTAAGAGAAAACTTATCTGTTTGCCAATTCACGGTCTTAACATTCAAGCTAGAAGAATTGTGAAACATTAGAAGTGGTATTCATTTTTCAATGCTCCAAAACACTATTTGTGTCACCACAGTGTAAGAGCTAAGTGAAACACATGCAGAAGTAGAATACTCTGAAAATGTATAAATATGATGAGTTACAATGCAAAAAAGAAACTGAACATAATAAAATAATTGACAATTAAGGAATGGGCCAGGGGGAATAGGATTCACTGAGTAAGCGCAATGCTCATGCGAGCTGTATGCTATGCAGTAACAAGACAAATTTACTGTGAAAACATCAGCTATGTAATATGTGTTTTTGTCATCTTATCTATTGCTGGAGTAGTAACAACCTTACTTAAGGGCAGTCACATTTGCCAGAAACTTTCACCAATGCATGTGTGCCTGAGTTTGGGGAAAGGTAAAATTCTTATGGTGAAAGGGGCCTTTAAGTGATAAACATTTTAAGCAAGAACCTGGGGAAATCACGTGATCGTCTTTGAACATTGAGCATACAATGGTGTGTACCCATGCACAAGCGCCCACTCACATATACACATGGATATATAGTTAAAGCCCTTTCCAGTAAAATGATAATGTTATCACAGTACATAAGACACGTATGAAAGTTAGCTAAATTAATAGACTTTTGAGAATCATGTATTCTTGTGTAAAGATGATTATCTATTAAAAGATAGTTAAGATGAGGAAAATTTGGGGATAGGTTCCCTCTGCCAGAGCAAACATCAGCCTTGTATTACCTTTGCCCTGCACATTATTCCATGCTTGCAACCTTGTGTAAGTCATTAGGCTTGGGTCCTGTCCTTTCCACAGCATAAGCTGCTTGCTTATTCCCTTGAACTTAGTACTGCGTCCTAAAGTTGAAGTGTCGCATATGTCATCAGTTTGGCCTCAGAATGGGTGGGAGGTTGGGTTTGGAATGGTACTGGGGGGAGGGGTGCAGAGGGTTAATATTGATACTTGTCGGTTACTGTGACTTCTTTTTTTTCCCCCCTTCAATTGCATCATACTCTTATAAAACCCCGGTGGTAAGTGCGAGTTCTGCATGTCTTGGAGTTTGTCTTATCTCTGCTTCCGTCTTTAAGATGCGCAGTTCATGATGTTAACACTTTTCTTCGAGTTCCTCATTCACGTTTCACAACTAATTTAGATTTCAGTTTGCTGTTTATAATATTTAATTTTTTGTTGGGTTGCTATACCTTTTTTCTGTAGTTCTGTCCTTCCCTAAAAACCCTATCCCTCCCCGACGTTTAGGGATTCAGACTTCTGTTTGTTGTGTATTGTATTGTTTCTTCAGGGGATGGAGATTAGAAGATGGAGAACAAATAGTTCCACAAGGTAGCCCAACAAGATAGTCTTTTAAACTGGCGATTTGTGTGCATCTTGTGTATCTGTTCAGGCCTCACAGGCTCTGCATTACTGATAACTTCTATTGCAGATGAAACTAAATCAAGGTTTGGACTAAACCAGCGACACTGGAGGTATTATGTGCATTAATGCCGTATTTTCCAGCTATGGGCTAATTAAATTTTGGCTGCAAATTCCTGTTTGCAATTGAAATGGGATTCTTTGTTGTGCCGTGATTGTCCATGCGCTAATTGCACATGTGCCATTTCCGCAAGCTGTAATTTTTGTATTCCACAATATTTGCCCACCGGTTTAAATCCGGTAAAACAATGCGAGGATTTGCTGCCAAAGAGTGTGACATTCTGATTTGCGCACTCTGAAAAGGTGGGCAAATTCGAATTGTGCACTCTTCGCAATATGATTCTTGCAGTGTTTTAACTCCAAAAACATGTTGGCAAATATCACGGAGTATATAATTGGCACATGTGCAAATACCACCCTACTTGGAATCCTGTTTCAGGTGCAAACGGGAGAATGCTTCCAAAGTGTAATTAGCATCTTGGGTCTAATCAGTACATTCAGTAGCAAGGAGAATGACTTGCACCGACCATGCACACATGAAGAACTGCCATTTAAACTTACATACTCTGGAAGAAGGCTGACAACTAATACAAGAAACACATTAAGTTTCAAAGCAATTTCTAGTTTCTCACCATTCTGAATCTTCAAACCAATTTCGTACCTGATCCTTAGCTTTTAAATTGGACAATCTTGTAGCAATGGCCACTAATCACTATTTGCCTTCTGTTCTTTTTATTCCTTGATTAGGAGTCTTTGCTACTTGGCGAATGTTCACTTTTATATAATCCATAGATTTGTTCTTAAAAATATCAATGTTGTGCATTTCGCAGCATTATCACGTCTGTAGCTACATGTTCTAATCCCTGGGCCTCGACTATTGAGTGTTTTCTTTAGGTTTTCTTTCTTCTTGTGCCCTGCCTTGCCATCCCTTCGACCCGATCCAGGCTGTTTTAGCAAACTCTGATTTAGCCTTGCCCTTCACTGCTTGACGTTCATCATGCTCTCTTTCTGCTGGGTTTGAGCCTTCCGGGCAAAGATTAATTTAAGGAAGACTAAGTGAGATGTCCACTAAGAACAGAACTATTGGAATGGTGTGGGTTCTAATGAACAGTGCCTCTTGAACTGCCATCCACTTTGTGCCTTCTTTTACCCCTCCTCGTCCTAATTTGGTCATCTTGAAAGAAACTGCTTTTTTAATATGTACTTTCCTGCTCAGTCTTATACCTTAATTGGTGGCTCTGCTGTTAGAGGGATACATTTTTGTGGAATGTATGTGTCCACAGTGATAGACTAACATTCTTAATGAGAAGCCAATGAAAGAAGATGAAAGGTACAGATCCTAAAAATGGATTTCCCATACTAATTCAGTGGGAATTTCTGTAACTCGGCCAAGCTGATTCTTTATCTTGCATTCCAAAGATGAGGAGTGCAATACGGTTGACAAAATCATAATAAATATGTGCTCCCCTTTGGATACTGTATCAGGTGAGAATGGAATGCATGGGTACAGTGCAACCTAAAGTCTCTAGCAGTGGTTCAAGTGTCTGCATATTCCAACAAATTTACACAAAGAGTATGAAATTTGTTATTGCAGGGAAGGATCTTGGCTTTTGCAATTCTTGGGCCTTTTGTCATATGGTATTTGCATTAAGGTTTTAAATCCAGCATAAGCTGTTGGATTGTGAGGCTGTCCGGTTTTCCTTCGTGTGCCATAAACCATAGACTTAGGGCGAATTGGTGGAAACCTCATTAGATGAAGAGAAGTCTGCAGTGTGGTTAGAGGCAGACGTGGTCCAGTATGGTTTGCCTGAACACTGACCTACTTCGGGTCTTGACATGTGCAGGGAACCAGTCTGTCTGAGCCGTTATCTGGCTAGGATTCACCTACCTGAAGAACATCTGATGTTGAGAAAATTCAGCAGCACAAGAAGCTGTAGGAACCATTCCTGCTCAACCTGGCATGTGATGAGAAAAGGGCAACAGCTAACACCTCTTTTCTTTAAAAAGGTTACCTGCGTTCTGCTCATATTGCAACGAGGTTGCTGTGCTAATTATTTCATTCTGTTGGTGTTACTCCACACCGCTCCATTGTCCTGCCTAGGTTTGTGTTATATAAATACAATTAATTAGGAAACATGTTTTAGAGGAACTGACCTCCTCAGACTTTCTTTTTTATAATATTTCTTTGATAATTCCCAGTTGAAAGGCAAAGTACAGTCCCAGACACAGATTTATATTAGGTGGCCATTTGAGGCCCCTCGTCTACTGCTGCTTTTGGGGAGAAAGACAAAAGGTTTTACTGAGGAATTCTGTGCCTGAGATCCCTTTATTTGGGCACCCGTATTAGCAAAGTTATCTTTTCGGAACATGCCAGCCAACACTGCCAGACAGGGATTATCCTTTTTCAAGTTTACCCGCAGCTCTCCGAAAATAAGTCTTTTCAGAGAAATTAAGATCCTTCTTTTGTGGGCTTGGTTGAGATCGTGGCAATTAGACAAATTAAGACAACTGTACTACTTCAGTCTGATTTGCTTCCTCTTTTCTGGATATTTGGAAGCTAAACCTCAAAACAAACAGATTTGCTGTAAATGTTGCACATTATGGCACCTCTTTCAACTATGCCACATTTGGTTCTGTTATAGGCAGATTTGACTGTCGATACAAAGGCTTTCTGTTTTTCATTGTATCGGCTACATATGTATTTCTCTAAGCACTGCTACAGTCAGTTAGAAATGCAGTGATTCACTTGGAACTTATATGTGGAGTATAATGTTTTACTTTTCTGGAGGGATACAGTACCTTTTTCAATGAAAGCATTACTATTGTAGAATGTGTTTCTCCGAAGGTGGTCTCAAATCGTCCCAAATCATGTGCATATCACTAGTAATTTTTAGGAGATGAAAAATATACTGAGCACAACAGTGGCAGGCAGACTGGCTTTAAATAAAATTTAGTATGAATTCAACTACAAAACCGATAATGAGTACAAAAGTGAAAATTCTAATAGTTAAATATGAAAAGATGACAAAGAAATTTGTGTATGAGGAAGAAAGAGCTATGCATTAAAACATCAATTGCAACTGCTCGTCAGGAGAGAAACTTGTTTGAGTGGTGTGGCCACTATATTCCTGGACAAGCCAGTGAACAGGAGAAAGGATTAAACACCTTTAACCCTGAAATAGGTTTGTCCCAGTGGTTAGAACAAAGTTACGCACTGTCCAGATCCACTATCACTGAGTTTGAAGAAGGAAACAGCCTTAAAAGTGTACTGCCTGTGTAGGAATGCCTGTGAAAGAAGTTGATTACTCTCTATGTATACAAATGTGCAGTATTACTATCTGATAGGATGCTTTTCCATTAATTGGAAATCATCTCTGGATAAGGATAATGTTACCCGCTAAGTTTAAAAGGACCACTTTTCTGCCACTGCCTTGGTACAGGCCCTCTTGTGCCTGTTCCGAACATCCCAACATGCGTCAGCCCTGATGGCTTTCTTTCAGATTGCTTGAACTGTTATAACACTACAAAATATTGGAAGCCAAAACCAAAAGAGTAGTCCTTCCACCGTCATCTGTTTTTGTCCACCCTGCCCCTCTGCAAGTGTCCTCATTAAGCTTGGTGGATCCTACCCTAAAAAAGATTGCTATTAAAGCTTACAATGCCAGGCAGTCAAAAGTTAAACTGGTTGAAGCAGTTATGGCCCCAATCTTTTGTGCAGGAAGGTCACCATGAATTGTTTTCAGTATACCGGAGTAGCATAAGTCTGTGCAATCAAATCATGTACAATATGGAAGTAAGGGAAAATCTTTAGGTTCCTGTCGGGAGATGCCATTAAGTTAGTGTTGCTTGAAGGAGCAGAAATTAATTCCAAAAGCAATCTTTGCTCAGTCTCAACTAAGTAGCTAATGCTGTTATCTTGACCTGCGGTGACAGTAAGTATCCTTACTGCTGCACGATGTCTTCAATATACTGGCAGGTTACCATTACTAACACAGTTCCACAGCAGTCTCATCCTTTTGTCAACCTAGGAGCCATGTGTTCCACAGTAACAAGGCACCGATAATGAATAGGCCAGTCAGAAGAAGTAAAAGAATGGAAAGCTTCCAGCATGTTCCTCAGTAAGGCCCCCATGTTTCAGTTACTTACCACTAACCATGCAGTTAACAGCTGTTAGTCCATGATGGGCAACATTCTCCTCTCTTGCCAGGTATTTTCTGTAGGTTCTTTACTTGTAGGTTCTGTATCTCTCTATGCTTAAGCACTTGAGATGCAACTCACTGAAGAAGCCTTTAATAGCAAAACACGGCTGGCTTTGTTGTTGTCATTCAGAGAGATTGTAATAATATAATAATCCATATTTGTAAAGCGCGCACATATCACCCCTTAAGGTTTCAAGGCGCTTTTAGATTAAGGGAGATTAAATGAGATATTGCCCAGAGTCACATGATGCTGAGCTGAGCTGCCTGCCGGTTCTGGGGATTGAACCGTGAGCCCGCGCCCTGGAGTCAGACGCTCTGACCGCTGCGCCACACACCTCCCACCCAGATTGTGATATAGAAGTTGAGAATGCACTGCTTCTTTTGGAGCAGGGCCAATAATAATTTGTATAAATTTGATCTTCTATATTGCCACTAAATAGCGAAGAAGCAGTTGCCTGGAATGATACCCTCTGCAAGTAATTTAGATCAATTGACTTGTTTCTATCCATGGTTGTCTTTATTTCCATTTGCAACCAGTATCCTCTTCACCAAGAATCAATTTAATCTGTTTTTGGTCTTATTTTTGTTTCAAGTTGAAGATTCTAGAGTCCATCCATTGTTGTCTTCCTTTCTGGGTGGACTCCACACCCTACTATTCTTTGACTTTCTTCCTAGAGGAGCCCAGAATGTAGGGCATGTCTTGCACATGATACATAGTAGGAAACAAAGCAAGTGTTAATTGTGTGGACTAGAAGTCTTCTACCAACTCATACGGTGTCCCAATTGTGACGAGAAAGCGAATTTTGTATCTAGACTTTGAATTTGGGATGTTCAAGGCTTTTTGCCATCTCTGCCTCTGAACAGTATGTGCTGTTTTCTTCAAGACCATATGCTGGCATAAATTTGGTGTAAGCTGGCTACAGTTTATCTGAGCCTGTATTGGACACAGTGCATGACTCTGCAGATAACCATGTTTCACTTTCCAAGAAAGGTGCATTACCTAAGCTTGAGAATTCTGATGTACTGTAGGCCAAGCAGCTACCTCCATACCAGTGGTCCCTCTGATGAATATCTTGCAGGTACACTGATCAGTCCAAAAATAACAATATTAAGAATTCCAACTTGAGGATATACCCACGACACTAAGTGTTTACTTAATTCGCACTAGAGAATACTCATTTAAAAATGCATCAATTAAAGTTCCTTTCTTGTGTCCCAGAAATGTCTTTCCATTGTCTCAATAGGAGCCCTTTTCGGCCCAGCAATGGGCCCCTTTATGACCCGTCTGTGTACAGAGGAGTGTGACTTTGCTACAATGTTTCTTTCCCTTCTCCAAAGGAATCACAATCTTTGAAGATGTCAGTGTTCTATTTGCCAAAAATGTTACTTCTCAGCTTTTCATGCCCACATAGTAGTGCCATAGGGGGCTTTGAAAACTTTGGAGCCAGGTGTTAATTTTTTGGGAATTCTATAGTTGTAATATTTCATCTCTAGTGACTCTAAACCCTCTAGTGTACCGCAATGCCGTCCAGGTTCCACGCACAGCCTTGATCAGTGGGGGGCCTTACAGATCAGACCCAAACGGAAATTGTGTTTTTTGAATGCAGGTTCATAGTCAGCTGTTAAAAAGAGGGAGATTTGGAGACAGATCAGTTACAAGTTACTGCTGTCCAGTCAGACATCAGAGAAAGATTCAAAATGGTTGCTGTTGGTAGTGAAGAACACTATTCAAGGACTCAGGTGTTCCAGACCAGTGTAATACCTTGCTCACTATAATAAGCTACTCATGTAAAACACTGATTCTTCTGTGTAGAGATCCTCAACAGTGCACACTTGAAATATCCCACATCCTTAGACCAGGACCTTACATGGATTCATTTGAACTTTGTAAACTTTTGGTAATTAGTGTGTAACAGTCTTACCCCATTCCCGAACGTCCTCTTTTGTGGCATAAACACGCTGACATCCGTAGGCAGATTGGCGAGTTTTGTGAGAGAATTTATTGAGCATACTATATGAAAAGATTGGTGATGGAGGCTAGTTATTGACATTAAAAAGATCCTCAATACATTTTCTCACAAAGTAAACAGAAGTGTGGCATAAGTCTCAATGCAAGAGACCTTTGTAGACCGGACTAATTTTTGGATAGAAAACGTACACTTAAAATAAGGCTGTTGTCAAGAGAGTTCAGATACTCGATCTGACTGTTAAGGCAGTGCTCTCTGAGCAGATTGGAATGCCTGGGATATAGTCTTATGCACACCAAGCAAGGACACTAGGGGTCAAAATGTTTTCCCATGGAAAGAAAGTGCATTTCGAAGATCTGATGACTTGCGGGTAGATTATATAAATTCCCATTAAATGTTTATTCATTACAATCTGTGGGTAATTCTGAGCTACTTTCTCTTTTGCATGGTTAAGTTAAGTTTGCAGTGTCAGATGCCCGTAGCTAAATTAAGCCCACAGTTTACTAGTGTGAAATCTGTGTACTTCGGAAGAAATGGAAATGGAGCTTTCAAATCACAAAAATAATAATGCGACTAGGTCCCACGGGAGCAGAGTATACACATTATTTTATGGTTTATCATGCAAGACAGAGTTTTATTTATCCTTGAGTAGAACATTGGAATGTTGAAAGCATCATTGAAGACAGTGTAGTTGCTCAGGCCACTGATGGCTGGTACAGACCTTTTTCTCCAAATTACAAATGTTTGTTTTCTGTCTAAATCCTTTTTTAAATTTAGAACATTCTATCCTTAGTCAGTAGATTGCACCAATAGCATTGTAGTCCTTCTGTCTCGGGAAATTCTGGTTCTTAAAGGCCCTCAAAATCGTTATAGGCCGTCAAAACCGCTATAGGCCCTTACGTGTGCCTGGGTCCTGTAACGCCAAGTCAGGACCTTTAAAACTAGTATTCCCCCTGCAGCGGGCTATAATATTGAGCACCAGACACAATTGATTAAGCAGTTAGAAAATACAGCTCATCCCAAATTGCTTGGCTTTTAGAACAGTTTCTGTCTCAATAGTTGGGCCTCAAGTCTGTTTGCCATTTGTAAGTTCAGGGCACAGAAAAATACCAAATCTGTTCTTATTAATATAATACTGTTTAGGGCACTTCACACATCAGATAGCGAGTCTCCAGTACAAGCACCTGACATTTACTAGTGATGTCAGTCTGTGCAGATGAAATATTTTACTTTATTCCAGGATGTCTAGATAATTTTAAATCCTAGATATCCAATTAAGGCTTACATTTTTAAGCTCATCCCAGGTTGGATGCATAGTGAAGGCTTTACCTCAGAGAACAGCAGCAGAAAGCAATTAAAAGAGCAGCACATGATAGGGTAAAGTTTGGCCAACTGGCCTCTTGAGACTGTCAGCTGTGTGTCGAGGGGACTGTTAAGCTGTACTGTGTGTCCCTGATCCTGCTGTGTCTTTAGATATGTGTATGTACAGCGCATCACCCGCCAGATGTCTTCCCAGTCCTGGTTCTTTGTTGCGTCTCAGTGCCTTGTTCCTGATAAAAATGGAATTCTGTGGACACTGCTGTGTCTTTGGTGTGTTACTTTATTGGCTGTTTCTTAAAGCTGTTGGTTTCTGATTATCTATAAAAACAATGTTTTGCATTTATAAAAAATGTGTTTTCCCTTTTGCCATGTTTGTCTCTTGTGTGGCATTACGTTTCCGCTGACTTGGGGGGGAAAAAAAGGGACTGTTCCCTTCTCTCTCACCCCTTTTGATCTCAGAGGGGAGGGCCTATCACATTTATCCTGTTTGTGTCATGTCAGCGCTGACTCCCACTTGTTTTGAAACCGTCCTTTCTCTCCATTTAACTGCTTCATATACACAATTCGCCTTGTGGAATCCTGCTGCGCGTTTCCAAAAGACTTCAGTGAAATATAGCACATCTACACCAACACCCTTTAGGAAAAATAATGAAAGCTTGGGTACAGCAATTTGGTACAACGCTGTTACTTTAGGAACCTTGCCAGGAGTAGTATTTACACTTTGGATTGGTGGCATCGGAAGTGTATGCATTTTCTGTAATGAGATATGGAATGAATGTGCAAAGAAAACCCAACCTTAAGCTAAATTTAAAAAAAAAAAAATGTCACCCAGAATTAATAAGCATTGGTTTATAAAATAGTCCAAAGCATGATATTTCTTGCCTAATGCTCCTGCCTGTTTCAAGATGTGTTGACAGCTCTTGGATAATCAATTTTTGGAGTAGCTGAAGTCTGCTATGTCGGTGCAAGATATAGGATCTTGTTCCCTGGTGCACAAACCTACATACATTTGACCCCACACATCTCACACACAGTCATAACTGATTAGCCTGTGGGCACTTGCCTAATTTTACAACCTTAGCCTAAATACTTCAGGAGACCCGTGGGTCGGTTGGAAATACCACTAAACATCCAAGATATCGGCATTCAATAGAACAGATAACCCTCCTACACATAGGCTACATGTAAAAACAAGCAATCCATAAAAGGAAACAAACAGCAGGATTTTACAACTGAAATGTTGGTTTGTCTTCTCATCTACCAGAGTGAACCACTGGAACTTGGGGACATGATAACTTTATACACTTACATAGTGCAACAATCTGTCCGCTACAGTTGCAGTTCTTCATGGCAAAGCATTTAAAGTGTTAACTGAAAAAAACACATTTGAACATAACTTACCATGAAATTGCAAGCCCAGACCTGTAACTCCATGAGCCTCCGCACTTACAAAGTGAATGGTCCGCCTGTTGTAGATAATGTTCTCGAATCCTTTGTTTCTACTTCATTAGTATCCTTTCTGACTCTTGATTTTTGTTTTATTCCCTTTCCCTTTTTTCCCTGAACGTGAAACACCACTGAACATGCTATGTAGATGATGAACCAGCTGGACCCATGTAAGTAAAGTTGATTGATTTATTAACATATATTTGAGAGAAAAAATCTCTCAATGGCAATTTCTAATATCGGCCGCCATGAAAGTAAATTCTGTTACTAAAAAAAAAACTCTTAAGAAGACCATCTTTGTGCTATTTATAGTATGCCAGTCACGCAGCCATTCATTTCACTATTATATAGCAAAACCAATTTTGACACTAACTGAAAGTCTATGACACCAAGCACACCTTTCCAAACCCATTGTATATATACCCTCAATATTGCTGTTATCCTCGTCAGTTTAAATACATTCTTTAATGAAAAGCTTGTAACAATGTCTTGTTAGCTTCCTGGGCCAGACCACCTCGACTTCATTTGATCGAGTCCTGTGCTCTGGGATTCAACGTAATCCGCACTAATGAAATCCAAATAGTGAGAAATGTGTGTGGTTGCCGCTTTCTTCCAGTCTAGGGAATATTGCATAGCAATTTACCCTGGACTGCAAAATTTACAACAGGATGGGACTGTTTGGCCTGCGATTGCTCCTCTTTCATTAGTGCCCAACTATTTGGAAATAAGTGCTTAAATATAGCTGAAAGCACATGTATATCAAGAGTAACTGGCAAGGTAACGTCAGGTGAGGTCAATTCATTTTTTTAAGATCGTCTTGCAAGGCTTCAATTTAGATAAAACGAATAAACATATTTATAGGATAAATAGTGGATTCAAGAAATTACCCAGGACTTCACTGCAACCTCCTTTTTGATCAAGTTTTTGTGCTTCTTGTTTAATTGAGCCTATGTAAACCAAATCTGATTTCAGTGGTTTGTTTGTCTCTTCTGTAGGAAAACGAACTCTACCAACAATCACAAAGATAAAAACTTGCGACAGAGAAATACAAATTAAAAAAGGTAAAGTTAAGCATATGAATTTTGTGAGACAGATCTGTTGTGGGATGCACGGGGAGGCAGGGCAAGGAAATAGGCACCGACAGAGTCTTCTCCTATACCTGTGCTGCTTTTCATGTTGGTCTTTAGGTTTGCTCCTTCGTGTACATGAACATTTCTGGCTGAAGTTATATCTTCTATACCATAAGCATTAGCAATCATTTTATATCAGAGTTTACTTTTAGTGCTATTTTCGTGGAAATCCCAGCTGAAACGGAATACACACACAAAAGAAGAACTTACCCACCCTTTATTTTACCAAGTTTTTTAAAGCTCGTTACTCTGCTGTTGGGTTCAATCTGCATTTCTATACCCCTTCGTGAGAAGCTACTTCTTTTATAAACCATCAAGCATGTCAAATGGTATATTGTTCTCTTTTTTAGTTTTTAGTACAGTTTTGAAACTTCACTAAAGAGACCTTCCATTTTTAGGTCCTGCCTAAGACCGCGTGTGTACTACCTGTTGCTAAACACATTTTAGTTTACAGTGGACTTAGAGCTCACCCATTGCTTACCATTGGTTGGCTTTGTTACTCTCATTTGCTTGCTTCTTATTCAGTCAGTTTTTCATGGGCTTGCCTTCTTCTGGTGTTTGTCCCTTTCCTGGAGCATATTTCCATTAATTGCCTCCACTGCTCTATTTTTTCAGGCGCTATTTTTTTCTTTTTGATTAAGCACACCGCAAAAGTCTGTGTTACAGTTATCTCCCTTGTGCACTTCATATTCCCCTTTCTTGCCATGTGTTTATCCACTCTCTGTGCCTCACTTGTTGTTCTTATTTCCTCCCCGCCAACCTTCTGTTGTTACTTTCACACCCTGCCGAAGTTATCCATGTGCTTCGCCATCACCCGCTGTCTGTATGATTCCTCAAACACACCTGCCCACTCTCCGTGGTCTCTGTGTCTCCCCATCCCCTCCCTTGGTTGTCCGTGTGCTTCCCCATTGCAGCTCACTAATCCTCCATTGTTCAGGTGCTTCCCAATAGTTGCCCACCCTCCTTTGTTCTTGTGCTTCCCCATTGTTGTTTCTTGCTGGTCCTTTTTTTCAGCACCCGCATTCCTCTCACCCGCCCAACTGCATTCTTCTCTCTCATGTGTTGCATCTTCCCCTTCCTGCTCCCCACTCTGAACCCACCCCCCCCATCCCCATATGTCTTTTTTTTTTTAAATTTATTTAAAAAAGGAAATTAGTGCTACATAACGAAAGCTAATTTCGCACAATTTTATATTTACTAATTCATCTCGGAAAAAAAATCTCACCTCATTTTGAAGGCGCGCGCATCCGGCCATTCCATATAGTTTTTTTTAGGGGTTTTTTTGCATTATTTTCAGCCATGCTGCACAACAGGGACACGGCTGTACAGCATGGTTTAAAACCAGTGTCAAAGCCAATAAGTCATAGGCAAAACCTATTGGTTTGCCAGTGCTTGTTGCTGTTATAGCTAAACCGCCTTGGGTGCAATCTGTATTTGTGAAACCATTTGGTGGTGGATGGAGTGGATGGGCTGCTCTTTTAGATCTTTAAGTTGCATTAAGTGTTGGATCATGAGTCTTACTTTATTTCACCTTGCAGAGGGAATAGCCAGCTGGCCTAATGGTAATTTCTCTGACACCACTTGGTGATGGATTGACCCGATCTCGTGTTTTTACAGGGCCTTAGATGGGTCCTGGGATACCCCAAAATATAAACCTACATGAGCTATGAAAGAAAAACAGATCCACAATTGCAGTGACAGCTCAGTTGTATCAAATATGCAATAATGCAAACATTTTAGGCACAAAAACAAACCTAATGGCTATCAATAATTTTACATCAAGAGACCCTGGGAAATCCTAGTGCTGTCTTAAGCCCCTATTAAAGATGGAATGGCATTCAAAATCATGAATATTGTCAATGTTTGGACCCCAAGAGTAATTTGGGAAGGGTCATTATTGGGATGGAGTCTGCCACTTAATGATAACAGGATAGAGCCTGACATTTAACAGCAGCAACCCTTAACAATTATCTAAAGCAGTGGTTCTTAATCTGTGGTCCGGGGACCTGTGTGGGTCCACGAAGTGTACTCGGAAGGTCTGCGACATCTTAGAAAATTAAATCATTTTAACAGAGTAACTAACAAAGTCAAAGTGTATATAAATGAAGAAGCAAAATGTACATTTGAAAATGTTAAAACATTCTGTAAATGTAAAGGAATTTAAAATTGGAAGCTAAAAATGGTTAGTATCCTCAGAAGGATTCATGGGAGCAGTGCATCAAACAGAATAAAATATGGATGTTGAGTGGCCTCAATTGAATTTAGAAAAAATCCAACCTTCCCAGTAAAATTTCTATTTTTTCATATTTGTTTGTGAATGGAATACAATGTCATCATTTGTAGATTTGTTTAACCGCTTAACCGCGGCGGCAATTCCGCCGCGGTGCGGCGGTTTAGCGCAGTGGGCGGGGCCGCGTCGGCCAACGGACGTGCACAGCACTACGGAGGTAGTGCTCGCGACGGCCGTTGGGCGACGGGCGCAGCGAAGGGGTTAATGAATGCTTGTTTCTCTTTTCTATGTATTGTTTTGCGGTTCAATTTATTGAAAATGCTTAGACCGGAGTCCCCCGCTTCCAGTGATTACTCAGTGGGTGTCCACGGATTCCAATAATGATTCTTTGGGGTTTCTCGGGTTACAGTAATGATTAAATAGGCCACAGAAGTCAAAAGGTTAAGAACCACTGATCTAAAGGAAGCATGGAAAAATCCAGTCCAGCAATGGAGTGATATATAGAAATGTATGATCCCCGGTGACTTGTCCACAATACCAGATCTTAGAAGGTAGCAGCTCTCTGACCATTATAAGCTGCTGTTCAGGTCGGACTGATTATGGCCTGCTTCCAAATCCATTTTCTGGCCACACTCATGTTGCCATTAGTTTCTGCATGAAGTATGGCTGGTAATTGCAGATTGCTGGAGGATTAAGGTGCCATGTCTAGATTCTCCCCTCAAGCCTTTTATAAGTCCTTCTCAGCAGTCTTGGTTGACGCTTGTATTAGCTTCATAATTCATTCCTGCTCATAGATAATGAGATGTCCACTATGTCAGACTCCACAATAATAAAGGTTTTCCCGCAAATAGGCACACCTGAACAAACCTTTATTCAATCCAAGTAGATATAGACCGAAAATCTTTTCCTCAATGTTTCTAGTAATGCAGCAAAAGTGTCCCCTCTCGAGAAAACTGTAGTTAGCAACTCATACAGATGTTGTTTATCCAGCTAATGTATCAATCAATCAATCACAGAATTTGTAGAGCGCACTACTTACCCGCGAGGGTCTCAAGGCGCTGGGGAGAGGGAAGGGGGGGGGGTGCTGCTACTGGTCGAACAGCCAGGTCTTGAGTAGCCTCCTGAAGGTCAGCAGGTCTTGGGTCTGTCGTAGGCTTAGTGGAAGGGTGTTCCAGGTCTTGGCGGCGAGGTGTGAGAAGGATCTGCCGCCGGCGGTTGTTCTTCGAATGCGAGGGACGGTGGCGAGGGAGAGGTCGGCGGAGCGGAGCTGGCGGTTGGGGACGTAGAAGAAGAGTCGTCTGTTGAGGTAGGCTGGGCCAGTTTTCTGGAGTGCCTTGTGTGCGTGGATGAGGAGTTTGAAGGTGATCCTCCTGTCGACGGGGAGCCAGTGCCGGTTCCTCAAGTGGGGGGTGATGTGGCTGTGGCGTGGTACGTCGAGGATCAGGCGTGCGGAGGCGTTTTGTTTGCGTTGCAGTCGCTTGATGAGCTTGGCCGGGGCTCCCGCGTAGAGGGCGTTCCCATAGTCAAGTCTGCTACTGACGAGGGCCTGGGTGACTGTTCTTCTTGTGTCTGTCGGGATCCACCTGTAGATCTTGCGAAGCATGCGGAGGGTGTTGAAGCAGGAGGAGGAGACTGCGTTGACTTGCTTGGCCATGGAGAGCGTTGAGTCGAGGATGACTCCCAGGTTGCGTGCGTGGTCGGTGGGTGTCGGGGCTGCTCCCAGCGTCGTTGGCCACCAGGAGTCGTCCCAGGCTGAGGGGTTGGAGCCGAGGATGAGGACCTCCGTCTTGTCCGTGTTCAGCTTTAGCGGCTGATCTTCATCCAATCGGCGACGGCCTTCATTCCTTCATGGATATTGGCTTTGGCGGCGAGGGGGTCCTTGGTGAGGGAGAGGATCAGTTGAGTGTCGTCGGCGTAGGAGATAATGTTGAGGTCGTGCTGTCTGGCGATGCGTGCGAGCGGGGCCATGTAGATGTTGAACAGTGTTGGGCTGAGGGAAGATCCCTGGGGTATGCCGCAGATGATCTCGGAGGCTTCGGATCGGAAAGGTGGGAGGCGGACTCTCTGGGTTCTGCCGTCGAGGAAGGAGGTGGTCCATTCCAGGGCCTTGTCTCGGATCCCTGCGTCGTGGAGGCGTGCGCGTAGAGTGCGGTGGCAGACAGTGTCGAAGGCGGCGGAGAGGTCCAGCAGGATGAGGGCTGCGGTCTCACCATTGTCCAGCAGGATCCTGATGTCGTTGGTGGCGGCGATGAGGGCAGTCTCAGTGCTGTGGTTGCTGCGGAACCCTGATTGGGATGGGTCCAGGATGCTGTTTTCTTCGAGGTATCGGGTTAGCTGTTTGTTGACGATCTTCTCGATGACCTTGGCTGGGAACGGAAGCAGGGAGATGGGCCGGAAGTTCTTGAGGTCTCTCGGGTCCGCCTTGGGTTTTTGAGTAGGGCGTTGATCTCTGCGTGTTTCCAGCTCTCTGGGAAGGTCGCGGTCTCGAAGGAGAGATTGATGACGTTGCACAGGTGGGGTGCGATGGAGCTGCTGGCTTTGTTGAAGATGTGGTGCGGGAAAGGGTCTGACGGGGAGCCGGAGTGTATTGTGCTCATGGTCTTGATGGTGTCCTCGATGTTCACGCTGGCCCAGGCTGGCAGGGGGTCGTGGTCGATGGTGTGTGGCGGGTCTGGTGCATCGATCTTAGTTGGGGCTGTCTGGGTGTTGAAGCTGTCGTGGATGTCGGCGATCTTGCGGTGAAAGAAGGTGGCGAGGGAATCGCACAGGGGTTGCGACGGCGGGATGTCGTTGGTGTTGGAGCTGGGATTGGAGAGTTCCTTCACTATGTTGAAAAGCTCCTTGCTGTTGTGTGCGTTGTTGTCGAGGCGGTCTTTGAAGGAGATTCTCTTGGCGGACCTGATGAGGTGGTGGTGGTTACGGATGGCGTCTTTGTGGGCTGTGTGGCTGTCCGGTGTCTTATCACTGTGCCATTTCTTCTCTAGTTTCCGGCAGGTACGCTTGGAAGCTAGGAGTTCCGTGGTGAACCAGCTGGCTCTTTTGGTGGTGTCACTGTAGGTGAGCTTTTTCAGCGGGACGAGGGTGTTGGCACAGTCGTCCATCCATCGTCTGAGGTTGCAGGCAGCGTCGTCGGTGTTGGATGGGTCGGAGGGAGGGCTGAGAGCGAGGGTTGCCAGAAGTTGGTCTTCGGTGTCTTTGCTCCAGCAGCGGCGTGGGATCTGTTGGGTGCGGTGGTGTGTGGTGGGTTTCTGGAAGGTGAAATGGATGCAGCGGTGGTCGGTCCAGAGGAGTTCCGTGGTGTGGCTGAAGGAGACGTGGGAGCTTGAGGAGAAGATGGGGTCAAGCGTGTGGCCGGCGGAGTGGGTCGGTGTTGTGACGAGCTGGCTCAGACCGAGGTTGGCGAGGCTGTCGATCAGGGTGGTGGAGTTGCTGTCATTGTTGTTCTCCAGGTGAAAGTTCAGGTCTCCGAGGAGGATGTAGTCGGTAGAGGTCAGGGCGTGCGTGCTGATGAAGTCGGCGATGGAGTCGCTGAACTGGGGTCGGGGCCCAGGGGGTCTGTAGACAAGGGTGCCTCTAAGGGTGGTGTTGGGGTCCGTGTGGATCTGGAAGTGCATGTGTTCGGCGGTGCTGAGAGTGTCGTCGGTGCTGGTCGAGACCCTGATGGTGTTCTTGTGGACGATGGCGATTCCTCCTCCTACTGCGTTGATGCGGTCTCTGCGGGTGATCTTATAGCCGTCTGGGATGGCTATGGCGATGTCGAGGGCGGAGGAGTCGTTCATCCAGGTCTCAGTCAGGAAGGCGACGTCTGGTGATGTGTCGAGCAGGTCCCAGAGCTCGACGGCGTGTTTGCGTGCGGAGCGGGTGTTCAGTAGGATGCACCGGAGGTGGTTGAGGTCCTTCTTGGCGGGCGCCTCGGTGGCTCTGAGGCTGGTGTAGCTGCAGTTCCGGCAGGTGAACGGACCATGGGTGCGTTTCGGGGCGGCCTTGAAGCAGTTGTGTGTTCGTCCGGGGTTGAGAGCGTGGAGTGTGGTGGCATCGTATCGGCGTCGGTCCTCGAGGCTGGAGCGGGGGGCGCGCGGCCCAGGGGTTCTGGTGCTGGGCGCGGTCCAGTCGCGGACGGGCGCAGACGGGCTTGCCTTAGGCGCGCCTTCGGCGCGCCAGCGGCGCGGCCGCACAGCGGCCGCCATATATGGGGAGGTGGGAGGGAGGAGCAGCTGGGAGGCAGGGGCAGCGAATGGGCAGTCAGGGGGGCGGGGACGCAGCGGCGGGAATGGAGAGAGGCAGCGAGGGGCACAGAAGGCAAAATGGGCACAAGGGGGGTGGGGGTAGCGAGGGAAAAACAGAAGAAAACACGGGCACAGTACAGTGGGGCAGCGAGGGCACAGAAGGCAAAATGGACACAAGGGGGTGGGGGCAGCGAGGGAAAAACAGAAGAAGGCACAGTACAGTGGGGCAGCGAGGGCACAGAAGGCAAAATGGACACAAGGGGGGTGGGGGCAGCGAGGGAAAAACAAGAAAACACGGGCACAGTACAGTGGGGCAGCGAGGGCACAGAAGGCAAAATGGACACAAGGGGGTGGGGGCAGCGAGGAAAAACAGAAGAAAACACGGGCACAGTACAGTGGGGCAGCGAGGGCACAGAAGGCAAAATGGACACAAGGGGGTGGGGGCAGCGAGGGAAAAACAGAAGAAAACACGGGCACAGTACAGTGGGGCAGCGAGGGCACAGAAGGCAAAATGGACACAAGGGGGGTGGGGGCAGCGAGGGAAAAACAGAAGAAAACACGGGCACAGTACAGTGGGGCAGCGAGGGCACAGAAGGCAAAATGGACATAAGGGGGGTGGGGGCAGCGAGGAAAAACAGAAGAAAACACGGGCACAGTACAGCGGGGCAGCGAGGGCACAGAAGGCAAAATGGACACAAGGGGGTGGGGGCAGCGAGGGAAAAACAGAAGAAAACACGGGCACAGTACAGTGGGGCAGCGAGGGCACAGAAGGCAAAATGGACACAAGGGGGGTGGGGGCAGCGAGGGAAAAACAGAAGAAAACACGGGCACAGTACAGTGGGGCAGCGAGGGCACAGAAGGCAAAAACGGACACAAGGGAGGTGGGGGCAGCGAGGGAAAACAGAAGAAAACACGGGCACCGAGGCCACAAGCGGAGGGGCGAGCTTACCAGCAGCAGCAGCGGGCGGACAGCACAGGCGGAGCTGTGTGGTGGGGGAGCGACCTACCTGGCAAGGTCAAGGGTCGCTCTCCTCACCGCGCAGCGGCCGCCATATATGGGGAGGTGGGAGGGAGGAGCAGCTGGGAGGCAGGGGCAGCGAATGGGCAGTCAGGGGGGCGGGGACGCAGCGGCGGGAATGGAGAGAGGCAGCGAGGGGCACAGAAGGCAAAATGGGCACAAGGGGGGTGGGGGTAGCGAGGGAAATACAGAAGAAAACACGGGCACTGTACAGTGGGGCAGCGAGGGCACAGAAGGCAAAATGGACACAAGGGGGGTGGGGGCAGCGAGGGAAAAACAGAAGAAAACACGGGCACAGTACAGTGGGGCAGCGAGGGCACAGAAGGCAAAAACGGACACAAGGGAGGTGGGGGCAGCGAGGGAAAACAGAAGAAAACACGGGCACCGAGGCCACAAGCGGAGGGGCGAGCTTACCAGCAGCAGCAGCGGGCGGACAGCACAGGCGGAGCTGTGTGGTGGGGGAGCGACCTACCTGGCAATGTACAGACTTGCTGCGACCTTGCCTGGGGAAGACCTCTCCAAAACTAATCCAAATGTGAAGACTGGAATCCTTTGTCAATGATTTGAATTTAATACAATTAATGTGAGTATATAATTTCACCTTGGATGATAAATCCAAAAGTGAAGAACAATAAGTTCATTTTATTTAAGAGACTTGACTTGTCTCTCTTGCGTTAATCACGATAATTCTACACTTCATTCCAGTGCATTTCAGGCTTCCATGTGACTTTCTTCTGGGAAAAGGAGCTGTAAAATAAATACCAGAGCATCGGTCAAGGAGACTTATTCAAAACAGCCTCTTAATTCATGGCGGTTGTCATACTTTATGCTGCCAACAATATGTCAAAAACCCATACCTTAGAACCAAAAAGTCTTAGTGCCCGATTACGATCTTTGCACATGGGTTACTCCATCACAACAATGATATAATGGGATTTAGATTTTGAAGCACAGGATATCCGCCACCATTGTGACGGAGTAACCCATCTGCCAAGATCGTAATCAGGCCCTTATAGACGAAATCACTGTTGTTAATAACCAAAAAGAAGAATGACAGTAATGAATCGGGAACAAGATTTCTGCATGCCACCAAATGTGTGTACTACCAGCCAAAACCTGGCCCAATGGGTGATTAAACCACTGAAGCTATGTGACCTGAAGAAATAAATGTTCCAATCGATAAACTCGAAACATGCAGCGAAAACTAGTGAAGTTTAGATTGTGTGTTAGTGCAAAAACATGCAAAACCAACAAGCATTTGCAATGCAGTAGGTCTCGCATTTGCAAGAGTTTGAGCTACTGGCATTGTAAATGACAATGCCTTTTATTTATGTGTTTTGAAAACCTGCATGCGGTGCGTAAACACACACTTTGTACTTATAGTCCTTGCTTATGAGAAGCAAGGCTGACAGTAAAAGGCGCAGTTACTGCCAGCCTTGCTTCTCGTAAGCAACAACTATAAGTACAAAGTACAAAGTGCATGTTTACGCATTGCTTGCAGGTTTTCAAAACACATAAATAAAAGGCATTGTCATTTACAATGCCAGTAGCTCAAACTCTTGCAAATGCGAGACCTTTTGCATTGCAAATGCTTGTTATAGCTGTAGTGATTCTTAATTTCTTTTTTAGGTCCTGAAATCATTGCAATAATTCCATCTTTTTCTCTTTTACCATTCTTTGTGTCCAGCTGGAAAGGGCTGGCATGGGAGATCTGGGCTGTTATCTGCACTCTGCCTTGTAGTGAGTGCACTTGGGATCCTTCGTTTGTATTGCCAGTATAGGCTCCTAAACATTTGTTTTTAACTCTGCCCTAAAAACACGCAGATATCAGCTTAGCACTGTCCGGGAAATAAATCATTGGCATATTTTGCAGTGTATTATGTGCGTTTTAGGCGGCCCTTCTAAACCACACAATGGCACTCATTTCTGTGGTGAAAGACTTGCCGGTGACGCAGCACAGATGTTTCCTTCCGCGTGATTTAGAGTAGCAGCAAGTTTGTTACTAAAACTGGCATATGTGGCATGCTCATTTAGCAAAATGTTTGTTACCAAGGTGCAGCGTTTGCTTTAACCATTGAATGTTTTGTGTGAGGTTGCAGCCCCGGTGTCTGTCATCCTCCCATCAGCGTCACTGGGTGCATTCACGCTGGTTTCTTTGCACACTTAAATTAGCTGAGTGTTTTTAACCTTTTACGCCCTCTGCGCTTAAGTAATCTTATGTTTTTCTATGGTATGTATGAAATTAATATTAGGATTTCTGTTCAATTCACGTATACCATAGAAAAACATAAGATCGCTTTTCTAGATGTTGAAATATACTGAGTGCATCATTACAAACAAGAGTTTTTGAAAAAGTACTGACAGGAGCCTTCTTCAGAGAGGTGGGGAAAGTACAAGGCTTCTCTATGACCCTTCTTACGCGACACAACCACATGTGAACCCCTGGGATGATTACGATATAGAACCCCCAGCTGATACAGACTAAGCCTTCACCCCGGATGACACTACTTCGTATGAGGTGCTCCAATGTGCAGCTACCTTCCACAAGGTGGAAATGCATAAACAATCTGAGAAAGAAGACGTCCTCATGGAGACCCTCTCCTCCATGCATTGTCTGTGTTGAAGGGCATGCTACAACCTGTGCATGGCATTTTCAAAGAGCCAATAAAGGCACATGTTATCACCCCCGGGTTGGATAAAAAATATAAAACCTTCCCCTCTGACTCCACTCCCCCTCCCGCCCCCCCCCCCACCCTATATCAGGGTTCAGCTTCGACCGGACTCACTAGTGATACACACAGCATGCAAACGTGCTAAATCACAGGGTACAGGCGATGCTTCCACTCCAGACTGAGAGAGCAAGAAGATTGACGCGGCTAGCATGCGTGTTGCAGCCCAGTCTGCCACACAGAGGCTCGTCAACTCAGTGAGCCTGCTCTCTCTCTACGACCGCGCCAACTGGGACAAAATGGAAAATCTGGTTAAGCATCTTCCTGAGCAATACAGAAAACGTGGCCAGGAGTATTGGCAGAAGGAAAAAGTATTTCTAACACCAACATCAGGTGTGCCCTAGACGCAGCGGACTAGTATCCTTCCCCGCAGACAAGAGTTACTGCTCATCTGGCTTTAAACCGGAAGCTCGACAACCTCTCCTCAACTTGCCTTTTGATGTAGAACACCTTTTTGGAGGGCAAGTTAATGAGATGTTGCAAAAATCAAAAAGGACACAGACAGCCAAAGCCAAGGGTGCTCTGGTGCAAATACCAGCTAACCGTGGCTCCTTTCGCCACACACCATATAATGGCGGGGCCAAAATCACTGTCCCTCAGGCCTCTACGTCCAACCCCAGGTAGCAATAACAGCAATCACCAACACGGGGTTACTATAAGGGAGGATTTAGAGGCAACAGTAGCAGAGGCAAAGCGACTACACCTGCAAAACAGTGAATCCCTCACCCTTCCCCTTTACCACCCAACACCTGTCGGGGGACGATTACAAGGGTTTCTGCCCCGTTGGGCAGAGATCACCTTACATCAGTGGGTTCTAGATAAAGCAGAGAGGTATAGCCTAAAACTCACACAAACAATCACCGAACATTCCTCCCCGCACACAGAGACTGTAGGAAGGTAGGATTCTTCTAGCATGGTTACCCCCACTTTTTGGTGGTGTCAGAATTTTTTTTTGGACTAGTTTGGTTGGGATCCTGCTAATCAGGACCCCAGCCTCTGAGCTTCCTCCCTACGTTTGTCATGGTAAGTACTTTGGTACCTCCATAATTGGCTACTGGTGTAACCATTTAAGTCCCTAGTATATGGTACTTAGGTACCCAGGGCATAAGTACACCAGGGGTCTCCCATGGGCTACAGCATGTATTATGCCACCCATGAGAGACCACTCAAACTGTGACTACAGGCCCGCCATTGCAATCTGTGTAAGCTGGTGCTAGCATCACATATAACAGATATAAGTTTCCTTATATCTGAGGTCACTACACTTAAAACCTATAAGTCACCCCTAAGGCAGGCCTTTGAATCCTGAAGGCAGGGTGCCGAGTTATAAGTGTGAGGTTGCCCTTCTTGAGCAGGACACCCCCTACAAACCCCAGAGTCGATTCTCCAGGCTTTGGAAGTGCAGTCAGCCATTTTGATATATATAGTGGCCATGTGTCATTATGCGATGGTGAACTATGTATTGGCCGTGCCAAACCTGGGCATGTTTGGTATCAAACATGTTGGAATCATACCCCAACACCATTAACGGTATTGGAGGAATGATTCCATGCAGTGGGGGGCTCCTCCGGAAAGCCCCCAGTACTCCCGGGTCTGCCAGCAAGCTAGTGCTGCTGCTGAACCAGGCACAATTCTGCCCACATACTGCTGAGCTGAGCTTGAGCAGGGGAAGGTAGAACAATAGGTTTCCTGCACAGGGAGGTGTGACCACCTCCCAGACAGGACTTAGTGTATTGGGCTGGGGTGGGGGTGCTTACCAGCACCACTAGGCTGCTTTGAAGGGCACGTTTGGTGCCCTCTTTGCATACTCTAGTTAGAACCTGTTCTGGGAGCCCTTGGCTCCCGCTCTGGCACAAAACTGGACAAAGGACATGGGAGTAGCCTCCCCTCTGTCCTGCCCCCCCCCCTCTGGGAGGGACCCCTGGGTCGTCCTAACCCCTTTCCTAGGGTATAAAAGGGCTTACCCGAGGGTGGGTCCTCAGATTCGTCGTGGGACAAGACTCAAGCCTGAAAACACGTCACTCTTCAACCGTCTGGACACTTGGACTTCGCCTGGAACCGAGACTGCATCAAGGAAGACTCCTGCTGCTCCTTGTCTCGCTGTTCTGCAAGTTTTCTTTGTTGTCTGTGCTTCATCCAGGATCTTCAACAGACCTGTGGGCATCAAGGACACCTGAAGTAATCTCCCTTGGAGTGAAGAAGTGTATCCCTTGCATCTGAAGGCACCGCAACAAAGCTGACTGGTCTGCTGCTCCTGATGTCGCACAAACTTCGAAAGGGTCAGCAACGCAGGTGGTGGTTCTGTAACTCCCTTGAGGCCTAACCTGTCCTCTTTGCAATTTGGAGGCCTGTATCCCTCGTCCGAACCGCTGGGACCAAACCCCTGTGCACCGCGTTGTCTTGCCGTTGCCAAGGCTTGTTGGCTCTGCACTCCAGAGATCTACGGGCTTCAAGAAGCTCCAGCCTCCAGCATCTCTTCCTGCCAAGATCTTCGTCCTGACCCCATCCTCTGCACCGTGGGCCTTCATCTTTGGTGAGCTGCTTGAGGTCCTCTTGCGACTTCTGTGCCTTTGGCCTGTGGGTCCTCTCGAAGGTCTTCTCTTGCTTCAGTTGGCTCCCCTGCTTGCTCGGTGCCTGCTCTGACTCTCCTGCACTTGGTGAGTCGTTTGGACCTTGCTGGTCCCAACTTTGCTCCTTCATTGTTTTCCACGTCTGTTGCTGCTGCCAAGGTTTATTGGTGCTCCCGCCGGACACCAACCCCCTGGTTCTCGGCTTCTGACGTGGGATAGCTCGTGAACGGCTCCTGGTCTTCCACAGTATTGCATGGTCCTCACAGCTGCAGCGACAAGGTCACCGTCATCTTTCCTGCATCTTCCGTTATGGGTGGTCATTGCTTCTGTGCCTTCTGGTCACATCCGAGTGGCATAGACTCTGTCCTCTCTGCTTGCAGATTCTTCTCTTCAAGAATCCACTCTTGTATTCCACCGGACTCTTGCACAGGCTTCGCCAGTGGCATCTTTTCTGAAGTCCTCCATTGTGGTCAGCGGCGGTTTCCGACGTCACTTAGCACCTATGCACCCGGCTTCCCTGGTGTAAGTATCCTGGTTCCTGGGGTATCCATGGGTGGGGTGACTCTGCAACCTTCTGTCTTCCACAGGGTTTCGGAAGGGTCCTTCTTCTTCAAAACTGCAACCGCGACTTTGTTTGACTTCTATTGAGTACGCGGCTGTGTTTTCACTCTGCACACAGCCTCCGTGGGGTTCCTGGGTACTTACCTTGGATGGTTCCTTGTGTCCCCAGGTCTTCTGAGTCTCCTGGTCCAAGTCATGACCTTGGTCGCAGTACACATTCCACTTTCTTAGTTTATGTTTTGGTCTCCCCCTGGAATCCACTTTGTATTGTGCTTACTTACCTGTTTCCAATTGAAGTATTGTGTGTTTGTGTTGATATCTCTAGATTGAAGATATACGAATGTGTTAGTGAGTGTTTTATAATAAATTGACATATTTTTATAAATACCCTGTGTCGTTCTTTTCGTTTAACCTAAGCTACATGATTAGATCTGGTAAAACAAGCTGCTTAACACTTCTTCTGGACTAAGCCTGAAGGCTGCTCTCCAAAGCTACCACTTAGAGAGCTTTCTATGGTTGTCTAAGACCACTAAAATCACCATAAGGGTTGTCTGGATTAGTGCAAGGTGCTTTACTTAAGTAAGTGTGCACCATATACTAAGCCATCCTCCTACAGAGATTCTCCCCGGAACATGAGCGCCTCTTTCATTACTCAGCAGAGGGGTTATAGAAGCTCTAATGCCCCAACACAGAGGCAAAGGGGTGTATTCTTTTTACTTTCTAATCCCCTAAAAAGATGGATCCTTAAGGCCCATTCCAGACCTCAAACCACTCAAGTACATACTACTAGAACATTTTCACATTGTGACACTCCAAGATGTCATCCCATTGCTACAGTAAGTCGTGGTCATGACCGCTCGACCTGAAGGATGCCTACTTCCACATACCTATCTACTGTGCACTTTGACGGTTCCTCTGGCTTGTGGTCAGGATCATCAGTTTAAAGTGCTGCCCTAACCACAGCTCACAGGCTGTTTACAAAGTGTCTTGCAATGGTAACCATTCACCTCAGAAGGAGCGGCATCCACGCCTTCCCTAATCTGGACGACTGGCTGATCAAGAGTGCCACACATCAGCAATGTCTGCCGCACACCCATAAACAACTCTTGCACAGTCTAGGCTTCACCATCACTGCAACGAAATCCCATCTCCAACCCCAAGAGGGACAGCCTTCCCTGAGTAGGGAAAGCATTCCCTAGCCCAGCAAGAGTGTGAGCATTCCAGACAATGATGCCTCTTTTTCAGCCAAATTGCCAGGTAATGGTCAGGGCTATATTGCACCATCTAGACAATAGTTCCACATGCCAGGTTACACATAAATCCGTTGCAGGAGTACCTGGCAGCACAATGACCACAGGCAGGGGGAGGATCTAGTGTAGAGTACTCATCGCGCTCTGCAGTGGTGGAATGTTAGCAATGGGCAGCAGGACGGCATCTTTTGCACCCAATTTCCCAAGTGACCAGCCCCACAGACTCCTCCCTGACTGGGTGGGAAGCACAGTTGCAAGACATAACCATACAAGGTGTGTGGACATCCGAACAATAGGATCTACACATCAGTCACCCAGAGTTGTTGGCCATACAGTTAACCTTCAGGGCCCTCCTCCCACTCATCCAACACAAAATAATTCTGGTCCAGACAGACAACACAACTGCCATATTGTACCCTCCAGAAATAGGGCAGCACCCACCCCCTCCAGTTGTCGGCCCTAGCCCCAGGCATTTGGTGGTGGAAGATTCAGTGCAAGATTCATCTTCTCATAAAATACATACCCGGAGTGGACAACAACTTTTCAGACCTGCTCAGCAGGATGCACAAACAAGTCCACGAGTAGAAGCTCCACTAGATTCACAAGCTCTGGCAAACATCTCTGACCCTGTTTGTAGCAGCCCCATCCTGGGCCAGGCATCCCAATTTCACCACACTTCTTAACCTCTCCATAGTGCCTCATGAGAAGCTACCCAACAGACCAGATCTTCTCTCTTAAAATCAGGGCGCACTCAGACATTCCCATCCCAAACAGCTCAATGCAATTTGCCTTCTGAAGTCCTATGCCTGCAGAGTGCTTGGCCATTCTGAAAGAGGCCCGGAGGCCGCCTACCAGAGAGTGTTATGCATCCAAATGGAAACGATTTTTACATTACTGTTTCCCTAAAAACATTGACCCTCTGATTCCAGCAGTCCAAGACATTGCCTGTTACCTTTTCCATTTGCAACAGTCACACCTAACATATACTTCTATTAGACTTAATTTAGCTGCTGTCACAGCTTACCTACAAAACAGGCAACCCATCTCTTTTCTGTGTACCTGTAATTAATTCCATAATGGAAGGGCTCAAACAGGTTATACTACCACAGGTAACACCCACTCATGTGCGGAACCTAAATATGATTCACACTAGGATAATGGGCACCACTTTTGAACCTCTACACTCTTGTCTTCTCCAGTTCCTTTGCTGGAAGGTAGCCTTCCTAGTAGCTATTACTTCCCTTCGCCGGGAAAGCGAAATACAAGCACTTAACCTGGTAGAGCCCTTCTTTCAAGTAAACTATGTTAGGGTGGTCCTCAGAACAAACCCTAAATTCCTACCTAATGTGGTTTCTAGCTTCCACCTCAATCAGACCATACCCAATCAGTAGCAGAACAGGCTCTCCATACACTAGATGTAAAAAAAAGTGCTCATGTATTAAACTGACAGAACGAGCACTTCATCAAAACAGAGCAACTTTTTATCTCTTTTTCCACCCAGCATAAGCGGTGTGCATTATCCAAAGCAGGTATTGCATGCTGGATAGTCAAATGTATACAGACCTGTTATACCAACGCAAAATGGCTTTTGCCAGTTCCTCCCAAACTCCACTCAACCCACAAGAAAGGAACGTTTATGGCTTTCTTGGGAAATATTCCTATACTTGACATTAGCAAAGCGGCTACTTGGTCTACTCCGCACATGTTCTTAAAACATTATTGTGTGGATGTCTTAGCACGCCAACAGGCTAAAGTTGGTCAGGATGTTTTACGCACACTGTTCCAAGTCTCTGAATTATCCTCAGGCTAGCCACCGTTTTTTGGGAGGACTGCTTTACAGTCTAAGCACATCATGTCTATCTACAACTACACATCAGTAACTGAAATGTTACCTTGTAAGTATCTGTTCGTGGCATGTAGTGCTGTAGATTCACATGCGCCCACCCTCCTCCCCGGTCGCCTTTCGGTGTTGCAGACTTTTTTCTTTAACTTTCATCTATAATCTTTTCGTTACATGGTCATCTTTCTGTATCTCTGTGCTCTATTCACGTCCTCACCCTGAATATGGAAAAACACAATCTAACATAGATGTTGAGGCCCATGCGCATTACCAGCAATAAACAGTACCTCATGACTCAAAAAGAATTCTTCAAAGAAAAACAACTTGCACACATCCGAGGCCAACACAAGCTGACAGGAGTATGAACATCATGTGAATCTACAGCACTACATGCCACATACAGATGATTACAAGGTAAGTAAACTTTTCCTTTCTTTTCCGCATTCTAATTTTATCTACAAACATTTCAACATTAAGCAAATACTTTTTTCCACTTTCACCATCTAATGAGCGGAACCCCTGGAGATGTTTAAAGAAAAAGAAAGTACAAGGAGAGATGTTTTGCACACCAGCAAATACTGAAAATAATTTGCACAATTTTCCTATTTAAAGAAAGAAAAAAAGTTACTTACCTGTAATTGAAGTTATCCAGTGTTGGTATCTTTCATAGATTTGCATGCTTGAATCATTCCCCGTCGAAGTGGGAGTCCCACAGTAACACCCATAATAAAGCAGTATGTATAACTAACATAGACTATAATGGCACTAGTCCATGAAACTAATAGCCCTATCTGTCTTTTTTTTAAACGGACCAAACTTTAACTATGACCAATCAGGTGGTAGCACCCTCTAGAACACTCCCAAGAGAGGCTGATTCCCTCAGATTTTCAAGCACAAGTGGGAATAACATCCCTAGTCATAAGGGGAGCCTCTCAGGAGAGTAGGGTGGGTCGCATGTGAATCTATAAAAGATACCAATACTGGATAACTTAAGTTACAGGTAAGTAACTTATTTTTTCATCCAGCATTGGATCTTTCATAAATTTGCATGCTTGAATCATAATAGCTAGCAGTATTGTAGGTAACTGAAATACCCTTAGAGGGTGTTGGGTAAAAACAATACACTTTTATAGATGTCAATATGAACTTTACGACATATATCATATGTACATATCTATATATCCAAACAGATATATTGAGAATATAAGCATTTATGACCTTTAGATAAAGTATGTAAATAGAACAATGAAGTAGCAATGTACCATAGTTTGGAACATTTGAAATAAATATCATCTCCTCTATTTAAAGAGGCTCACCTTATTGGAATAAATGGCGTAACATCGCCTATAGCTGAATCGCTTCGCTGTCTCGATTCCAGGCAGTAGTGCTGTGTGAATGTGTGGGTGGTCTTCTACGTCGCAGCTCGGCATATTTTCTCCAGCGGAATGCCTGCAAACAGAGCACCCGAAGTGGACACTGCTCTTGCCGAATGAGCTTTAGCTCTTCTCGTTAAGAGTCTGCCCGCTTTGGAATGGCAAAACTGAATTGTTGCTGAAATCCATATTGCAATTGTAGGTTTGGTCACTGCGGTGCATTGACTACTTTGGCCATAAGCTACAAGTAGCTGGTCAGTCTTGCAAATGTGCTTAGTTCTGTGAAGGTAAAATTTGAGACGCCGCTCGATGTCCAAAGTATGAAGAGCATGCTCAGACGGTGTGGCTGGGTTGGGGAAAAAAGTTAAAAGGATGACCGGCTCATTGAGCTGGAATTGAGAAGGAAACTTTGAGAAACTTCGGGTTTATTCTGAGAAGTACAGTACAGAAGTACATTTGTGAACCGAAGAAAAGGTTCTTGAGTGGTAAGAGATGCATCTCACTAACCCATGTGATAGATTTGTGAGCGAGAAGAGCAGCTCTCCACGTGAGAAACTGTCTCCCTTATGAATGGTTTTGAAAGGCTGCTTCATTAGTTGTGTGAGGACCACACTGAGATGCCATTCCAGAGGAGGAGCTCACACCGTTGGGAAAGCTCTGAAGAGTCCCTTCATGAATTGCTTTATGATTCTTGTAGAACAGAGAGATAGAGCTTGTGCCGAGCGTCTGTACCTTGAAATTGCAGCAAGGTGAACTTTGACAGATGAATAAACCAAGCCTGACTTGGCCAGAGAAAGAAGATAAGGTAAGATCTGTTCCGGAAAAGCATGGAATGCTTGCAAGTTGTTTTGTTCACACCAGTGACAGAATATTTTCCACTTTAACTTGTAATTTTTTGTTGTGCCTTTCGCTTTAGTCTTGGAGAGAATATTTCTGCATTCTTGAGTGATATTTAAGTTACTCCAGTATTGGAACTTTCATAGATTCCCATGCTTGAATCATTCCCCGTCGTCGAGATGGGAGTCCCCGGTATACATAAAATAGCAATAGAAATCATTACAAAAAAAGAAACTAGGCCTAGGCCGCTTTCTAGTTTCGTAACATATCCACCTCTTTTTGTAAAAGAGACCAAATAAAATGAACAACCAATCAGATTAGCCTCACCCTCTAGAACCTCAGATTTTCTACCGCACGTTGTGCAAGGGAGTCTCCACTGAGCTCTGCTCAGTTTTTTCTGTCAACCTTTTTCCACAAGTTTTTTCACCTGTTTTTCTACAAGACCTACTTGGGCTACGTGTCAATATGTCTGACAAAGAGAAGAAAGCCCTCTTTAAAGCATGTGCGACCTGTGCTAAGAAGAGACTTTATGTGGAGGACAAGCACAAGGATTGCATTTACTGTCTGTACCCAGACCATAAGGCAGCAGACTGTAAAATATGCCGGACCTTCTCAACGAAGACTTTGCGAGACCGTGAGGGGTGTCTCTTGACCTGGCTCCAGAAGCTTAAATCAAGGAAGGAGCCAGTTTCCAGTGATAGTGATAGTGATGAGGCCTCCTCTGCTTCATCTTCTAGGAGGTCTGGGAAAAGGGGTAGGTCTTCCCCTTCACCTTCTAAGGACCGTCCCAGTAAAGCCTTGAAACAGATCTCTCATAGGTCTGAAAGGCGTAGTCCTAGCAAATCTCCTCACCGAGGTGTAAACGAGAGGGAAGGACTATCAGCAGGAGTATCATCAGAGAGGAAATCCAGCTCGGTTCCTCCGTCGTCTCCTCCTGCAGCTACAAAGGCCTTCAAAAAGTCCTCATCTGTCTCTTCTGATGGCAAGTCTCTGAAGAAAATTCCTTCGTCGACGACGCTATCAACGACTCCGTTGACGAAGACTTCCAAGGTACAGTCCAAGTCCTCGTCTCCTTCACTTCCGGCTCCGTCGACGGGCTCGTCGACGGTTATTTCCTCATCTTCGCCTATGCTGCATGGTTCAGCGTCGACGGCATCAACGCCGATTGTAGGATCCACGGTGGTGTCAACTCTGTCGTCGATGATGGCGTCGACGACTTCGGCGGCGGTGACGACGGCAACTACGTCTACCACGACTACGGCGGTGGTGACGACGACCTCGACGACGGTTCCATCGATGGACCCTAACATCATCGTCGACGAGGGAAAAAATTGCAATTACAATCAGAAAGCGGCAGATTACCCCTGAAAGGACTTCCCCCAGGAGGGTGACGCCTCTTCCACCTGCACTCCTCCTTGAAGAGGAGGGATCTGAGGAAGATGACGGGCCGTATGGGTATGCAAATAGCCAGTCTCAGTTACACGTTAAGTGCCAAGACACAGACTCGGAGGAAGAATATGTGGAGGAGCAGCAGCAGTATGATCCTCCCTTAGGTTATCAAGAGGTCTACCAGCAGCAGATGGTCTCTATGCCTTCCTCCCTACTAACTGACTTGCAATTCATGCTTTCGGACTATAAACGGAGATTCCCAACACAATCTCCGGCTCCGGTTGGGATGCCAGTTACAGCTGTTCCTCCTGCACTGACTTCTACCCCTCAATTGCCACCACCACCACCACTGCCCGTGGTTTCAGATACACCACCAATAGTCCCTCTCATCCAGGATGATACCTCGGATGAGGACCAGGACAACGTTACGCTTCCGGATCCAGACGCGGAGTGGAATGACTATAATATTCCTGATCCAGCTTCGCCTTCTCCAGCGCCAGTGGATTCTCCCCCTGGAGACATAGGGGGTTTCCATAATTTGATGGAAAGGGCGCTAAGAGATTCGAACTGCCCATGCCCACGGTGCAGTCCGAAAGTTTCCTTTATGACTTTAAAAAGCCTTACAGAAAATCAGTTCGGACCATTCCTATAGTGGGTCATGTCTGGGACGAAGGTCTAAAGGTGATGAGAAATCCAGCCACGGTAATTCCAGTACTGCCTCGCCTCGAAAAGAAATATAAGGCTCCTGAGGATAGCCCGGCCTGCCTGGTCAGTCAGCATAAACCGGACTCTGTCATCTCCCAGGCAGCCCAAAGAAAGTCTAAAAATCCTTCAGCTCCCCTCACGACACCTCCAGATAAAGAGGGCAGACGCCTTGATAACGCCGGCAAGAGGTTTTCTTCCATGTCCAGCCTGATGGTCAGGGCCGCAAACGCTTTAGCAATACTGGGTCGCTACAATCGTCAGATGTGGTGCGACCTTTCACCCTATCTGGATCAATTGCCGGAAGATGTGAGTGGAGGCAAAAAAGATTCCTCAAGAGGGAGAGAAAACTTCTTCTGAAGTCATTGACTGTGCAATGGACATTGCAACGACTGCGTTCCGCTCCCTAGCAGGAGCTGCTGTCCTTCGTCGCCAAGGCTGGCTTCGAGCTACATGGTTCCATCCAGAGGTCCAAAACAAAATCTTGGATCTTCCCTTCGATGGTGAGGCGCTCTTTGGGAAGCATATTGATGATGCGCTCCAAGATATTAAGAAGGACACGGAGATCGCAAAATCCTTAGGGATTCTGCAATACCGCAAGGTCCCCTTTCGTGGGGCCAGAGACAGAGGCCTTACTACCTACAGAGGAGGATACCAGCAACAACGGTATTCTTCATATGCATCAGCCTCTCAATCCTACCGCCTGCAATATAACCAGCGGCAGGGTCAATCGTCCTCTTTCTCTCGATCTAACAGAGGACTACAAGGACGCCAGGGGAAGGACTCCTCTAAGCGTCAATAGCGGCTTGCTGGCTCTTAATACTGTCCCTTCTCCTCCTGTAAAACCAGTGGGAGGCAGAATCTCACATTACTTCCACAACGGGCTGCAAATAACATCGGATCATTGGGTTCTGAACATCATTCAATACGGCCATACTCTGGAGTTTGTCCATGCACCGCCATCCAAGCCCCCTCGCGCCACCGAGTCAAAACATCTTCGTCTTCTACGTTTGGAAGTCCATCAAATGCTCCTGAAAGGGGCGATAGAGCCGGTTCCTCTCTCTCAGCGGGGAGAGGGTTTCTACTCCCGGTTCTTCCTGGTTCGGAAGTCCTTCGAGAAGTGGCGCCCTATTCTAGATCTGAGGGAGCTCAACACCTATCTCACCAAACAATCGTTTCAAATGGTTTCCTTGCAGGACATCCTTCGACTCCTCAACGCAGGAGATTACATGGCCACATTGGATCTAGAGGATGCATACTTTCATGTACCCATCCAGCCCAGAGGAAGTTCCTTCGCTTCACAGTAGCCAAGAGCCACTTTCAGTTCAAGGTCCTGCCATTTGGACTCAGGTCTGCTCCGCGGATTTTTACAAAAGTACTAGCTCCCGTGGCAGCTTTTCTGCGAAAGCAAACAGTTGCAGGTTTTCCCTTACCTGGACGACTGTTTGCTAAAGGCTTCTTCCAAGAACGCGGCAGAGGAATCAGTCGCGGTGTGCACACATCTTTTAGACAATCTGGGCCTTACTCTCAACACAGAAAAGTCGATTCTGTGCCCATCCAGAACAGCCCGGTTCCTGGGAGCCATTCTAAACACGTCCCTCAACAAAGCTTTTCCGACCCTGGAGCGACAAGAAAAGCTGATGGTCATGGCCAGTCTACTTTTAAAAAAGCAGTCACTTTCAGTTCGTCTCTACAAGTCCCTCCTGGGGTCCATTTCTTCCTGCATTCCTCTAATTCCTCACTGCAGGTTGCGGATGCGCCCGCTCCAGGAGGAGCTAGATTTGCAGTGGCGCCAAGTGGACAGGTCCTTCGAGGACAAGATCTTCATTACCGCGTCTGAGGGAGGCCGCATCATGGTGGACGAACGAGGAAAACATTTTGCAGGGGCTCTCCTTCAGGGTCGACCCAGCTCCTCAAATAATAACTACGGACGCCTCGCTGGAGGGCTGGGGAGCGGTCTTGCAAGACCTTCGCGTAAGCGGCCGTTGGCTACCCCAGCATCGTCTTCTACATATCAATCTGCTGGAGCTCAGAGCGATTCGCCTGGCCTTGCAAGCTTTCCTCCCGCGGATAGAACAGTCTGTGGTCCTGGTACGAACGGACAACACTACGACCATGCATTACATAAACAAAGAGGGCGGCACCAAGTCTCGTCTTTTATCAAAGGAAGCTCAGACGATCTGGGTATGGGCGATCCAGCATGGGATATCGCTACAAGCGGTACATCTTCCGGGCGTTCTCAACGAGACGGCGGACACTCTGAGCAGACCGAAATCTGTCAGCCACGAATGGGAACTGGACCAGTCCACTCTGGAGCAGGTGTTTCGCCTATGGGGCAAGCCGTCCATAGACCTCTTTGCCACGCCGGAGAACAAGAAATGCCAATTCTACGCAAGCAGGCTTCACCTTCCGGGATCATTGGGGTTTCGATGGCCTGGTCAGGCGCCTTTGTTTACGCTTTTCCCCCCATTCCACTGATCCCCAGACTTCTCAGGAAGCTCAAGGCGGTACCTTGCAAGATGATTTTGATAGCTCCTGCGTGGCCCCGCCAATTTTGGTTCACAGAGCTGCATCTCCTCTCCCTGGAACGTCCACTTCCTTTACAACCGATTCCTTCGCTGCTGACAATGTCCCAGGGCCAAGTCTGGCACCCGGATCCTCGATCCCTGCAGTTATCGGCATGGCTCCTGAGCACTGAGAATTTCTTGGTTTGACCTTTTCGGCAGAATGTAGAGACGTACTTTCTCAGGCACGAGCCCCTAGTACCAACAAAACTTACCGGCTAAAGTGGAAGCGTTTCTGCCTTTGGTGCCAGAAGGAGGGCATTCATCCTCTTTCTTCTGCACCACATGAAGTTCTTCCTTACATCCTTTCATTAGCGAAAGCAGGGCTGGCTCACTCATCCATCAAAGTTCCTCTTTCGCTTTAGACGCACATCTTCTGGTCCTTCCCTCTGGTCAGCAAGGATCATTAAGCAGTTTCTCAAGGGCCTTTTTAGAGTCTTCCCTCCAGTCAAGCCTCCGCCTCCTCTTTGACACCTTAATTTGGTTCTCACCCAGCTCATGAAGCATCCCTTTGAGCCTATTCATCGGGCGGACTTGAAATTTCACTCCTGGAAGGTGGCTCTTCTGCTAGCCTTAACTTCGGCTAGGAGAGTAGGTGAATTACAGGCACTCACCATTCAGGAACCTTTCCTACAATTTAAAAAGGGGACAGTGATACTTCGTACCAACCCAAAGTTCATACCGAAGTTACCTTCAGACTTTCATTTGAATGAGCCGGTCATACTCAAAACTTTGTTCCCTCAACCTACTACTCCGGCAGAGACAGCACTGGACATTCAGAGGTGCTTAAAATTCTATCTTAAACATACTAAGGACTTCAGGAAGTCACCTCAGCTCTATGTGTCTTTCAGCGCCCCTCGTAAGGGTTTCCCCCTTTCCAAGCACGGGATTGCTCGTTGGATTACCAGCGCTATCCAGTATTGTCACCGAGCAGCGGGCAAGCCCCTTGAGGGTCGAGTCCGTGCTCACTCCACGAGGGCGATTTCTTCTTCGACAGCCCTCTTTGCCGGAGTTCCTATCCGGGAGATCTGCAGGGCAGCAACCTGGAGCAGTACTCATACGTTTACAAGACATTACTGCCTGGATTCTTCAACGCAGAGTGACACAGCAGTGTGCCAGGCAGTCCTCAGGAACCTCTTTCATTGAGTGGTGAGCTTTTCCCTTTCAACCCTCCTTCCGTCTTCCTGTTTATGCTCTTTGCACATTTTTGAAGTTCATTTACTGGTTTCTTCCTTGTTTCCTTATCTTTACAAATGTGTTTAGTGACCATTAACTTTCGATTTTAATTATTAATAATAGATAAATAAGGGATCAAGGTTCAGAAAATGTGCTCATAACTGCTAGCTACTCTGATTCAAGCATGGGAATCTATGAAAGTTCCAATACTGGAGTAAGAAAACAAGTTACTTACCTGTAACTTTGGTTCTCCAGTATTGGAAACTTTCATAGATTCCCATGCGACCCACCCTCCTCCCCTGGGAAAGCTCAGCCTTCAGCATCTTCAGTTATATGATTACACAACAGCTACGAAAATCTGAGGGTCTGAAGTTCTCTCAGGAAGGTTCTAGAGGGTGAGGCTAATCTGATTGGTTGCTCATTTTATTTGCTCTCTTTTACAAAAAGAGGTGAATATGTTACGAAACTAGAATGGGCCTAGGCCTAGTTTCTTTTTTTGTAATGATTTCTATTGCTATTTTATGTATACCGGGGACTCCCATCTCGACAACGGGGAATGATTCAAGCATGGGAATCTATGAAAGTTTCCAATACTGGAGAACCAAAGTTACAGGTAAGTAACTTGTTTTCTTCCGAAACTCATAGAATTCAGGAGCCATGCATGCAAATTGAGAGAGGCTGGGTCCGGGTGGCGTATCTGACCTTAGTTCAATGTTAGGAGAGATGGTGCTGGTGGAAGGTGAATGGGCTTGATCTCAGACACGAGGAGGAACTCCAAAAACCACTGCTGCCTGGGCCACTTCGGAGCGATCAATAGGAGACAGCAGTGTTCTGTCTCCATCTTGGTGAGGACCTTGGGAATCAGTGGGAAAAGGGGGGGGAGGAGGGAGTGTAAACATAAATCCCAGATCAGTGCATCGAAAGGGCATTCCCCCACTACCCTGGGAGAGGGACTACACTGGCGTACAACTGGAATTTGGCATTGCTATCCGTCGCAAAGAGGTCTAGCACGGATTTCCCCCACAATGAGAATACTTTGTTCAACTGCTGTTGGGCCAGTTCCCACTCGTGGCAACTGTTCTTGGTCCTTCTGAGAGCATCCACTAGTGTGTTCTTAACTCCAGAAACATGCTTAACCTGTGAGGATATTCTGTGGGCTGTGAGCCAACTCCACAGCTCTTGAGCTTCTTGAGAAAGTTTTAGAGAAAGAGTCCCTCCCTGTTTGTTGATACAGTACATGCTGGTCGTATTGTCGGTACAGACCAGCACGGAGGATTTTGCAATCTTTGGTAGGAAAGCTTGTAGGGTGAGAAAAATGTCCTTGAGCTCCACGCTGTTGATGTGGAGAGACCTTACTTGGATCTGAAGGTCCTGTATATGGCCTCCCCAGCCCTCCATGGAAGCATCTATGGTGATGATGAAATCCCAAACTAGTGGTAGAAACATGACGCTTTGAGAGAGATGTGGTTTGTGAGAACACCATGCCAGAGTGGGTACTATTCTAGGAGTAATGGATATCAAGTCCTCGAAGAACCCTCCCGACTCTGTCGATTAGAAATGCAGTTCCTCTTTTAACGGCCTCATCTTGAGGCGCACCAATGGGACCAAGTTTATTGAGTAAGAGATCATGCCTAGGAGCGATTTGAATAGTCTCACACAAACTTACTGTTTTCTTGCAATTTTTTGATCCAAGTGCACACGCCTCCCTTCTCTGTCCTGGGAGAAGAAGGCCTTGTTCTGTATCTGCTCCAAGAAATGTCATCTGACTGGGATTGGTGGAGGACTTTCATCAATATGCAGTGAGGCTCAGTTTGAGAAAAAGTGAGAGACAAGCTTTTGTCGCCCTGACAGCTTGTCCTGGGGTGGATGCTTTTAGCAGCCAGTTGTCTAGGTAAGGGAATGCCTGATGACCTTGTTAACTGAGTGCCGCTGTTACCGGGTCATGCACTTGGTGAATATACGAGGGGTTAACTTGAGGCCTAAGGGAAGGACTTTGAATTGGTAATGGGTGCCAGCTACTGTGAATCGAAGATTTGTGGTGTATGGAATGGATGGGGATATGGAAGTAAGCGTCTTCCAGGTCTGAACATGTCATAAAATCTTCATTGTTGAGACGATGAAGAATTTCGGAGAGAGTTATCATCCATAAGGATTGCTTGCTGAGGTATTTGTTGTGCTTCCTGAGATGTAGGATAGGTCTCCACTCTCCTGATTTCTTGCGCATTAGGAAAAAACAGGAGTAGAATCCTTTCTCCTTTTGAGCAACCGGGACTTTCTCTATTGCTCCTTTGGCAAGCATTAAGAAAGCTTCCTTCCATAGTAAGTGTAGACAAATGGAGTGCCCTCCCCTTGGCGGAGTTGTTGGTGGTTTTTCTGTTAACTCCAGGGTATGAGCATAGGTGACTAGGTCCAATATTAATCTGTCTGAGTTAATGGTTTACTAGTGATGGAGGTAATTGGATATCTTCACACCTACGGGATGAGAAGGTGGCATAGCTAGTACCTGACAAGGTCACTGTTTGTGGCCTGTGTCGCAGCTCTGAGGTGGTGGTTTTCTGCGAGGCCCTTGCTTCGAGAAACCCACGGTGGAGAATTGACGGTATGACTGTTCCTGATACCCCTTCCTGGATTGGGGCTAGTAGGACTGATATTGCTGGAAGTGCTGGAATCCACCCCTGTAAGAAGAGAAGTACTCCTCGAAAGGGCCCTTTGCGATATTGGAGAGTGCCAAGGGATTTGGCAGTATCGGTGTCTGTTTTAATGACAAGAAGAGCATTGTCAATAGGCTTGCCAACTAGCATGTCTCAGTCATATGCCTTGTCCAATATTTTAGATTGGACCTCAAGTCTAAAGGAGGTCGCTTTGAGCCATCCTTGGCACCTTAACACGGCTGCGCCGTCTAGCTGACTGAAACCTGTGGAGGCGTTATCTGTGGCGCAATCTATGATTTCAGATGAAGGGCGCTCTCCCTCCAGTATGATCTTATTGCCTTCCAATCGTCTATCCTCCGGTATGAGGTTGATGATGGAGCCAACATCTGACCACATTTGGCAGTCATAACGGCCTAGAATCGCCAGGGAATTGGCTGCATGCACTGTAATTGCAGACATGGTGGAAAACCTTTTGCCAATATTGTCTAAACGGCGACCTCCTTGTCAGGTGGTGCCAAAATAGGAGTAGATGGGTTCCAGACCTACGTTGTGCCGCCTTAGAGATCACGGAGTCAGGCTTGGGGTGTCCTGTCACACATGAAGGGAAAAACCTCAGGGGCCCTTTACTTTTTATCAATGCGAGAGAAGACAGCCACTACTGTAGAAGGGTTCTTCATCACCTTGACTCCTTCTTGCCATATGTAGTCAAGTATAGAGTGTACAGATTTTCTTGCCTGATCTTTAAAGTCGTACAGGAAACAGTTGGACAGTTTCACCGACATAGGGAGATAAAATCTGGTTGGTGCCTTTTCCATGAGGTTGTGAAAATCTCCGATATCTTCTGGAGGTAAATCAGCAGGTTGCTGCGGAGGTGAAGATGGTATTGGTATCACATAAAGCAAACACAAGGAGATGATGGACGGAGCGCTGAAACTTTTCAGACACTCACCCCCAGTCACAGATCTGGGTTGAATCCATCATAGTTCTTTAGCTCACTTCGCCACCCCAGTTCAGACACAGCTATATGCAAATCAGTATTGACCCTGTGCCTCATGGGAACAGTCCAGACAGAACTACCAAGCCATGTCTTCCCTGGACCGGAAGCACAAGTTACCAACTTGTGTAACGATATATCTGTAAGAGACAGTAGTTAGTGACAGATTCCTTACCTTAGAATATCCCCAGACGTCAGGCTGGATCCGGAAAGGTTTTGCGTAGCAGTACCCTTGCGCGTCGGTAGGCGGCGTCGTGCGGCTCCGCGTCCGTCGTCGGCGTTGTGATCGCCGGGATGACGTCGCGGGCAGTACTTAGACGCCGCCCCTGCGCGCTGACGTCAGTTCTGTACACGACTTTCCGCGCCAGGAACGCAGAGCCATGCAAGAAGCTGACATAGGTGTCTGAAAAATACTAGGGCCCTGAAAGGGATGTCCTTAACCCTAGAAATCAGTTCGCAGAACGGGGAGGATGGGTGGGGCGGTAAGGAATCTGTCACTAACTACTGTCTCTTACAGATATATCGTTACACAAGTTAGTAACTTGTGCATCTGAAAGAGACACGTTAGTGACAGATTCCTTACCTTAGAATAGATACCCCAGCAATACCAACCCCGGTGGTGGGTCTGCGAACAAAGATCAGACAAGGAAGTCCCGGAGGACAGAACGGCCAAAGCAGCCGTCCCTCCGGACCTGACTGTCAAGGCAGTAATGCTTTGTAAATGTGTGCAGCGAGGCCCACGTAGCTGCCTGACAGATATCCTGCAGCGGAACACCGCGGCCTAAAGCCGTGGTAGCAGCCGTTGCCCCGGTGGAATGGGCACGCAGCCCAACAGGAGGCTCCTTCTTAGCCAAAGAATAGCAGGCTTTGATACACAAGGTTACCCAGCGGGAGATGGTTCTCTTGTGCACCGCCCAACCTTTTTTGGCGCCCACGTAGCCAACAAAGAGCTGGTCATCCACCCGGAAGTGTTGTGTGCGATTGATATAAAAAGAACGCGCACGTTTTGGATCCAGACGGTGGAGCCTCTCTTCCTCTCTGGAAGGATGCGGAGGCGGAAAGAAGGTGGGCAAAGTGATGGTCTGCCCAATGTGGAAGGCAGTAACCACCTTTGGCAAGAAGGACGGACGCGTCCTAAGAACAACCTTGTCTGGATGGACAGACAGAAAGGGAGGTTTGCATGATAGAGCCTGGAGCTCACTCACCCGCCGAGTGGAGGTGATGGCCACCAGAAAGGCTGTCTTCAGAGTCAGAAGACGAAGAGGACAGTTATGTAGAGGCTCAAAGGGAGCGCACATGAGAAAGGTAAGAACCAAGTTCAAGTCCCACTGAGGCATCACAAACGGAACAGGATGGAAGAGGTGTGTAATGCCTTTTAGAAACCTGTTAACAACAGGGGACTTGAAAAGGGAGGGCTGATCAGGAAGCCAGAGGAAGGCCGAAATGGCACAAAGATAGCCCTTGATGGTACCCAGGGCAGAACCCTGTTGGGCCAGAGAAAGAAGGAACAGAAGAACCTCAGAAAGAGGGGCAGAGAGGGGATTCACAGCCTTTGCTGTGCACCATGCCACAAACTTGTTCCACCTGCAGGCGTATACCACCTTAGTGGAGGGACGCCTGGCTGCCAGAATCACATCACAAACTTCGGGAGGCAAGTCGAAAGGAATCAACTGCCGCCGCTCAATCTCCACGCAAGCAGGTGGAGGCTGGACAGGTTCGGGTGGAGGACCGTCCCCTGCTGCTGCGACAGAAGATCCTCCCGAAGAGGCAGACGGATCGGGGGATCGACGCTCATACTGAGTAGCTCGGGATACCAAACTCTTCGAGCCCAGTCCGGAGCCACAAGGATGACATGGGCCCGGTCGCGCCGAATCTTCTTCAACACTCTGGGTAGAAGTGGTATAGGCGGAAAGGCGTACAACAGACCGCAACTCTACTCGCGACGAAAAGCGTCGCTGAGCGAGTGCCGCCTTGGAAATTCCAACGCGCAGAACTGATGACATTGCGCGTTCTCTTCGGTGGCGAATAGATCTAACCAAGGCGCTCCCCACTGCAGAAAGAGACCTTGCGCCACTTCCGAGTGAAGACGCCATTCGTGATCCATCATGCACCTGCGGCTGAGTTCGTCCGCCCTGGCGTTCAGGGAACATGCCAGGTGTTGAACCATCAGGAACATGCCCTGATGTTCCAGCCATGTCCAGAGGCGCAGAGCCTTCTGACAGAGGGCCCACGACCCCACCCGCCTTGTTTGTTGCAGTACCACATGGCGGTGGTGTTGTCTGTGAACACCTGCACTACCTTCCCTTTGACAGAGGGAAGGAATGCCTTGAGTGCAAGTCGGATCGCCCGGAGCTCCAGAAGGTTGATGTGGAGCCGGGACTCCGCCGGAGACCAGAGGCCTCTGATCTCCGCCTCTCCCATGTGACCGCCCCATCCCAGAAGGGACGCGTCCGTCACAACTGTGTGCTCTGGCTGGGGAAGGGAGAGGGATCTGCCCATGACCCATTGCCGGTTCGAGAGCCACCACTGCAACTGTTTTACAGCCCCCTCCGAGATCTGGACGTGATCGGACAGGTTGCCCTGGTGCTGCGCCCACTGGAACTTCAGGTCCCACTGCAGAGCCCGCATATGCCATCTGGCATGATCGACCAGCAGGATGCAGGAGGCCATGAGGCCCAGCAGCCTCAGGGTCATCCGTACCGAAACCCAGGATAAAGGCTGAAAGATTGGAATCATAGCCTGAATATCCCGGATTTGCCGTTCGGGAGGATAGGCCCGAAACTGCGTCGTGTCCAGAACTGCTCCGATGAAAAGGAGCTGTGGAGAAGGAATCAGATGCGACTTCGGCACATTGATGGAGAACCCCAGCGAGTGCAGGAGTTCGGCCGTAGTCTGGAGGTGAGAGACGACTGCCTGGGACGAGCCCGCCTTCAGCAGCCAGTCGTCGAGGTAGGGGAAGACTGGAACCCCTGCCCGGCGCAGATGAGCTGCGACCACCGCCATCACTTTCGTGAACACCCGAGGGGCACTTGTAAGGCCAAAGGGGAGCACGGTGAACTGAAAATGCTCGAGGCCTACCGTGAACCGTAGGTAACGCCGGTGGGCCGGCAGGACGGGGATATGGAAATAAGCGTCCTGCAAGTCCAACGCTACCATCCAGTCTCCAGGGTCGAGGGCAGTCAAGACCTGAGCTAGGGTGAGCATCTTGAACTTCTCCTTCCGGAGGAAGCGATTGACGTTCCGGAGGTCCAAGATAGGACGCATGTCCTCCTTGTCCTTTTTGGGCACCAGAAAGTAGTGGGAGTACCAACCACGTCCTACTTCTGGGGTTGGAACATGCTCGATGGCCCTCTTGGCCAAGAGGGCCGTGACTTCCTTCTGCCCGAGCACCAAGTGATCCCCTGACATGCGGTGGAATTGAGGTGGCATGGCTGGGGGGGTGGTCTCGAAGGGGAGGGAGTAGCCCCTTCGGACAATGTCCAAGACCCACCTGTCCGAGGTGATGGGACGCCAGTGGTGAAGGTGATGGCGTACCCTGCCCCCTACTGGCGTGCTGTGCACCGGAAAGGAAGGACTAGGAGGGCTTGGAGGCCGCGGACGGGTTGGAGGTAGTGGCCTGATCCGCACGCTGGTTGCCCGAACCGCCACGGCGGTATCCACGTCCTCGGCCACGCGAAGACGCTTGCTGCGCGGGCCGGTGGCTGGGCAGCTGACGTGACTGGGCGCCCCTTCCGTGGCCACGAAAGGGGCGAAAAGCAGAGGTTAGCGGAGGGCGCACAACAGAAAGGCCCAGGGACTTGGCAGTAGCCCGTGAGTCCTTAAAACGCTCCAGCGCATGGTCTGCTTTGGAACCAAAAAGACCGACTCCATCAAAGGGCATGTCCATGAGTGTATTCTGGACATCACCCGAGAAACCAGTTGTTCTCAGCCAGGCGTGGCGACGTAGCGCCACCGTCGTTGCAAGCGATCTGCCCAGCGAGTCGGTGGTATCAAGGCCACAACGTATGGTGTATTTAGCCGCATCTCTTCCTTCCACAATGGCGCGGGTAAGCAGTGTCTGGACCTCCTCAGAACACTGTGGCAAAACAGCCGCCACCGAATCCCACAGGGAGTGGGTATATCGGCCCAAAAGGCAAGCGGTGTTGACGGACCGCAAGCTAGCACTGGAGGAAGAAAAAGCCTTCTTCCCAAATTGGTCCAGGCGTTTGGATTCCCTATCCGGAGGGGCGGTAGGGAAGGCGGTTTGGGAGGCAGAGGCTTGGACAACCAAGCTCTCGGGGGTGGGATGTTGGGAGAGAAACAAGGGGTCGCCCGGAGCAGGGCGATGGCGTCGGGCCACGTTCCTATCCACAGGAGCCCCTGTGGTGGGCTTGGACCAGGCGCCCAAAAGAACGTCAGTGAGTGCATCATTAAACGGCAGCACAGTCTCCGTGGAGGAAGCTGCCGGCTGAAGCACTTCGGTCAGGAGATTAGTCCTGACAGCCACAGTAGGCAATTGGAGATGCAAGGCTCCAGCTGCTCTACGCAACACCGTTGCGAAATTAGCTCCCTCCTCCGTAGCCACGGGAGGAGACAGCATGCCAGTGTCAGGGGAAGTGTCTAGACCACTGGCATCCCCAAGTTCCTCAGCCCAGTCCTAATTATACTCACACTGTTGTGTGAGAGGGTCTTCCGACCCCTCCCAGCTCTCTTGGTCCTCCTCTGGTTCAAAATATGGAACAGGAGGGACATTTGGGACCCAAGGTCTCATCGGCGCCGGAGCCGGCGTCGAGCGACGTCGGTCCGGCTCCATGTCCGGAGCCGCAGAGAGCCGGGGAACGACGCCGTCCGGAGCGGCACCGGGGACATCGGCTTCGGCGGAGGCATGGTTAGGTCAACCGGCGTCAATGGGGGTTGCAGTACCACCGGAGCCGGGATCGAGGCCGGGGCCGGAGCCGAGGCCGGGATGAAGGCTGGCGGGACAGGCGGCGCCGGGACCGGAGTCGTCGGCGACGCCGGAGCAACCCCATCAGGGCCCGCGGGGCCCGAAGGCGCACCGGAGGGACCTTGAGGCCCGAAGAGGCGGGCCATGGCCGACAGGAATTCCTGTATTTCGGCCGGAGTCGCCCCCGAACCCGGAAAGGACGGGTAATGCGGGGGCGGCTCCACAGGCACGTCCGGGGCCGCTGGGACGGTGCCGACAGGGGCCTCAGCCGAGTCGCGAGACCAGCGAGGCGAAGTCTTAGAGCGATGATGCTTCTTAGACTTTTTGTGCTTCGACTTACCCGAGGAGCGCAAAGACTTGGACTCCGACGACCGGCGGGGACTCCGCGACCGGCCCCTCGACCTCTCCCGGGACCGGGGCTTGGTGCGGCGCGGAGCCGACTGCTGGACCTCGAGTAGCTTTCGAGACCGCTCTCGCAAAGCCTTCGGGTGAAGTTTCCGGCAGTCAGGGCACGACTTCGTGTCGTGGTCTCGGCCGAGACAGTAGAGACACTCTAGATGCGGGTCTGTGATCGACATCATTCGACCACAGGCGTCGCATGGCTTGAAGCCGGGCATCCCTACGACACCTAGGAGTCGATGAAGACTCAAAAAGAAACAGTGAAATAATTCACAAAAAAGTTAGTCAAAAATTGACTAGGGCACTGCTCTTCCCAAATCTGCGCTTACTGGCGCGGAAAAAGAAGAACTGACGTCAGCGCGCAGGGGCGGCGTCTAAGTACTGCCCGCGACGTCATCCCGGCGATCACGACGCCGACGACTGACGCGGAGCCGCACAACGCCGCCTACCAACGCGCAAGGGTACTGCTACGCAAAAACTTTCCGGATCCAGCCTGGCGCCTGGGGATATTCTAAGGTAAGGAATCTGTCACTAACGTGTCTCTTTCAGATACAAGCATCCTGGGACCGGTTTCGGGCTAACAGCCCTCATCAGCCAGGCTAGCTTGAATCCAGTGGCAAAGTGAGCAAGGGACCCACGTCTGGGCATACCCTGCCAACTTAGGGCGAACAAAGCAAACACAAGGAGATGATGGACAGAGCGCTGAAACTTTTCAGACACTCACATAGTCATCCCATTTGTCCAAAGGTGTGTGTCGGGGATCTCACCCTTTTCGCTTTCATCATCAGATGATGATGGATATTCCCTCTGTGGCGATGTTACCTAGGAGGCAGGCGTCATTCTAGGAGTAGCTGGAGGAGGGAGAGGTGCTGGAGCACCAGGCTACTGTTCAGGGGGTTGCGGAAAACTCCTCCGATAATCTCTGAGGATCGCCTGAAGGGCTTGTATCAGGGAAGCAAGAAGGTGTGCAGTATCCCGCTTAAGTGGAGGGTCGGAATAATATCCGCGGAGCTCATAATGTTTTGGAGGTTAGTAATGCCCTTCCTCCTCATAATCCTCATCTTCCTCCTGGCATTTAACTTTCAGTTCTGAAGGGCTGTGGACTGGACCAAACAGGCCGCTGTCATCATCAGATTCATCAATGTCCAGCAGATGATTTGGAGGCAAAGGTGAAACCTTGTTGAGTGAGGTGACTTGAGGATCTAGAAAGGTTCTGGTGACCTTAGAAACCTTATTCGTCATCGACGGTGTCGTCATTGGAGGGATGTGAGCGTCCTTCTTTAGTGGTATGGTCAATGGGACCGATGCTGAGACCATCAACGGCAATGTCGTTGGCAGGGGCGTCGACAGAAACTTCGTAGACGCCTGAATCTTCGTCGATGAAATGGGAGCTCCGATGGCAGCTGTCATCGTTTTCGCCGTCAACGGTCTTGACGAGATGGTAGTTCTGGTGATCTTAGTGTCGACAGGGAAGGCGTCGTCGAGATGGGCTTGGAAGAAGCCCCGAGGACGGGTCAGCAGAGATGGCGTTGATGGGCCAGGTAAGGATGTTTCTGAGGAGAAACGTTTTTGCTTCTCCTTACTCGTGGAGCTGTGAGCCTGGTGAGAAGTCTTCGAGGATTTTGTGGACTTCTCTGACACTGCTTCATGGGATCTAGCCCTTTTGTGAGACTTAGAAGAGGCGTCCCTATTCTCAGAAGATGATTTCTGAATCTTTGTTTTCTGAAGCCACAGGAGTAGCCTCCCTTCCCTGTCCCTCATAGTTTTTGAGGAGAAAGTGCGACAAATCTTGCACTCTTTTACCTCATGTTTGGGATTAAGGCAGTAAAGGCAGTCCTTATGTGGGTCATCCGACTGGTCTTACAGGGACGAATAAGGCCTTTTCTCTCAGACATAGTAGAATAGTAAGGTTGAAAATAGCTTTTCAAGTGAAAAAAATTAGCAGAGCTCAGGGAGACTCCCGTCAGACACGACGTGCGGTGAAAATCAGGGAATCAGCCTCTCTTGGGAGTATTCTAGAGGTTGCTACCACCTGATTGGTCATAGTTAAAGTTTGGACCTTTTTTATGTATAAAAAGGACATAGATAGGCTATTAAATTCATGGCCTACTGCCATTATAGCCTGTTAGTTATACATACTGCTTTACTATAGTACCGTGGGACTCTCACTTCAGCGACGGGGAATAATTCCAGCATGTGAATCTATGAAAGAACCATTACTTGGATAATATAAATAATAAACCACAGGTATCCGTCTAGATACCAAAGATCTGCTTAAAAAGGAAAGGATTAGTTGACTAAAACAATAGAAATAATAAAATGCAATGGCTGTGGCTAGAAGCTTGCATAGGGTTACTTTCCAAAATGTTGAAGACAGTAGAACGGATGTTACGTGACAGCTAGTTCCTGGTTAGTGATGGACCAGGAGGGAAATCGTTGTGCTACCATAGCACATTCACATAGTAGCATTATTGAAAAATAAGACAGATGGCACAAAGTCCTGATGCGAGAGTGCTAGGGGAAACCATTGAGAAACTGATGTCAAGGCTGCAAAATTGATGTTCAGGTCTCAAAAGTCAAAATGGCAAAATAACTAAATGAAGTAGAAAATCGGCCTAAGCGGCACAGTGTATAATGATCCTTCCTCCATAAAAGTCACATCGGCACAGTAGAATGGTATTACTTTATAATAAAAGTCGCATGGATATATTTTTCACAGCAAATGCTGAAACATTTAAAAATCAATCCAGAGATATAATCCAGGCAAGATCCATGGAAGATACGATGAATTGCAAGAAACAGTATCTGTATAATTTAGATCCAGGAAGGTTAGAGGTTAGAAAACATCCACTTATGGATGTTGAAGATTCTTTTAAATATAAGCACATGGGTAAGTAAGGTAGTGCCAAATGTGGTAATTCCTTGAAGCATAGATGAAGCACACTAAGTTGAACAGGTTTATTTCCAAGTAAAGAAGTTCCACCTTTCATCTAGAAATCTTCACAGCTTATCCTGTCCAAATCTCAACAGCATTCAAAACAATACATTACAAAGCAGGATGCCCTCTATATTCAAACATATAAACACCATGTCCTTTCCCCAAACAACCTCTAAAATCAAACCCAAAAGAAATGGGAGAAGAAGAAAGAAAATAGACACAAACTCATCTTTTAATTACCATAATACAATTCCATGTCCGGACCAGAGGCGAGGATTATGCTTTTCTCTCTTCGCTTTATTAACATAGCAGCATTTTTTAAAACAACTTCCTTTCGCTTTCTACTTGAAAGCGAAGAACTAACAGTCCCATGAATCTTTGGGAATGTAGTACAAAAAACAACCAATCACAGTGAAGCGGCAGTCCATAAGGTAACCAATAAGGATCCAGTTGAGCCTGTAACAGTCTTCTCTCAGCTCTGATCCCCCTCTTTCTTCACTGCTCACAGCCTTCAGTTAAGTCTGTTTTTTCTCCTTCTAGTGTATTTGCTGATACAAACGTGTATTTAACTAGTGGGTCTCTCTGACCGTTGTGGTGTGTGTGCAGCGCACAGCGCTGAAAGTGTCCCTGTCGCAAGAGCGATTTTCAGCTCCTTCGTGACCGATGTTTATGGTGCTGCTCCGCAGTGCGGTCCTCCGCCCGCCAGGTGGCGCTTGACTCTGGCGTCTCTTTCCCCCGCAACCGGATCGGATTTGCGTCCGTAGCCGAGAGCCCCCCGTTTGTGGGGTCTATACTACGGCCCTTAGAGATATTTTGCCTTTCTTTTTACAAGAGGGCTGACACCCTGCATTCAGGGTCGGTATCGTGTGTGGTGATTGACGACCCCCTGGGGTCTGTATTGTGATGGTGACCATTCAGGTCCATAGTGGGAACATGCTCCCAGACATTTTACCCCTTACATATAGCTAGGACCAAGGGGGGAGGTGGGGTGTTCCTGGGGCTTAGACCCATTTTCTGTGCGGCTTTGACGATGTTAAGAACCTTGACTGTGCCCACAGTCCCCAAAATTTGCAGCCATCTGTTTGCCCATATTCCCCTTCTGTGGGGTGTGCTGCAGTAGTGGCACCTAGAAAGTTTTTTATATATATATATATATATATATATCTAAGGAAACAGTCTTGTTTTCCCTTTGGTTAGGAACACTTCAACTTAACATGGAAGCCTCAGAGGGAGTATATGAGGACCCCTTGGATTACCTCCCTCGGGATGATTTTTATAACGCCTTGGATGCCTCTATCTACCAAGTGGTAGACGAGGCCATGGGCCCCATGGAAGAGCTCCTCGCACAGCTCACTGCACGCAAGTGTGCTAAGAGACCGCCAGTCGCGCCAGATACGTCCCCTACTCTCCCAGGCCCTCTAGATACAGATTCGACACCGGCAAAGCGGCCTAGAGAAGGTGTTAACCTAGATGCTTTTGAACGTTTAAAACAAGCCTTTTGTCGAAGAGCCTCCCTACATTACCCCCTCCAACCCCAGAGCCTCAGCAGGAAACACCGGCCCGCTATCCCCCGACTTGCAGGATGACAAGCCTTCTGATAAGGAGGCAGGGTCATCTAGACCATAGTGGCAATAAACGCCCCCCTTCTCCCCCCCCCCCCTAGTGAGGTGCCAGCGGGGACGCTACAATCAGACATTCTGGACCACGACCAGATTCTTCACCCACGGTCGGCGGAATGGGTCCCATGCGACAAGGTGGCGCAGTATGTAGCCAATCGCCTACCCAGACCTTTGGAGAAAGAGGTGCGTAGTTGCCTGAGAGCAGAGTGCCCTAGTCCCTCTTTAGAGGGTAAAGTAGCTCAATCCCTGGACATAGACCCCAGGATGGCCACGTTCTTGGCAAGTTTATTAAAGACCCTAAAGAGGGGATAAACCGATCCTGGCGAGCTTGCCACAACAATCTGTTGGACGCTGTAGGCCCATTAACCAAAATCTTAGATTTTCGGGTATCATGATCTCCCCAGAGGCTATTTCGGAATGGGTGCAGAGGGCGGTTATCTTTTTGGGTAATGCCAACTGTGCACTGTCTGCAGAGCGTAGACGATCGTTACTGATCAAAAGTGGACATGAAACTTGGGCACCTCGCTGTCTCAGAGGCGGGAGCAGTACCCCAGGGTGGACTCTATAGGGAGCCTTTTATCAAAGCAATCAGGAAGTTCGTGAACACGTTCATCTCCCTAGATAAGGCCCATACTTCAATAAAGAAAGTGTTTCCCTCCTGGGTTTTCCATGGGGCCAGCCATGTTAGGGGCTGCTCGCCCGGCCGCTTTGTTTCCCAGCCCTACTCCAGAGGGCAAGGCTCCAGGCGAGGCTATGATTACCAGGATGAATCCCGCTTCGCAAACTCTTACCCCACCAGGAGTCAGCGGTTCTAAGGACGAGGTTCCAAAGGACAAGCTAACAACACCAATTCTGGTGAATCCTTGGGGGTTCAGGTGGTAGAAAGATTGTCATGTTTCACCGGCACGTGACGGGCTCTGACTGCGGACGCCTGGGTCCTACAAACAATTCAGGGCTTTCAAATAGAGTTCTATGGTACCCCATAACAAGTATCCAGACCGCATCCAATCCAATTCTCAGCAGCGGACACAGCCTTAATAGATGCAGAGGTCCAAGTTTTGTTCGACAAGCGAGTGATTCACCGGACGTCCATTCACCCCTGCGGTTTTGTCAGCAACATTTTTCTGGTGGACAAAGCCGATGGGGGCAAACATCCTGTAATAAACGTATGAGAGTTCAGCGAATGGTTGGTGTACCGGCATTTCAAAATGGAAGGTATTTGGCTCCTGCGCGATGTCCTTTGGCCATCAAATTGGATGGTACACCCCAACCTCAAGGATGCGTATCTGGTGATCCCCATATTTCATCCACACCGGCGTTTCCTTCAGTTTCTGTGGCACCAACAGGCGTTCAAATTTTCAAGCCTTCCCTCCGGACTGCATTCCGCTCCTTGGTGCTTCACCAAGGTTCTCATACCGGTTGTGGAGCACCTCCGAGCGTGAGGCATCCTTCTCATTGTCTAGCTGGACGACATGCTCCTCATGGCCCAATGCCCTCACCAGCTGTCGCTTCACTTGCAGACTGCAATAGACCTCCTGGAAAGTTCAGGGTTTGTGATAAACAAGGGTAAATCTCTCTTGGTTCGGTCTCAGACTGTGATCTTTTTGTGATTTACCATCAATTCCACAACTTCTACTCTGTTTACCATCCCGAAAGATTACGAAAATCAGGCACGAACTGCGACGCACGTTGGCCAAACCGTGCACTTCCTTGCGTCATATTGCCCGCCTTGTAGGACTCCTGCCTTCCTCAATACAAGCTATCTTTCCGAGCCCCCTGCATTATTAGGCCCTGCAACGGCTCAAGGCATCACATCTTCGCAAGGGCCTTACTTACTCCCAGATGGTCACCCTCACAGACGAGGTGCAAGCAGAAATTTCATGATGGCTTTCACAGCTGGAGGTGTGGAATGGAAGAGCGATCTTTGGATCGGCCCTGTACCTCGTCTTAGAGTCAGACTCCAGCAGGTTCAGATGGGGCGTTCTTTGTGGCTAGTTCACATTAGGAGGGTCGTGGTCACCTCAAGAAAAATAGTTATACCTTGTTTAGAACTTTTAGCAGGCTCCAGCGTGGTACGATGTTGGATGAAGCACAGAGCTCAGGCTTGTGTGCTGTTCAAGATGGGCAATGTGTCAGCCATCGGATACATCAACCATCTTCGTGGCACATGTTCCAAGGTCTTCTCGGACCTGGCGACCAGCTTTTGGAAATACTCCCTGGATCATCATGTCTCAGTGACAGGGAAATACCTCCCTGGCCAGGAAAATCAGGTGGCAAACTGGCACTCCCGCCATTTGCGGGACTCCAGCCTATGGAAACTCGACCCAGATGTACGGCACAGTTGCAGAGGAGATAGGGTCTGTTTTCAGTGGACCTATTTGCATCCCGGCTGGACCATCAGTTATCCAAGTTCATCAGCTAGAGACCGGACCCTCTGTCAGCTGCAGCGGATGCTTTTCTGCAGGATTGGGCCCTGGAGAAGGGGTATGCCTTTACTCCCTTCACCATGATCACTCGAGCCTCAGCCCAAATCAGACGACAGCGGGAGAAAGTGGTCATTGTCACACCGATCTGGAGGTCTCAAGTGTGGTTTCCGGTTGCACTGGAACTTTCTTGGCACTCTCCAATCCAAATTCCTCCAATTTCCTCAGCTCCTTCTCAATCCAGACCGGATTTCCCACCAGCTGGTACTGAGGGGTTCTCTAACCCTGATGGCTTGGCGGATTACAGGGGTCGATGGTCGGTCCCAGGCCTTTCGCACCAGGCTGAAGAACTCCTGTGCAAAGCCTGGGCAGACAGTACGGTCAAGAGGCACAGGTCAGCTTGGACCTGATGGACATGTTGGTTTCTGCTACGGAGTTTGGTTCCTGTGGTCGCTGATGTAGTACAGGTATCATTTTTTAGCAGAATAAGCCATGGAAGGTTTGGCATATCGATCCATCAACACCCGCTCTGCCATTTCTGCCGGTCATATTCCGGTGGACGGTGCTCCTGTAGGAGAACATTCTTCTGTATGCAGACTCTTGCAGGGAATTAGACTGTCCCTTCCACCATCTCCAAGATATTCCGCGCTTCAGGACATCAACCAGGTTCTCAACCTGTTTCTTTCCTGGCAACCAAACAGGTTCCTGTCTCGCAAAGAGCTTTCCGCCAAACTGGCAATGTTACTATGCCTAGTTTCCTGTAGGAGCATATCCGGGCCCTAAATACAACAGGCAGGATTTTTTCTCCTCTTGGGGTGTCGTTCACAATCTTTAGACCGACCCAGTCCAACACCAGAACTATTGAGTATCCAGCCTTCCCAGACTACCCAAAGTTGAGTAGTTCAGTGCCTAAAGGCATACGAAGACATATCGGGGAAGTTTCGACCCCCTGGTAAGAGACAACTCCTGATCACATTAAAGAAGCTGCATGCAGCGGTCTCCTCTACCACTATTACATGGTGGGTGTGATGGGTCACGCAGGAGGCAGGCATTGAATTGACCGCCTTCGGGGCTCATTCCACCAGAGCAGCCATGGCGTCCAAGGCTTTCTCCCTGAGAGCTAGATTAGAGGACATTAGGAACGCTGCAGATTGGTCCTCTTATTTGACGTTTAAGAGATTTTACTTCAAGCCGGTGCTTGATATGGCTCAGTTGGTGGTGAGCAAGCTGTGAACTAGCATAATCCTCGCCTTCGGTCCTGAAATAGAATAAAAATTGTTCCTAACTCTCGTGTAGTAAAGTTTAAATTCTATTAAGTGTAGTAAAGTTTCAATTCTATTAAGGACATGGGGACAAGGGTTATCCCTCCCAGCGAGAAGATTCCTTCTCTTCCTGGAGCCACCCTAGGGAGTAAGTACCAAGTCTAAATGATGGTGTACACCTGTAATGTTATTTTTTGAAGGATCTGTTGATGATGTTCTTTATGACATTTATTTCTGTGGTTAATTACAATGTTACGATGCCGCCTGATCTGTCTCTCTTGTTCCTAGAATCGGATGGTGCTAAATTGGACCAATGAGGAAGTGACCGAGGATTAACTGGTGCGATGAAAGAGGGATCAGAGCTGAGAGAGGACTGTTACTAGATCCTGATTGGTTACCATATGGACTACCGTTTCACTGTGATTGGTTGTTTTTTGTACTACATTCCCAAAGATTCGTGGGACGGTTAATTCTTCGCTTTCAAGTAGAAAGTTAAAGGAATTTGTTTAAAAAAGGCTGCTATGTTAATAAAGCGAAGAAAGAAAAGCATAATCCTCGCCTCCGTGTCATTAATAGAATTGAAACTTTCCAACACGAGAGCTAGGAACAATTTTCATTAATATTCCATGCACCCATCCTTCAATTTGATCGCCGGTTAAATAACGTGACTATCCTGACTAAAGCATAATACTTAGAATTCGCCCCGAGACTACCGGAACTCTTAATTTGCACCATATCTGCAATTTTAACCAGTACATTCGGCCAGATGTACGAAAGCTTTTTGCATTTCTTAACGGGCAGAATCGCAATTTCAGGGCGTTAACAAATGAATAACAGCCTTTTCATATGTGCAAATACCAAAAAATTATCGCAATTTCTGCCTGCTAGAAATCACAAATTGCAACTACCCCTCCTATTACCTCCAGTAAGTCCCACACAGCAGGATTGCTGAGTTCTGATACCAGGCCACACCCCCTTTGTCCACCACTCTGCAAACGCGCCTCCTGGCGCACTACTGGTTGGGGGATGAAGTCCACTTTACTCCTGAGGGACCTTGGGGGCCAAGAAGCCCTCCTGTTACCTCCTGTAAGTCCTACGCAGTGGAATTCCTGAGCGCTGGTTGGAGGCTCAGCCCCCTTTCTCCACCACTCTGCAAACGTGACTGCTAGTTAAAAAAACATCTAAATTCACTGAAAAAAACACAGGTTTCAGGGACGTTATAGTTAATTAGAAATTAGCATTTAAAAAACCTTAGAAATTCACTGAAAAAAACACAGGTTTCAGGGATGTTATAGTTGGAAATTAGCATTTTAAAAACCTTAAAAATTCACTGAAAAAAACACAGGTTTCAGGGACGTTATAGTTAGTCTGACATTTCACTCGTACAAAACCAGAGAAATTCAGCCGTTATAGTAAGCTAACTATTACTCGCGCCCCGGCAATACACTGCTTATGACGTCACATATTACATCACTCATGACATAGTCAGTGACATCACTGATGACATCATCCAGTGACTGTGAGTGTATCTAAAAAGTTTAAGAATGTTATATACGCCAAGGTGTATTGAAGAATGAGTGGATGTATGAGTGTGTATGGATGATTCAGTGGGTGAGTGACTGACTGTATAAGTGAGTGATTATACGTGTCTCAGTGAATGTATGGGTGAGTGACTAATCTGTGTGAATGTCTGTATCAGTCTGTCAGTTGATGTGTAAGTGGCTGCATGGGTTGGTGAGTAGCTACATGAGTGTCTATATGGGTTATTGATTGGTTGTCTGAATACCTGTATGGGTGCCTGACTGTGTGGGTGGGTGAGGGGGTGTGTGACTCCCTGCATGGATGTGTGAGTGGGTAATTCACTGGGTGTATGGGGTCATGAGTGCATCTGTGAGGGGCTATATGGATGAGTGAGTGTGCATATGGTTTTGTCGGTGAGTAAATGGATGTCTCAGTGGTATATGGGTGAGTAACTGCATATGTGAAAGGCAGTATATGTGAGTGTTGGAGTATATAAGTGACTGTATGTGTGAGTGAGTGATTGTGAGAGTGGCTGTATGGATGAGTGTGTGCTTGTGTCAGTGATTTTATAAGAGAGTAAGTATGTGTTAGTATCTGTATGAATAAGTGAGGTGGTGTGTGTATAACTGTATATTTGAGTAAATGCCAGTGTGATTGACTCTGGGTGACTGACAAGGTGTGTGTGTAACTCTATTGGTGAGTGGCGGTGTGCGAGTGTCTATAGGTGTATGCGTGCATATATCAGTGGCTGTATTGGTGAGTGACTGGATGTATGAGTGGCTGTATGGGTAAGTGGGTGGATGTGTGTGTTGACCTATGAATCAGTGAGTGGGTATGTACGTACTGGTATTGGTGTGTCTATGGTTTCGAGAATGGTAGTCTGTAATTTGGAGTGGGTGTAAGAAAGGTTCTAGTGGGGTGTGGATGATGTCGTCAGTGATGTCATTTGAGATATCATCAGTGATGTCACTGACCATGTCATGAGTGATGTAATATGGGACGTCATCAGTGCATTGTGGGGGCGCGAATTATAGTTAGCTCAGCTAACTATAATGGCTGAATTTATCTGGTTTTGTACGAGTGAAATGTCAGACTAACTATAACGTCCCTCTAACCTTTGTTTTTTTCCGTGAATTTCTAAGGTTTTTAAAATGCTAATTCCTAATTATAACGTCCCTGAAACGTGTTTTTTTCAGTGAATATATATATATATATATATATATATATATATATATAGATAGATAGATAGATATATCTATACCTACCATGGCTTTTGCCACTGGTTATAGTTAGTATGACGTTTCCACAGGAATAGCAGTTTCTTCCTGTAAAGTTTCGGTGTGATCTGTCAAGCAGCTTGTAATAATAACGGGGTGGGAGGTTGCCAAAACTTGTTTTCCCCATTTATTTTTCAATATAAAAATTAGACGCAGCTATAGCCAAAATGTATGAACAGTATTAAACACAATATGGCAGAAATAAAGATCTTGGTCCAGAAAGAGTGCTTTTTGTGTAACTCTGTTGAATAGTTTTTGAGAGATTAAGGTTAAACAAGTATTGATCTTTCACACCACGGAGAATCTGAGGAGCCAACAAATCTTGAGATAAGATCTGATCGGCTGCCACCACATCAACAAAGATGTGATGGCAGCCATTTTAGGGCATAGGGACTCAGTCCCTTGTCCTGAAAAAAGTGTAAAAAAAAAACATAAAGGGGGCAGGGTAGGAATTCACTGTGGGTGCTCTGGATGGGCATCAGGGCCCCAGGTTTTTTTATATTACAGAAACAAACCCAAGAACGTGTTCCCGGCTCCTGTGTGGTCCATGGAGCTATTTGCAGTGAGCCGGCATGGGCCTTGGGGCCACCCCCACGGCCCCCAACAAAAATTAAAGAGGTGGGTGTCCAAGTAGATAACTGGACATCCAAAAATAAAATAAATAAATAAATAATGAGCGGCAGAAACCGCTCTTTTATTATTTACTGCCCCAGCATAGAGCATTCCAAAATGACCTGCTAGAACTATTTAGTGATTTGTCTTTTTTTGGGATGCTTGTGGGGCCCCTAGAATGGGCAGTGGTAATACCAAAAATGCTTTTTTTATGTTGTGGGGGGCTGCAGGGAGTGCAGCTGCCCCCCGTAAACATAAAATAAAAACGGCAAGTTTCCAGGGTCATTAAATCCATGAATCCAGGAGAGCTCATTATATCTTTTCAAAGCACTCCAAGCTGAAGCTCTATGCTATTCAGCTGGAGGGCAGTGCCCTCTTGCTGGTTGTTTTCATGCCTGTGTTTTGAGTGCTGAAAAATGTTAAAAGAAAGACTCAGTCATGGTTTTTTTTACTTATTTTTTTAGAAAACGCTATCATTTTCTTTAATGACAATCACTTTTACTAAACATTGCAGTGTGTTGATTAATGAAACATATTTCATTGTAATTATTGGTGATTTTTGAGAAAGACAATAGGTCTGCTTTATATATGCGGACTCCTTTATATAGCCAATAGGCCCACTTTTTATTATATTTTGGAGCGCTGACCCTATAACGAAGTCAGTAAGTCTGCCTTACGTAAAATAACACCCTTTATATTGTAACATCACATAGCCTGTAGTGGTTGTAGCAGGGCCTGGCTTCTAATTACTTTCCCTGCTAATTTCACTTCAAATTACCTCCCATATTACATCTCTTATGACATGTTCTGTGACATCACTGATAACATCACTACAACATCTGAAAAGAACATTATTGATAACCCTATGCATGGCGGCACACAAGTTATAGTTACTTTAGAGTACGAGTTATAGTTACTTGAGATAATAGAGGGGTTGGGCGTGCGTCAGGTGATGAAGTCCAAGAAGCCAGTATTTAGTTTTTCAAATGAATCTTTATTTTCAATCAGTTAGTTCTCAGAATTGGTGATTTTACGGTCCGCCAACGCGTTTCGTTCTCATGATGAGAACTTCGTCAGGGCTCAGTAGGCGAGTATCTTTTCTTTGAAGTTAAAGGGATACGTTGAGAATAATCGCACTCCACAGGTATAATGGGTGCAATGTAGCCTAGGTCCAATGTGACCTCTCTCGTCAAAATTGACAAAGCGATCCCTCAGTCAAGTCGGTGTTCCAGGCTATTCCTCTGGAAGCAATTAGGATATCGCAGGGCCTCAGTCGGCCTCAGTAATAAATCTTAGATTCGAAATTCTCCTGCCAGAATGAGTGCGATTATTCTCAACGTATCCCTTTAACTTCAAAGAAAAGATACTCGCCTACTGAGCCCTGACGAAGTTCTCATCATGAGAACGAAACGCGTTGGCTGACCGTAAAATCACCAATTCTGTGAGAACTAACTGATTGAAAATAAAGATTCATTTGAAAAACGAAATACTGGCTTCTTGGACTTCATCACCTGACGCACACCCAACCCCTCTATTTGCTTAGGATCTGACTTACAGAGGCATCACCTGACGGCTGGTGCAAGGGCTTGTTGCGCAAGGAACCTGATACAAATGAAACTGATGTGAGGTGCAGAAACAGCAGTCCGCCGTCAAAGTATCTCTAATTTTATAGTTACTTGAGATACCTGGTGATTTTCACCTAACTATAACGTCTCTTTAACTTATTTTCCCCCCCCAGTAAAAAAAAAGACGTGTGTGTGTTAATGTGTGTGTGTGTGTGTATATATATATATATATATCACTGCTCCCTGTGCACCAGCCTGGCGCACTCTCGAACGGTGCCTGTCACGGCGGGGGTGCTCCCGCCTTCGTATACCGCTCACACTGCCACTAGGTAATCGTACCTTTCCACAGAAGACAGCACTCACGGGGGAGAGTTCCAAATTTTATTCACAGGAACTCGGGGCGCACACGGCAACCGCCTTTGTCGATGTGCAAACATCGACAAAGGCGGTTGCCGTGTGCGCCCCGAGTTCCTGTGAATAAAATTTGGAACTCTCCCCCATGAGTGCTGTCTTCTGTGGAAAGGCTACGATTACCTAGTGGCAGTGTGAGCGATATATATATATATATATATATATATATATATATATATATATATATATATATATATATATAATTATATGTGCGTATGTGTATATACATACATACTCAAACAACAAAATCAAAATAAAATCAAATGCTAGCAGTCAGATATCACCATAGCTCAGAGGTCCCTTATTGTGCCTATACACAACTGGTGATGGGCTACCACCTGATTAAAAAGACAAAACAGGATTGATGCTGCAGGAAAGCAGCAATAGAAGCACCTATCAGCTAGAGAATTGTTTAACTCTCAAAACCTCTACAACTGTTATGATCGATTCCTATGGGAGGAGATGATGGAGTTTTTACTGCACTTACCAAATAGTCATTGGGAAAAAAAGAAGAAATAGGGGCAGAAGGCAAAGCCTCATAATGTCAACCTTCTTTATGTAATAGATACAGCAGACACTGCCTGTATTGAGATCTTTATTGCTATTCTTCTAAGAAGACATGCCTGGCTAACGGTCTAAGGTTTCAAGCCTGAAGTAACCAAACTAAACTCCTCAAAAATACGTAAACCGATATTATCACAACCCACTTATAAATACAGATACATCTATTTTCAGCACAAATTCACAATTTCAACAAATAGTGATATATATATATATATATATATATATACACATATATATATATATATACACATATTATTTTTATTGCTATATATGCATAATAAAATCTAATAGTCCAGTGCTTCCCAAAAGTTTCAGAACCACAACCCAATTTGTAGAATAAGAAACCTTTGCGGCCCACATAGCTTTAATGGACTTGAGGCGGGGGGATTTTATTTAATGTAATAACAGCAATTATTTGTAAATGTCACAACCTTGACCACGTCTTTAATATCGGAGCGCCGCCAAGACATTGATCTGACGTAAAAGTGGCAGATGGTGAATTGCACTGGAGTCTAGAGCTCAAATATGTCTGAGTGGGGTCTGGCCTGTGGCATCTATTCACTAAAATCATACGGCTACTGAAAAATCTTGCTGTCGATACCAGTGATTTTAACAAATTTGAGAAACCCTTCTTGAGCAGGGCATGCAGTAAGGCCTTGTATCTCTTTTTGTGTTAAAACGAGGGGGGGGGGGTGTGTGTGTGTGCGCGCTCGCAGGTATCTGTATGTGTGTATATATATATATCAGTTTTATATATTGCAAACACTGCCCAAGGGCACTGGCACACTATGCAAGAGCACCACATTACATTACAGAAGGTCGGATTCATTTTAGCTTCAGCACAGGAGATTAAGTGATTAGTCCGAATCGAAAGATGACGAGTCGACACTGGGGCTCCAACCTGGTTCCCTAGATCCAAAGTCAGCAGCTTTGGCTTTAGGCCACATCCATATTTCTCAATTTATGTGTTAAAGTCATACACAAGTTTTACGGTTGTGTATGATTATGTATAGTGACCACGTTCTCTGTTGCAATGACTGTGAAGTGAAAAATAGCAGCAACAAATACTAGAAGGTTCACCCATAGTCTTGCTTGGGAATATTTGCAAGGGTTTATTTTAAACTGGATTTAGGTACATTGCTCAGCACCTTTGCACTGGTGCACAAACAGGACTAATCATTTTAAATATTACTTGCATGCAGATTTTTGGTTTGTGTCACAAACCAAAAATCGGCTTGTGACACCCACAGTTTGGGAAACACTGTAGTAGTCCATAAAATCATATAAAATATGGTGTCCGAATAATACACAGTATTGTGTCCCTCCTATACAAATGTATGCTATAATCATTTCTGTTATTGTTGGATTCTGTTAAGAAAACCTTAATGCAAAACCGTGAATAACAAATCATCCCTAATAATTTTGCATCCTTTCAATAGTAATCCATTAACTTCTGTTGTCGTAAGGCTTTGGTCATGTACAATGTTATTACACTCCTTCTTCAAAACAAATGCATTCTAATATTCATAACCTGAATCACATCAATCTGTATTTCACAAGGAAAATTTTCTAAAAGCAATAAAACATATACAAATAGTATTTACTTACCAAAGGAATATCATTTGTGCTAAATGGATCAAATCCTAAATCAAGTCTAGTAAACAATGCTATCCTCTACAATACATTAACCAGTCTTTAAAAACAATCTTAAATTATAACAATATGAAACTAACTACTGCAACCCAAATTTCTTTTCATATATAACATTGTGATGGAAGGGAAATATCTAATTAATACATAATTCTCCCTCACAAACTTCGTATAGATGACTCCAAAGTACTATTATTCTCCTTATACGTGAGTTTACAGGTCAAAAATGCTCATATTCTACTATTTTTGAGATGTATTCCAATTCTTCATATGGTCTATGCATCTTATTCTTTTATGCCACGTTACTACATTTTAGGCACAGTTTTTTATTAATACTACATCCTGCCCATCTGTATTAATCATCCCCAACTCCAAATAGGGCCAAAATTCCAACTCTTCTATTGCATGCAACAATCTATTAAAAGATACAGAATCGGTATATAGAGCATGTTTCTATAAAATTATTTATATTTACATTTAAACTTGTTTGATATCTACATTTAAAAAAAAATCTTTGTCACCATTTTCAGTTTTACTTCAGGGATTACAGTGCATGCATCTCAACTCCCTCCTCTGTATATCACTGGTATCAACGTTTCTTGAAATATGGAACTGAGAATTCACAGTTATGACTCTACCAATCTAGAACAAAATTAATTTTGTCTTTATTCGTCACAACTGCTTTTCAGACACAAAGTAACGGAAAATGCTGTTATTTCATACAGACATTCTAACAAAAATGTACTGTCTAATGCAGCTGGGTGGCTCACATCCATTTCAGTTCCCAAGATATGTTTGTTTAAATTTTAAGCGCATGACTGCCCGAGGGCTTCCTCGCGCTAAATGAGAGTGCTGATAAAAGGAGGTAACTCGATCAGTAATGGGGCTACTGGGCGAACAACCATGCTTTCAGCTTTTTCCTGTAGCTGGGTTCCTCTTCCTGCAGTCTTGCCCAAGAGGCAAAGAATTCCAGAGCTTTGGGGCCAGATGTGCAAATGATCTGCCACCCCATCTTGCTCTCTTAATTCTTGAAGTTCTAAGGACGCATTCATGTGTTGATCTTAAACATCTGGCAGGTACTTAAGGGGAAACAAGACCTCTGATTTTAGGGGACCTCTTCTATTTATTGCTTTGTGTGCAAGGCAGAGAGATTTGAACTTAATCCTTGCATCTACAGGCAGGCAGAGAAGGAGTTTCATAGACTCCACCGATTCCTGGCTTGGGATTTTATGAAGTAGCCTGGCTGCCGCATTCTGCCCAGCCTGCAGTCTTTTTGTTACATATATTGGAGATCCCAAATAGAGGGATTTGCCATAATCCAGGCTTGATACCACCAAGGATTGAATCACAATTCTTATGAGATGATCCGGGATTATCTCTAAAATCTTCCGGACCAATCTGAGCAGTCCAAAGCATGTGACAGCAAGTTTTTTTTGCTTGATCATCCATCGTTGGCGCTCTGTCCATCCACATTCCCAAGTTCTTTATAGGAGAGTTGGAGACAGGAGGATTACTCATGCAGCTCAGCAGACTAATCACTGGCCTGGGAAAGGGTTTGTTCCCCAGGATCATCAGCTCTGTCTTGTCACCGTTTAGTTTCAGACAGCAACTAGCCATCCATTTAGACACTTTTTCCAGGCAAGGTGCTAGTTGATGGTGTTCCAAGTTCAAGCCATTTGCAAATGAAACCACCAACTGCGTATCATCCGCATAGGAGACTATGGACAAACCAAACTCCTGTATAATATTTGCCTGGGGATGAATATAGCCATTAAACAAGGTAGGGCTAAGTGACGAGTCCTGAGGCAACCCACATATAGATGGCATATTATCAGAAAAGCATGAGGTTTCCATAATCTGAAAAGATCTGATCTTTAGGATGGAAGTAAGCCAATCCAGAGCTTTATCTTGGATCCCAACCTCTCTGAGCCTTCCTATCAGGATTGCATGGTCTACGGTATCAAACGCCACACTTAAGTCTAAAAGCAAAATTGTGCCAGAACCACCCTCATTCAGTATGCTTTTAAGCTCCTCAGTGACCACCATCTGTGTGGGATGTATTTAATGATTGTCTTCCAAAAAACATGACAACGCAAGGTTGACCTGTTTCTCAAACAATTTTCCTACGAAAGGGAACAATGAGATAAGACGGTAGTTGCCTAGGATTGTCAAATCAAGATGGGGTTTATTCAACAAAGGCCCAATGATTGCATGTTTCCAATTTTTTGGAACTATTTCTAAATCTAGTGAGTGATTGAGTAACAACTATCAATGGAAGAATGACCTCCATACCCTTGGACAAAATATGATAAGATAGGTCAGAACATTTGGCAGTGGGCTCATTCCAACAGTCTCCTCTTAGCAAACATATACCGGGAGCGAACAATGACTTTGTGGATGTCCTAAGCTGACACAACGAAGACTTGTAAATATTAGACCAAAGCAGAAGTGTTAAAAACTTATTTGTAGAAAGTGCTGTACTCTTTAAATTGATCTGTTCGCCACTTACAGAAAGAAAGATTATCAAAATTATGCCTCTAATATGCTTACTTCCAGTCTTTAGGGAATGCTAAGTTCTAGATTAGTCAAGGACATATCCTTATGCTTTTCTTCTTCTGCCAATCATCCCATATGTGGTGAGAACAATATATCTATTGTTTAACATTAATACTAGTTGTACCCGTGTTAGTGCAACAGCGTTGGTTTACAAAGCTTCTGGAAATCTCAGTTTACCATGATTGCAAAATGCTAACTCGTACAATCTTATTCACTCCACCTAAAGGTCATGTTTGCCACCCCAAACTACATATGCTCAATCTGACAATTTGGTACTGCAGTATTAGAATTTGAATATTTACGGTTGTTGCAAGAGTGTAAGATTATTTGAAAAGAAGCTAGCTGCTCGACAACAAAAAATGCGAAGTGGCAAATATTTTTTGTGCAACACAGCACACTAATCCTTTGCACAGAACACCAAAGGACATGTTTACAGTATTCACTTTCTTTGCAAGAATCTGGATTAACATGGACTTCTGTTTGTGTGCCGCCTATTTAGAAAACAGGCACCTAAATTTTATTTTCAAAACTCCGTTTATTAAAGCATCTATGGAAAGTTTAACTTTACAACCACCTTCATAGGATTAAACATTGTTTTATCAAGAGTAATAAGTACTCCTTTTGAACCATTTAATTGCAGTACTTTAAAGGTGCATGCTTTGCATTGACCTTTTTAGTAGCTATCACCTTCATATAAACAGTTTGCGAGTTACAGCCCTTAAAGAAACATATTTTTAGGTACCTCTAGGTAGGGTTGTCCTGTACATGGACCCTCGTTTTTTGCCTACATTGATATCGACTTTTCATACTAATTAGGCAGTTGAATTAGCTGGCAGAAACTTTGCTTTATTCAGAGGTCAGAAGAGGAGCAGTTCTACTATATCGACAGACCAAGACTATTAGAAAAACATAGCAGTTGTTTGTTGCTTCTTTCACAGTCACATTTAGGCAAACCAAATTCAGAATTCACTAGCTTTATTTATTTAGAAGCTTTTTTATAGTGTGGACTAGACTCGAGGGTGTTAGAGCACTTTACATTAAATACCAGTTATTTGCATCAATGTTATAGAAAATGTCTGACAGAGGAGCTGCTGTTGCGCAGCCTAGATCAATAGCAGTAGTACTAACTGACATCATAAGTTACGAGGTTCATGCAGTAAATAGAATAGGTAAATAATGTCCGAAAATACAAATGACATCCGTTGTGGAAGTAACCGCTTAAGTTAATTTCCAATGCGAAGAATTCTAGCCACCATCTAACAGTGATAGCCGCATAGAACCTCCTCACCAGTTCATAGCATACCAATCTATTAGTGCATTCCAGAGAACTGAAATGCAGGCTAGATTCCAAAGTAAAAGACTACAAAGTAAACCTCACATGCTGCAGAAAGACTAGGTCAGATTCAGCTGTCCTCAGTGGGACATTATAGAAAAATGTTCTAAAATAGTTAGTGTTGTAAGCGCTTTAGGTTATAAGGCATTTATGGATAAAGATGTCTTTTAGCTGTTTTGAAATAGTCTGTAGAATGAAATCAATTATTTTATGAAGAAGCAAAGCACGTTTTGTGGGACAAAGCCCAAGCACACTTGACACGTCAAAAAGAAGATAGATTTTAACATTCCTCCAGCAGTCCTTTCCAAAGCCTCAATGTAGGTGTCAGTGTATTCTTTCACATAGCACTATTGTGGCGACATTCAAGCAAATAGAGACCAAAGTTTTGAACACTTCAGACAGTGCTCCCACTGCTTATTTCCTCCAGCGTCAGACTTAAAGGGTTGGCAGGTACTGCTTAAGTCTGCGCTCATCAAGAAATCTGCAATAAGACATGCCTCTAATCGAAGGTGTTGCATACCATTAACACTAGATGTAGAGCTTCGAGTGTTGTAGAGTCACAAGCTCCTCCTATCTCTTCTCTTTGTCTGCAAAGTAATAGTGCTCACATCCTTCACATTAAAACAATAAGCGTTTATTACACAGACATTTACGTTGTAATGGGGTGGTGGAGGAAATGATCAAGTCGCAGTCTGTGTCCTGTTTCGTGGAATTTAATCACGAGTTGTTCTTAGCACATTTACAACCAAAACAAGTTGCAGTTTTCCAAACACAACATTAGATGGCAGAAGAGTGCACAGCATGTGATGGACAACACTATAAGGTGTAAACTGTTACAGATCGACATTTTTAATCCTTGAATGGATGTATTTCACTGCATGTATTGATCACTGCACCAACAGTCATGACCGCTCTACAATACGTTTTAAATGTGTTTATTTTACCATTATCTAAAACCTGCTATTCCAACTCTACAACTGTCGTTTGTATTAAAAGTAAAATTATTCCCATTTAAGTAACCTAGACCTCACTGTAATTCAAGCACGAATCCTTAATTTAAATTGAATAATTTTTCCTAACCATAATATAAACCCGTATGCAAGTTAGCAGTAATCAAATAGTTATCCTTAATTCATCATTACCCCTGTGTAAAACCATAGCCCTTAATTATTTAAAACTAAATATAATTATCCTAACCCTAATACTAATCCTAATATGAATTATTTTACATTGGTGTAATTAACTAATTATCCTTAATCTAGCCCTGATAATCTTGAATTAATTAATTAAAATTAAATGACATAATTGTTTAACCTAACCCTTATACCAACGTAACTAATGAAAATTGAACAAAATTACACTTTCTGTAATACCACCATAACCCTACATTAGCTTGAAGTTTATGCATTTTAATTATTCTTACCTAATCCATTATCCTAACGTTTGATACATTTAAATTAAATCAATTTAAATAAAGTATACTTAAAGTATGTTATGCAATTAACTATTTTCGTTTTTTAACCCTTGCTTTAAATTGATTGACATACATTAAATGTGCTAGTACTTATCTAAATTGATGTATAAGTTATATGTGTAGCAGAATTCTCAATAGCAGTTACATCAGTGTAGTGGCCAATCAATGTAAATCCTGTGATATAGGGGGTATACCTCCTTCATATGTTAGAACATAGTCTAGTCGGCCTCTACCTCCTACTTGGCATGTGAGAATTTGAGTTTCCCACATGCTATGACACTAGAGGTGTTCTCAAAATCTTTACTTCTTGTACCTTACACTATCTCTAATTGGTCGATTGCACCTACTGATTTGGGGTATTACTTCAATGCTTTGTTGCACATGACCAATCCAAAGGTCAGTGTTACATAAAATTCTCCCAAAATGCACTTTGCGGAAGTACTGCCTGTCTGATACCCTGGTCTTGGATAGGGCATTTGTACCCTGCCTTTGTCTCTGGCACTGTCCCTCTGCATGAATTGCTTATTTGGGTGGGGATGGGGGGAGGGGAGGGGTTTCCCTCACATGATTGCATACTGCTCTTTGTTCTACAACTTTGTCCATGAAAATGAAGTGCTGTGTCTGCTTAGTTTGTTTTTTTAGTGTGAGAATGGCGGGGCAGCAAGACTTTGGTAGCATGTAGAAGTAGAAAGGCAGCGTTTGAAGAAGTGCATGCTGAAGAATTGACGTGTTTAAACTAGATCCATAAACTTTAATTTGAGAAATGTTTAATCCTTTTTCTCTCAAACATTTGTTTCTCTACAGATGGGGTTTTACAGCGAATGAAATCTGCTCTTCGACTCTTTAATTTCGGATCTTTACTTTTCTAAAAGACTGACCACAAAATGGCCTGCTTAATTCTCTGTCTGGAATTCTGGACTCAAGCTTCGGTCGTGATCAGTATTCCCTGAGTTGTTTTTGTTCTTTTTTTTTTTTGTGTGTGTGTGTAAATGAGCGAAGATACAGAGTGTCTAAAGCATGCCTTATTTAGCTTCTCCTATAAGGGTGATCAAACACATACATTTTACAGTGCTTCAGTGTTGACTTTGTAATCTATTTTGGACTCAATGTGCTGTTGATGTGGCTTTTTTATTCATTGAATACATAAAATTGGGAACCTTATAGTCCTTTGGAGGACAAGTCATGCATGCACCGTTTACCTTTTAAGTAAGGCAGCTGTAAGGTATTGCACACTCCAGCCTTCTATCTGAGCTCTGCAAGGCATTCTGCTTCTTGATGTGGTTAGTTCCGTTGGCTGAGAAATATTACAAACAAATGGGATTATTCCTATTCTACTTTAGTTCTGAGTTCCTCAAAGAAATGTGGGTCTGTATGTGAAGGGTGCACATCAATGTGTTTTAATACTGGTTTGTACTAGTTACATCGAAGTAGCTCAACATAATGTATTTTCAAAAGCTTAACCATGATTCATGAAATAATTGCTTTAATTAATGTTTGAGGTTTTTTGGGCACTCTGATGATACAGTCCAAAAATTGAGGACAATGACATCTAAATATATATTATGAACTGTATACATCGAGATACTCCGCCAAGACAGGAAGTTAAGCAACATATATAGGATTCGAGAATTTCATACAGGCTAGGCGACAATCAGCCTGAAATAGAGAGAAAACTACATGCACAGTTGTGAAGACTGCAACATTCTCAGGAAAGAATTCTCAGCCAGCCCTGTGAAGACCTTCCTCTAACGGAGGTGAAGCCCAGTTGTGTAGTGGACCCTTAGTCACCTCGAAATGAATCCTTACCACGCTAAGAAAGGACTTTACCTGGAGTTTTACCAAGTGTTCTTAATGAACATTTTCTATTGACCATATACCTATGATTACTACGTGCACTTTGGTTAAATAAGGCAGCCCTGTGTAAAGTATGAGTGGGAGCTATTCCTTTCCCTAGAGTGTATTGAAATGGAGTCCTGAAAATCAAGTAGATGATATATTTTTATAAGAATGCCATGCCTGTGCAGAGCTCTGATTAAGTTGCCAATATTTTGTGTCATATTAGCACCTCCACACTGCATTATCCGGCAGCTGCAGTAGGGTGTACGCATGAAGCAGTTTTTGGAATGTTAGTATTTTGACATACTTCTGCTTCTGTAGTAAACCCCAGAAACAGTCTGCTTACATCCCAGGGCAGGTGGATGGAATACATTGAAATGGCAAAGCTCTGAGCGTGCTGTGAACTTGCACTGTTGCCGTTTGAGTTCAGCAAAACTTAAAGAAAATCAGTATATACAAATTTACATTTAAAAAAAAGTTAATAGATATATATATATTTGAGTGGTGTTATGTATGGAAGATCAATTTGTTAACTAGTGTTTTATTGATCCATCCGTTTTCTGATGCTGATCATTCCTTCCCGTTTTGCTCCACTTATCTTAAAGGAGCAGGGAATTACTTTAGGGGTTGGCATGTACACGAGTAATATAACTCAAGATGTACTATTAAGGGCTTTGCCGAAACAGGTCGTCCTAAAAAAAAAAATCTTTCAAAACAGCTCCAATTGTTTCTACTTTGAGCTGCAATACAAAGTGATTTGTGCATGTATAAATTTATGTGGTCGCAGTCGCTCCCAAATGCATTGGTTACAGATTCCACATTGTGAAAATACATAGCTTGAAAGGAATTATAGGATATACATACAGGTAAGATAAGAGATATTTCATTCAGATTCACACAGTCTTGAATATTCTTCTGTTATGCATGCTTCTCTTGTATTTATTAACTCCGGGTATCATGCATTCAATGGAAGGAGTAACCTTTGTTTTTTATCCTTGTGAGCTGCCATGTTAAGAGAAGTTTCTGAGTAACTGCCTCAGTTGCAAATGTGTGCGATACGTTCTCTTCTTCACTTAGATTTGTGATGGCACAGTTTATTCTACTTTGGCCTTTAAGCGTGGTCTTTTTTTTTCTATTCAATACTTGTTGATACAAAGAGGGACAGGCCTTTGGGAGTAACCCAGCGCTTTAAAAATTAAACTATTACTATTTTATTTTCTGAATAATACTTGTCGGATGTTGTGGGTGTTGATTCACCAATACTTTCCCAAGAACTGGCGACTTTGGGCTCCTGCACTTTGGACCAGCCCACAGTAAAAATTTGAAATTCTGATAATGAAAAGAATAATGTAAGGATTACAAGTTCCCATTCGATAGGTAATTTGCTCCGTCCTGCAACCCAGTTGCTGTACTTTTTGTTGATTCACTTTTGTGTTTTTATCACTAACAATTCTGAATCGGGGCTCCAGTACTTGTCTTAAATTATTAATGCTCAGAGTAACTCCAGTCTTTGACTGCTGAGATGTTCGAGAGGTCATAAAAAGTCTATTATAATACCACTATCGCGAGACATATTTTAACAGGTAAAGTTGTTTTAATAGTAGTAGAGAGCATAATATGAATATTTCAAAAATGTGGTTTGTAGATTGGAAGCAATTTTTGGTACAGGGGTCATTCACTTCTAATTGTGTTGTTCAGAAGGTTTATATAATTACGTTTTTGTGATATTAGCTACCCCTGTGCTTAAATGAGAGATTCTAGGTTAGTTGCTTTAAAAGAAAAAACCTGTTCAATACATTGGGTAAAAATGTGCTTCTCCAGGTGCTACTATTGTTCTGCTAAAGGACTATTTACTGCTGGATGCAGTATATCGGGTGCTGTCAGGAGGGATCGAAGTTAAAGCATTACATTCTAGTTCAACAGAAATATAAATACATTCAGGGTGTATGTGTCTTTAGTAACTGGGAGGCATTTTGAGCACAAAGAAATAAGATACCACTAATGAATGTGCATTCAAAGGATTACTAGTCTGATAAAGAACCTGAATATCATACAAAACAGCTTTCGAAATGGAGACCACTGTAACTAGCTGCAGAACATAGTTGTCCGATTGTGAAAATAAACTCGGTGGAAAATGGTGCCAACAACTTCCCATATGTTTACAGTCCGTTATAGAAGGAGTTGATTTCCAAATACCACTTATGACAAAAAAAATGTACGTATACAGGGATTAAAATCAAAACATCACTTACCTGCAACAATTAATTTTCAACTAGGTAGCAGGAGGGTGCACAGCATCCGCTCTACAACAAAAGTAATAAACCATATATTTCCTCTCTACATTTCCATAAAACATATTTTGCTTCCAGCCCTAGGTTTTTTCCTAATGATCCATCACATATCATGAGGCACTTTATTGACTTTTGATTGTTAATGCCCAGTTATGCTGATTAATATATATTATGGTGGTAGGTGCTGTGATATTGTATCTTTGCCATCTTTTTTTCATTTTGGCAGTTTTTGGTTTTCAGAGCATTGCAATATTGACCATAAGCGTTTACTTGTGTTTGTAATAACACATGGTGGCTATCGATCTCCTTACAAGGGAACTAGCTTACTTGGTTTCTTTAGTGCATGTTGTGTAGCAGATTATTACAAGAATGTGATAGATTTCGCCTACCAGATGGAAATTTCTTTTGATTTGAGGAGATTTCCTCAAAAATCTCTTGGTTTAGCTGTGATTTGTTGGTCAGCCACATTCTAATGTTATCTTTCCCATAGCCGTAATTATCTCAGTCCTTGAGTTGCAACATAATCATGACCAACCAGCATCACCTGTCATTATTTTTTTTTTTTATCATACCTGTTACATGGCAGATCTCCTGAGAATCTTTGTTTTTCTTTCCAGTCTTTTTAATGTTACCCAAAGACCTGGGCTTACATGGAGTTAATAGAAGGTCTGCAGAGTTCCATCAAGGATTAAGACAAATCTTTTGAGTGGTGTACTTCTCACGTTGGTGCCAAGACTTAAAATGTGTACCAGTCGTATGTTTGCGCTTTTTAGTATTTACATTGTGATGCAAACAAAACATGCTTCACTATATTTTTGCACTGTTTATTTTAAAAGCAACATGACAGAAGGATCAGTAGAGAATTAAGTACCTACATTCACTAAAACTGTAAATTAAGATCCTACATGGGACTGGCATAGTCAAGTGTTTATGGTCTATCGCAATAAGTCTGTGTTATGGACCAAAGTCTACAACCTAAAGTATTTCATTTCCATATTGGCTAGATTGTGCATTCTGACCGGTTTCATAAGCTATTTGAGCACAGGACACTCTAAAACTCTGACTGCTTCCAGCTGCTGAGACACAGTAGTGTTGATTCTTTGTTTGCTGCCTCTGTGAGTCCTGCAAATTGTATTTACTAAACACGGTCTTTTATGCTGGATTTTGTTAGTCTTGTGCTGCAGTTTGTCATTGTTCTTGAACATCGATTCAGATAAAGGTAAGCAGCTACTGCTCCACTGTTAAGCCATATCGTAGATACCCATGGTCTTTACATATTTGTAAGGTGCTCTTGTTTCTTTGAGACCCCAAAGCGGATGCAAGGTCTGGTAGGCAGTTTTCACATTTTTCTGTCAAACATTATCTCTATGTTCCTCTTCCATTATGTTTTTTAGAAGTACTGCAGTGGAATCATTCAACACTTTGTGAATCTGAGAATGGTATTTAAGAGAACCTGAAATAATCACTGAAACAAGATTTACTTGAGTAGTACACGTCCTCATGGATGCTGCCATTTATTACTTTACGCTAAAAATGAACACGTTGGCACCAACAGCAGCATGGTGCCTTTTGAAATAAGTGTTTTGCTGGGTCTACCGAGCACTTCTAAAAGACTGATATTTAAATATGAACTAAAATAAACATTTTAAACGTTGCTGTGAGGTGATACATTTACAGGTGATTTATTCTATTGGTACATAGTTTTTTGTAACAACCTTTTAGCACCAGTCTATATTTTATTATTACTATGTACCGGTCTTCTTTCTGGGCTTTGGTAGTTGAAAGTGAACTTTTCAGTGGAAAAGAAATATCATGTTGATTAACCATTTCTATTGAGTAGTTCGACTTTAACTGATGCCTCATTTCATCTACTTGATTGTACGGGGTTAAGTAAGTGGAACGCACAATGTCATGGTACGACTGATATGGGTACTAATCAGGTCTGACTAGTGGGTCTGTAACAACTGAATCATTCCTAAGTGACATACAGTATATAAAACTCGTATTTTACAGACCTAGTGTTCTCTCATTGTGCAGAAGACATAAGCTTTAAATGGCAAGAATCTTTTCTGTCATCCGGCCTTGCCAGCCGACATGTCCGTTTTCTTAAGTTATGAGTAACTAGCGCCTTTGTCCTGTCTCTATTACACATGCACATACAGCCACATATAACTAGTAGATACGAGTGCATTTTCAGTTACGTTTTAGTTGAAATAGTGTATTTTTTCATAAATCTTTTTGCACTGATCTGTACAACAATGTTGTATATTCATTCTGAAAATCTTTTATAATTTTAATTTTTTTTTTTTTAAGATCATGAAATGTTCTCTAGCATGGTTCTATTCTATGCAATTAGATCACTGGGTCAGTATTCTCCAAGGTCTGGTATCTTAATCTGTGGGTTTTCAGTTAGAATTCTGAAGCGATTCAGGGTTTTCATGTGGTGTCGCTAAGTGCATGAACGTGTGCTTTCTGTGTATATTTGTTAAAGTGCAATGATGTAAAAAGTGAATTCAAATGTTTTTTAAAAATAAACAACTTAAAACACGCTTTTGCAAGAGCTTTATTCACTTTCCAGGTCACAGCAAATGTTTTGATTGCAGGCCAAGCTATCTCACACATCAGCCAGTTTTTGGAGTTCCTTTTCCACCGCTTCTACAAAGGCGGGGAAGTGCTGGTCCAGCAGACACAGGCGTAAGAAGGGCCGTAAATCCTTTGTGTTCCAAGCGGATTGCTGGTAGGCCAGAGGCTGCTCTGTTAAGTTCCCTTTCAGCACCGACTGCAGATAAAAGCATAGTGCATACATTTTGAAAACAATATTTGTACACACATGCAAAACTGAAAAGCACAATCATTCTAGTTGAATTGATGCGTCGCCTGACTTCAGAGGAAGAATACTGAACAAATAGCTTTTATTGGTACTTGTGCTTTCTTTTGAAAAGTGTTTTCTGTAAATTAGCATGGATGTGGGCTACGACCTCCATCGCTTGAAAACCCTTTTTAACCACATCACATGGAAGGCGTTACATGAGCTTAAGCAATAGTTTTTGGTAACTGTGTAAATTATGACAAATCTTTTTACCTACACTTGACCATGATTGCCCATGTATTTAAAAGCAATGATACTTGTAAAAGAAATGAGAGATAAAATAAACCATCGGTTCAAAAGACCTATTAGGGATAGATGGCAAAGAAAACCAGCATTGGCAAAGCCAATAGGTCTCGCCTCTGCGATTGTGTTTTAGCCATGTTGTCCACCTGTGTGGGGCTGCTGTACATCGTGACTAAACGTTGGTGGGGTAGGGTAGACGTGGGATAGAGTAGAATTGGGTAGATTGGAGGTGGACTGGGGGTAGAGTGGGGTGGATTAGGGTAGATTGGAGTGCAGGAGTTGGGTAGATTAGCATGGTACATTGAATTGGGGTAGAATGGAGAAGACTGGAGTGGGGTAGATTGAACTGGGATATCGTGGGGTAGATTAGGGAAGAGTGGAGCGCAGTAGATTGGAGTGTGGTAGATTGGTGTGGAGTGGGATGTGAGGATGATTGGTGTGGAGTGGGGTAGACTGGAGTGGAATCGGGTAGATTGGACTGGGATATATTGAGGTAGTTTGGGGAAGAGTGGAGCACAGTGGAGTGGGGTAGATTAGCACCTCTGTGCACCTATTAACCATTTTGTCACTCTGTGAGTTCCCCACCACCTAAGACGTTCCCAAACATCGGCTTGTGGCGCACCTACACTCCTATTCCAGGGAAATACAGTAATGGTTGACAAAGGTATCCCCTTCTAGACCAGGGGCCTTCATCAAGGTCTTACCCCGTATGGCGAAGATCAAGAAATGCCCCAAGGTATGTGCAGACATAGGGAGGAAGGGGCACCACACAGCAGGATTGGGCAGGGAGACGTCGCGGGCCCCTGTGTCACAAATCGTGAACAGCAGCTGCACACGAACGCGTGGTACAGCTGCCGGAACTAATGTAATGCCTCAAAACCAACACACAGATCAGAGCTTGCAGCGAGTCCGGGCCCTCTCCTGGGCTGCTGGTTCACGATATGCAGAACATTGGGAACTGCCCGCAGTGGGAAGACCTTGCAGAATCCTCTGAAGTCTGGAGAATGCGGGGAAGCAGCTGCCCACCTAGAGTGGAGTGGGGTAGATTACAGTGGAGTGGAGTGGGGTAGATTGGGCTGCAGTGGGGTAGATTGGAGTGAAGTAGATTGGAATCGAGTAGATTGAGGTGAATGAGTGAGATGGATTGGATGGGGTATATTGGAGTATTGTAGTTTGGGGGGGAGTGGGGTAAAGTAGACTGGAGTAGGGTGGATTTGGTGAAGTGGGTTAGATTGGACTGGAGTAGGGTATATTTGAGTGGCATATGGTAGTGTGGAATGGGGTAGATTGGGTAGAGTAGAATGGAGTTTGGTAGGGTGGGGTAGACTGGGTGGATTGGAGTGGGGTAGATTGAGGTGGAGTGGAGTTGAATAGATTGGAGTGGAGTGAACTAGATTGGGGAAGAGTGTAGAGGGTTAGATTAAAGTAGATTGGGTGGATTAGAGTATGGTAGATTGGAATGGAGTGCAGTAGAGTGGAGCGTGGTAGATTGCAGCGGAGTGGAGTAGATTGGGGTGGGGTAGCTTGGAGTAGGGTAGATTGGACTGCAGTAGATTGGGGTAGAGTGGTGTGAGATATACTGGTGTAGATTGGAGTGCGGTAGATTGGGGTAGAGTGGAGTGAGATATACTGGGGTAGATTGGAGAGGAGTAGGCTGGAGTAGAGTGGGGTTGAGTGGCATGTGGTCGACTGGAGTGGACCAGAGTAGATTGGAGTTGAGAGTTGTGTAGTGGGATAGATTGGGTGGATTATGATGGGGTAGATTGGAGTGGAGTGTGGTAGATTGGAATTGGGCAATTTGGGTTTTGGTGTACTGGGTTAGATTGGACTGGAGTGGGGTAGGTTTGAGTGGCGTATGGTAGATCTGAGTTAAGTGGGGTAAAGTGGAATGGAGTGGGGGGTTGGAGTGGAACTGAGTGGGGTAGACTTGAGTGGAGTGAATTGGGGTAGATTAGGGTGGGCTAGATTAGGGAGGGGTACAGTGGGTTAGATTGGGCGGATTGGAATATGGTTAATTGGAATGAAATGGAGTAGATTGGAGAGGGGTGGGGTAGATTGGAGTGGGGTAGACTGAAGAGGGATGATTGGAGTGGAGTAGATGGGGGTATATTGGGGGAGGGGTAGATTGGAGTAGGGTAGGGTGGGGTGGATTGAGGTGGACTGGGTTAGACTGGAGTAGATTGAAGAGGAGTGTGGTAGATTGAAGAGGAGTGTGGTGGCGTGGAGGAGTGGAGTGAAGTGGGGTAGAATAGAGTGTAGAGGAGTTGGATAGATTGCAGTGGAGTTTGGATTGGGGTAGATTGGAATGGAGTGGGGTAGATTGGAGTGGGATACATTGGGGTAGAGTAGGATAGACTGCAGTACATTGGGGTTAGAGTGCAGTAGATTGGGGTGGAGTGCAGTAGATTGGGGTGGAGTGCAGTAGATTGGGGTGGAGTGCAGTAGATTGGGGTGGAGTGCAGTAGATTGGGGTGGAGTGCAGTAGATTGGGGTAGGGTGGAGTAGATTGGGGTGGGGTTGATTGGGTTAGATTGAGTGGAGTGGTGTAGTGCGGAGTATGGATGGTGTGGTAGCATATTGACATTACAGAAACATTTCAACTGAAATTAGCTTTACATTTGCATCGAAATACGGTTTTACTACACACAAACGATAATGTGTGCAATGTCTATGCCTAGTTTTTGATCGTATTCAAAAAAAGTTTTTTCACCTCACTTCAGAATTACAAAGAAAATGGGCTTCATTTATACTAATTCTGATATATTCTGAAATATCAGCACAGTTAATTTTTATTGTTGTGTGCTAGGAAAAAAAGAACATCCCTTCTCATCTTACATGGGTACTTAGCAGGATTGTCACATAAATTCTCTCTCTTTGATGTTAGCGAAAGAAAAATAAACTCTAAGATCCCTGGAAGAGAGAGCCTGACATTTGACCTGTCTTCGAATGCACAGCAAATGTGACAAGATAACAAAATTTGAGGGCCTGTTTACAAAAAACGAGTTCGAGGAAGCATACAGTAAACCGTGTTTAGGCAACTGGAGGGATGAACTGAAACTGGACAGCATTAAGCAAATGAAGCTAGCAAATAGAAAGCCAGAAAGTGTGAGTTAAAAAAACCACAAAACCAATGGTAAGCAATAGGCGTAATGCATTCCTAGGTCAATTTTCTGAAAGTCCCCAAGATGTCTTTAGCAAACCAGAGAGCTGCGCTGTCTGGTAGGCTGCGACCTAAAAAAACGAGGACATGCATGAATAATATTCATATATTCTATACATCAAGAAGCTGAGAGTCTGGCAAGTGGTTGGATAAGTGTGTGTATCAACCATATCTAGTTCCAAATCGACAGGTACACTTTTGTGGGCGGTCTTTTTTTATAGAATATTTTATTGATATTTAAATATAGTAATAGCAACTCAGACAGGAAGCGCGAATAACATTACAATTCAAAGTCATCTCAAATTATTACATGGCTACTGGATAGTTTTGGATAGTAATCGGTTTATAAGTAAACCTATTTATTTAGTCCCATGTAAATTTGGAAATACTTTCACTACATTGATGCAAAATCTTCATCTCAAACATTCCTGAAAGGGTGGTGCTGTAGGCAATAGCCAGTATTTTGAAATATCTCTGTTTAGCAAGAAGGAAACCCAGGCCTAAAAGACAGTGTACTCTACAAATATAACCTTCTTCCTTCATAATGCCCAAGAGCACCAGCTTGGGGGATAAATTTGCCTGCAACCCGAGCATGCAGGCAATCTCGAGCCCATAACTGTGAGTATTTTAACATCGCCAGACAACATGCAAAAAAATCCCCATTCTGCAATCTGCATCTAAGTTAGTGTGGAGTCGTACTAATGCCCATCTTCCAAAAGCCTTTAGGGGAGTAGCAATTTCTATGGAAATATTTAAAGTGGATCAAATGCAATTTAACCAATATGCCCAACTTATGGGATGCCATCTTGGCTTCACGCCTGTTATTTTTGTTTCCAATGTGTCTTTTTATTTTAGAGAAGGTCAAAAAAAGAGAAAAGAAAAAACAGTGAATAAGATGCAAACGTGACAAGACATTATGAAAAGCAATGAGCTTCATGTTCGGCAGTAACGGTCTGGGACATGTTTTCGGGAATTGAGTCGACTCAAGACATTAGAGTACCTTAATGAACTTAGACTACTTGCAGCAACATCTCGGAACACCCACTGTGTGGCCTCACACATTATCTTTAACCATGCCCCAGATCTTATCAAACTTCCCCGAGTATCCAGGTGCGCTGTATACTATGCGCTCCATCATGGCACATCCAACAATACCTCGTTTCCATTTGTGCATACAGAGGGTTGTTTCTGCCATCCACCTCTTCATTATATCTCTCTTGGCCAACAAAAAACCTAGCCCAATGAGTGAATGGGATACTCTACCTCCACTCATTTCTTCCAGGAGCCCCAGCGAGGTAACTTAACGTGTTACGTTTATTGGTTGTCCAGTAATCTCTGTGAGGGTTGGTTGAATTCTTGCCCAAAAAGATTCAATGTTTACACATTCCCAAATCATGTTTATCACGTAGCTCCGTTCCCTGTTACATATGGTGCATTGTGGTGATATCCAAGTTTTCATGTTGGATAAACTCCCAGGAGTGTGATCAGTACTGTGGAGGTAACTGAGCCGGATAAGATGTAGACACGAGGAGATCACCACTCGTCCAGGGCACCCGTGTTCGCCTCCCGCCTAGGTCTCTGATAGGCCATTGGGTCCGGGGTGTCCCAGAGATCGGTATATTCTCAAGATGCTGCCTTTTTCCCAAGGGTTCTATCGTTAGCCTGGACTCTAAAGAGGCTGAAATTGGGGTGGATGCACCAGTGTGGAGTGCATTGGTTCTAGTATACGCTGCAGTTGGAGAAATCCAATAAAAAAAACTGGGTTTGTGTAGATGGAATAAGCTGCATAAGATTGCGAATGATTTCATGTCTCCTTCCCAATTGTCATTTAAGGTCGAAATTCCAATGAGATTCCGAAACTTAAATTCAGATGCTTTGAAGGTAGATGCAATCAGTCGCCCTGCTATAGTGGAGCTTCCAGTGAAATGTGTTTATGCCAGGCAATGTAAGACAGTGCTCTGCACCAAGCCATTAGCATGGTGATTTCAGGGAGATCTTTAGGAATATTGTGTCGATCGAGGTAATGAGCAGGGTCAGTGTTTGTAAAATACTGTAACTTCAATATATATGTCGGATCGTCTCGGTCTCCAAACTTCTAATCATTAATGATTGTAAGTTCCCAATAATAAAGTTTGACATCTGACATGTCCACTCCATCGTACGTAGCTTTGTGCATTTGACCCAGGCTATCCTTTGTTGTTGGCCAAGCCAAAGAAATCTCATAAACAGGCTGTCAGGTTATCAAAAAAAGGGTTGTGGAATGTTGTATGGGAAATCTTGTAGGACCAATAGGAATTTGGGAACAACTTTCTTCTTAAAAAGATCTATTCTGCTAGTTCTTGTCATGGAAGCACCACTTGCGAATATTATGTTCAATCTGCGTTAATAGGAGGCAGATGTTAAGATTTCATGCCTGGTGAGGATGGATTGCGATATGGACTGCTAGATATTTAAAACGGTCTTTGTGTATTTGGAGTAGGAGTTGCCAAGGCATTTCATCTTCCATCAAGCCAATGCCACCAAGAGGGATTTACTCAAATTGACAGACCAGTTGCGTCTGTGTAGAGGTGCAGGATGGTCATTTTGTCGACTCCTGGTATATGTGGCAAGCACACAAAGAGAAGCACCCCGTCCACATATAGAGGGGTGCGGTCATCCAGTTGATTTGCCCATCAAAGGCCCTTAACTAAGGCATCTTTCCTGATCAGTTTGGCTAGGGGCTCGGTTGCTAATACAAATAGAATTGGGCACGTGGCAGTCCTGTAGGGTACCCCTCTCAAACGGGAAAGGATTTGAAAAGGCTCAGTTCATCCTGACTTGCGCCCAAGGTGAAGAGTACATGACCCTAATACATGCCATAATACGGGATTCAGTGTTTATCTTGTGGAGGACCTGCAGCAGAAAATTCCAACTAATGGAATCAAAGGCTTCTCAAAGTCTGGTATTAGAAGGACATAGGGATCTCGCAAATCATTCTTCCTGGTCCTGATCAGGTGTAATCTCCGGAGGCAGTGTTTAGTACCGTGTCCATGTATGAAGCCATTTTGGGCGTGATGAATGAATGTTGTAATAACCTTAACCAGCTGATTTGCGAGAAGCTTCGATAAGACCTTAGCTTTTGTGTTAAGGAGTGATAAAGGTCGATAGGAAAAGCACTGCTCAGGAGGTTTACTTCTTTTTGGGATGACCACGATTGTTGACCCGTGGAAATCCAGTGCCATTTGGCCCGTCTCAATTGTTTCCGCATACAATCTAAGAAAGTGGGGCCAGTCAATGCCAGGAACTTATTAAAGATTTCAACTAGGAAGCTGTTTGGACCGGACGTTTTCCCCAAGTGTAGTCCTTGCTTCTCCAATTTCCGCCATTGTTATGGGTGCATTGAGATCATTACAACATGCTGACTGGACTGGAGGGATTTTACTGGGACGTCTGTAATAAGCAGGTTTGTCAATTCAGTCTCAGATGGGTAATGGCCGGCGTGCAAAGACTGACAGACAGCAAAGATGTCGGCTATATTATTTGCATCCACAAATGTATTACCAATCAATCTATCATTGGTTTATTAAGCGCAACTACTCACCCGCAAGGGTCACAAGGCGCTGGAGGAGGAGGGGTGGGGGGTGGGGAGGTCGCGCAGCTCCTGGATGATCACAGTGATTTGTTGTTGAAGAGCCAGGTCTTGAGGTCCTTAAAGAACTTGGAGGGTGTTGGTGTCTATCTGAGGTGGAGAGGGAGGGTGTTCCATGCTCTGGCCACGGAGAGGGAGAAAGAACGGCCTCCTGTTCTGGTTTTCTTGATGCGTGGCACCGTTGCACGGGAGAGTTGGGCTGAGCGGAGGGATCTTAAGGGTGCGTGGAACGTTAGGCGGTGGTTCAAATAGGCAGGTCCGGCGTTGTGGAATGGCTTTGTGGGCATAGGTGAGAAGCTTGAAGGTGATTCTCTTCTTTACGGGGAGCCAGTGTAGTGTCTGCAGGTGTTGGGTGATGTGGCAGTGGCGCTGTAGGTTGAGGACTAGTGTGACGGCTGCGTTCTGGAGTTTGCGTGTGAGGTTCTTGTTGATCCCGGCATATAGTGCGTTGCCGTAGTCCAGTCTGCTGCTGATGAGGACGTGGGTAACGGTTTTCCTGTATTCGAGGGGAATCCAGTTGAAGGTCTTTCGTAGGAGGCGGAGGGTGTGGAAGCAGGAGGAGGTGACAGCGTTGATTTGGCGGTCCATTTTGAGTTCGGAGTCCAGGATGATTCAGAGGTTGCGTGCGTCAGTTATACGCAGGACTATGTAAGATTGAGTCTTGTGTGTAGGAGTTTCCCAGGTTTGTCACCGTTTTCATTTAAATTCTACCCTGGGAAGCCAATGAACCTAGTTATTACCCCTTCGGCGGGACTCTGTCAAGAGGAGGAGATCAGTGCATTGCTGTTTAACAAACTACATGACTGCTACCCTCTTTATATGTTCTTAATAATGTTCTATGACTTGATTTTGTACATCGTGAGGATTGGTATCGGGTCTGGTCTAGTCTTTATGCTACGTTAATAAAGTTTAAGAAGGTTGCCTTGCCTGTTTTGCATCGTGACAACATTCAATGAAAACCGCAAACGCCAACCCCACACTTTCTCCACAGAAGCATCTGTCGCCTACTACCATATAACCTAGAAAAGACCGAAAACAACAATGTTGATCTCAAGCTACAGCGATGTCCCTCGAGTCCTTCGAGGATTGGTGTATATAGGGGCCCTTTTGGACGGGTTTGGCACCCCATGTCCCGAACGTTATGATATGTCAGGCATGACCCCCGGGCCAGGTGCTTACAATAGGTAGCAAATAAGTGACTGAAAGGTCAAAAGGTTTCTAGGAATAGGGAGCTGAGGCTATCAGCAAATTTACGCACGTTATTGTACAACAGACCAAGGCCTTTCTCCCAGTTAGAGCAAAGGATCACAAACCTATCTGCAACAATTGTGATTAATTTGCAATATCTCCCTGTTCTCCAATTGGCCTATTACTATCTTTTTTTTATATAGATATATATATATATATATATATATATATATATATAGTGCAAACTCGACCCAAAGGTATCAGAGCACTTCACCTGAGCACCAGTTACGTTACAGACTGACACATTCATTTATGGTAGGCACGAGCACATTAAGTGATTTGCCCAGAATCACAGGATGTTGCCCATCCTGGCCGAGACTCGAACCCGGTTCACCAGCTTCGAGTTCGACCGCTCTAGCCACATCCTCTCTTGACTTCGAGGGGGCTAAATTTCAGGCGTGGAGTCGGTTTTAGTTTTTGGACCTCATGCGCATGCCTTAGTTGAAGATATTTATTGAACTGAGTAATGCAACATTGGGCTAAAAATTACTTTGTGTTATCCTGAGTCCAAATATCCCCTAATTTAAAGATGCCAATACGGTGCCACCTGAGCAATACCTTCAAGGCCTACCAAATGGTTTACCACATCTCCTCCCATAAGGGTGTCTCTCACTTTATATTGCGGTGCCAATCTGAACACCTTATCTTCCCAACATTTCAGCAGCTCATAACAGGGGAAAGATGGGTTGCACACAAACTCCTAATGACCACACAGCCAATTCCGTTATCCGGCCAAGTTCCAGCTGGATAGAGTGATCCCAAGCTGCCCAAAAACCCAGTCATTAATTTAAAAAAGTTGTGAGTCCTAGTAATACAAACTGTTGTCTGCCATAGCCAGGTCCCTATCATAAATGGATTGAATTGATTTCTAAAAGGCAACAGGAGGCATCTCGTTTGCCAAAAGGAAGGAGTGGCTATATTCGCAAACCCCCTTGAAGGAAAGCACAGGGACTTCGAAGTGATAATTTTGGAGGACATATAACAGGCAGGGTAAAGCCATCATTTTGAAAAGAGCAGATTTACTGAGAAAAAGGATTGGGAACACGCCCAGGGTTTTAAGTGGGCCGTGTCCTACCGGTGCTCAGCACCGGCAGTACTTGAAAGCAGGTGCTGAGACAGGTCCCTATCGGGCTCTCCATTTTTGCCCGCACCCTCAGGGTGAAAAAAAAAAAAACTTTAACTCCGCAATTGTACCGACCGTCACTGTTTTTGTTGTAATTTTAAAGAGGCTCGTTTTTTTCAGTTTTATATAGCTGCAAACTCGGCCTAAGGTATTGGAGCGCTTTGCAAGAGCACCAGTTACATTAAACAAGGACATATTAATTTTTTGAATCACAGGATGGTGAGCTGACGTCAGACTGGAACCTGCTTTCTTAGCTAGAAGATCAGCTAGAAAATCAGTAGCTCTATCTAGCCTTACGCCACAAGCTCGCCCACGAGAATTGAAACATTTTCAGTATTATATACAACGGAGTCATAGTTGCTGCTTATTTCTCTTATGCAACTTACAACCACTGACAAAACCAAAAGTCCTGGCTTGTTGTAGGTGTACTTTTACATTATATATCTGGATGTATGGACAGAAGCAGCAAAATGCCAGTGGGGAGGCACACTATGCAAAGTCCACATTTTTAGCTAAAGTATTTTAAGCCACACCCTTAATTACATCGGCCACGCACCTATGTGACCGCCCCCCTGTTTTTTCATCCTACTTAAAGCCCTGAGCACGCCCCATCCCAAAAGATCTTTGTGCAATATTTCCAACAGAGCACCCAACTCCTCTGCAGGTCTTGTGCTTTATGAATCCCCAGGTATTGAAAAGCATTGAATGCCTTTCCCCTAGTTGGCAGTGCAAGCTTACCGCTCGTTGCCTATCTCACAAAGGGTATATTCTAGATTTATTCCAGTTAACTACGAGCACAAGACCTTTTAGAATTCATCATTATCCGTAAGGGGATAGCTAAACCACCTTTGACATCTGATGAACAGCAACATGTTATCCGCACAGACGTCTGCTGCTTTTCCCCAGTAAAGTCCCTGGACTGTGGCATCGGATTCGGGCTGTGGGAATTTCGATGGCCCTGGCTAAGAGCAGTGCCAAAAGGGACATCCGTGGTGGGTGCTGAGTTCTATGCGAAAAAGATTAATAAGAGTACCATTCATTCTCACTTGCATAATGGGAGTATGACGTATGCAATGAGTAAAGATAAATAAAAATCATCTGATGGAGAAAATAGAAAAGGTATTCTAAAACCAGGCCCTTGAATGATTTTTCAGAGTCGATAGGGATAATGGCACTGTGATCCAATAGCCTCTGCCCATGAGCCAGGACGAGATAGAAACTGGGAATATTATCAAATTGCATGATGTGGCATAAAACCATTTTGATCGGGAAGGATCAGGCTTCCCATCACCTTTACAAGGGTCTTGGCAAAGATGTTGACTTCAATGTTGAGTGAAATTGGTCCGAATAAATCTCTCCTTTCTGGGGGCTGCCGATATTTGGTAATTACTACAGTTGCTGGTGACTGAAGGTCGGCTCCAAAAGGCCGTTCTAGTTTTAAACTTTAAAATGGATCCTCTCTGACTTGAGTGGCAAAAGACGCATTGGTTGGTCACCAATCATTAAGGCACTATATATCAAGCTGTACCTCTTAATTGTGTCCAATATACAACTGGAGAATGGTCAGAGGGGTCTCTGGGTAAAAAGCGAGAACTTGCTACTCAAGACAGGTCTGGGTGGGAGTTTAAAGATAATCCTGTCAAGCAAAATCCTGAATGGAGGGCAAGAACAAAGTCAAACTAACCCACACATCAGAGTCATAGCAAGGCTGCTTATTCCAGGAGGAAGTACGATCTGGAGGAATCCATCCCTGTCTTCTGAAAATATCTAGATCATGACCCATGACTACGCTAAATTCCCCACCCACAGTTGTGACTCCTTATGATGCTTTAGCAATGAAGGCATCCCATACGTCCAGCCAGGCACATGAAGCCAGGGGACGGCTGGGGGGAAGGCGATGGTGTTAGATGCATGGACATAAACACTAATAAATGTCCAGGATCTACCACTATCTTAGTGGCAGTAAAGGAGAAAGATTTCTTAAATAGGATTACCATTCTACTGAAGGTCCTTATGAACTCAGTGTAGAATACACAGGTATAACCCAAGAAGTTACTTCATACCCAGGAAGTCAGATTCTTGCAACATAAGGAAAACTGGAAATGTTGCCTAGCAAACTGGTGGACCGCTCCCCTCCAAATCCCGTTATTGACTTAACGTTCCAGAATAATACTCTTAACAATAGGGATCATCTCTGCCATCACTCTCATCCATCAGTATCTGGATGACAGGAACGAAGTTTGAGCTTAGATAAATTCAGGAAGACGAAAACTAAAGAACTTTATCATCACAAATCAATTCCCCCAATAACCCTCATCCTATACTTCCACCCCAGAAGCATCTGGCACCCCAACACAACTTGTAGTTCACTTAACAAACCAATATAAATCAAGGTACTGACCCCATTATCAATCGGGATAATACAAGCAACAGACAAGACATCCCCACTGTAGTGGGAGTAAGTCAGAGACTACAACAGTCCATCTTTCCTACCAGATAAAACAGAGTTGGCGACTTGGCCCCAGAAGAAGGGATAGGCCACAATAATAACAAAGAAAAGGAAGGACCCCTAATAAAGAATAAAGGTGGGTAACATAGGGGATCAGTTAAACAGTACAGAAAAGAAGAATACCCACCCTTTTAAGGATTATAAAGGCCCACAGAGGGGTCCTATGATAATGATTAAGTAAACAAAGCAATCCCGTGCATGCATTGAGAAAACAACAATAGAAACAATGAGTCGTTTTGTCTTTTTTATTAACAAAATATCAAAAGATTATCACAAAATAAGTCTTATATTACAAAGAATTAATGCATATAAATGAAATACACTGATGATAAACACAATAAATAAAGTGCCCCACAAACACTCATCATTCATACGTACCCACTCATATCATTCATATGAGCTCAATACATCCAGCAAACATACTCAGAAATCATCCAGCATTAAAAGGAAAACATCCCACATTAAAAAGAAAGCCCACAGGATAAGTGAATATTCTGGTATACTGGTCCAGATAGAAGATAGAGAATTAATTCAGGTATTAAAAGGACAAACGCCGACGTGCGTTTCGGTGGAAACCCTATTCCCGGGCCACACCTTCCTCAGGGCAAGTCGTAAACACTGACATAGATGACGTTGGGCACTCAGTAAACCAATGGAGGTATTCTGAACAAATCATGATCCAACAGCGACATAATAAAACGATAACCAGATCGGTCTACGAATGATCAAAGGAAGCAACCTTCATCTCCGATAAAATAGGTCCAGATGCATATTTGACGAAGAATCACATTTATACTGCTTCTGCCAGTTCGTATTTGATAATTGTTCTTGTGGGGCACACCGAACAATCGTGGGTCAATGGAGGTATTCTGAACAAATCATGATCCAACAGCGACATAATAAAACGATAACCAGATCGGTCTACGAATGATCAAAGGAAGCAACCTTCATCTCCGATAAAATAGGTCCAGATGCATATTTGACGAAGAATCACATTTATACTGCTTCTGCCAGTTCGTATTTGATAATTGTTCTTGTGGGGCACACCGAACAATCGTGGGTCTGGGTGTATGACCCACGCTCACGAATACGGGTAAGGATATCACCCGTTTCCTTCTGCCGTCTGCCTTAGCTAAGGACCTATTTTATCGGAGATGAAGGTTGCTTCCTTTGATCATTCGTAGACCGATCTGGTTATCGTTTTATTATGTCGCTGTTGGATCATGATTTGTTCAGAATACCTCCATTGACCCACGATTGTTCGGTGTGCCCCACAAGAACAATTATCAAATACGAACTGGCAGAAGCAGTATAAATGTGATTCTTCGTCAAATATGCATCTGGACCTATTTTATCGGAGATGAAGGTTGCTTCCTTTGATCATTCGTAGACCGATCTGGTTATTGTTTTATTATGTCGCTGTTGGATCATGATTTGTTCAGAATACTTCCATTGGTTTACTGAGTGCCCAACGTCATCTATGTCAGTGTTTACGACTTGCCCTGAGGAAGGTGTGGCCCGGGAATAGGGTTTCCACCGAAACGCGCGTCGGCGTTTGTCCTTTTAATACCTGAATTAATTCTCTATCTTCTATCTGGACCAGTATACCAGAATATTCACTTATCCTGTGGGCTTTCTTTTTAATGTGGGATGTTTTCCTTTTAATGCTGGATGATTTCTGAGTATGTTTGCTGGATGTATTGAGCTCATATGAATGATATGAGTGGGTACGTATGAATGATGAGTGTTTGTGGGGCACTTTATTTATTGTGTTTTCATCAGTGTATTTCATATATATGCATTAATTCTTTGTAATATAAGACTTATTTTGTGATAATCTTTTGATATTTTGTTAATAAAAAGACAAAACGACTCATTGTTTCTATTGTTGTTTTCTCAATGCATGCACGGGATTGCTTTGTTTACTTAATCATTATCATAGGACCCCTCTGTGGGCCTTTATAATCCTTAAAAGGGTGGGTATTCTTCCTTTTCTATAGGCCACAATAATGACAATGGATAGCATGGTGCAGTGTATATAAAACTATGAGGTAAAGGACAACAGAGAGTCAAAGCTTATCAAAATCATTCACACTTAGATAAATTAAGTCTCAAGATAGCATCAGAATTTTGCAATACCCTTGCCGTGCTCCCTCACAGAAGAAGAAGAAACCACTGTCTCAGCAAGCTAGATGATAGCAGAGGGACCAATGTCATGAATGAGCCTCTCCCTTGCCGGTGCTTAGTTCTGCCTGTGTCACAGCTTTTTGGGAGACCCTCTCCTGATCCAAGGTGTCCTATTTATTCATCCTAGTTCTCACTCTGCATTCAGTCCCGTTTGTGAGCAGGTGGAGAGGGCCGTCTTCTACGGCTCCTCTTATTTCTTGATATCATGGTTTCAACTACCTGTAGTCCACCTCCATCACTTTTTTGTTTAAACGATGTGAAGGATTGGCATTGCTCTTGGGTCATTCTCACATAGTCTGGGGGAAATTATCCCTTTTAGCAGAGTTATAAATTAATTTACCCCTTATGGAGGACATCATCTTATCCACGAAGTGGAGAATTCTTGCAATTGGTGGTCTAGGTGGTCCTCTGTGACAGGATTATCTCAACAGTGCTTGTAAGTCCTTTCAACAATGACATCAGGAAACAGAGCCTCATGAGGTACCCATGACTTGAGTCAGTTCGGTACAAACTGCTCCAGTTGGGACCCCTCTCCTCCTGCCGGGACTGCACAATACTTCAGTTGTTGTGGCCTGTTAAACCTACCCTTTCTCCCTTTGGTCTGTTGGGCAACTTTGTCTTGGAGGACATGTACAGCATTCCTCGACTGCCAAGATACCTCATTTCGCAAGTCTTTGCATATGAGGGAGACAACCAGTCCCACCTCCCTAGTCTTTAAACCCATAGATTTCCAAGTGTCCTAAATGGTATGGAGGTTAAGATTAGCTAAAGATACAGCGCGTACTGAATCAACAGAAAGATCTTGGGCGGAAAGATCTGCCTAAGAGGCCACTTCTGAGGTCTGTCTGTTGAGTGATTTGCATATAGCTGGGTCTGAACTGAGGTGGCGAAGTGAGCTAAAGAACGATGATGGATTCAGCCTAGACCTGTGACAGGGGGAAAGTGTCTGAAAAGTTTCAGCGCTCCGTCCATCATCTCCTTGTGTTTGCTTTGTGTGCCCTTAGTTGGCAAGGTATGCCCAGATGTGGGTCCCTTGCTCACTTTGCCACTGGATTCAAGCTAGCCTGGCTGATGAGGGGTGTTACCCCGAAACCGTTCCCAGGATGCTTGTTTCCGGTTCAGGGAAGACCTGGCTTGGCAGTTCGGGCTGGACTGTTCCCATGAGGCACAGTGTTAAGACAGATTTGCATATAGCTGGGTCTGAAACAAGGTGGCGAAGTGAGCTAAAGAACGATGAGATCTGTGACTGGGGGTGAGTGTCTGAAAAGTTACAGCGCTCCGTCCATCATCTCCTTGTGTTTGCTTTGTTGAGTGTATTTGTCTGTTTTAGTATGTTGTGAGCACATCTTTTATCGATTTCCATTGTGTTCGCACCCAAGAAGGGAGAACAGGCATGGGTTCCAGATTTAGACATATTGCTTCAGGCTGTGACCAACGCTCTGCGTCTAATTACGAGATCCGCGAGAGCAATTCCTCAGATGCAAGTCTCCGCATCACTAACATCACAGCCAGAGAAAACAGCAGTGGGAGAAAGCCTGGTGCTGTATCAGGGTCAGAGGAGGTTGAACAGGAATCACAAGTCCTTACCACCTTTTTTTATATTATCAAAGGTCCTGTCCTTGCTGCTCCAGTAGAACAAATTGTCAAAGAAAGGAATGCAATCCCGCAACTGAGCACCAGTGGTCTGACCCAAATCATCATGGAGTGCTCCACCTCATGTGCTACCAGTCCCAGGAGGCCAGAGAAAATCAAAGAAAGATCCTTGAGAACCAAGAACCCATGCGACTGACTATGATGGAGTGGCAGCATTTACTGGAAGTTGCCTGCAGCAGAGCGCTCCCTCTCGGGTATCGTTGCCACTCCTGTCTGGCTCTGCAGTGTCGGGCAGGCACTATATTATTTTCGTATTCAGGGGAGCTCGTACCCATCACTACCCCACCTCTCACAGGCCTCATCACACTAATCATCTACAAAAGGAGGCCGCCACTCTTCAGCCCTATTTTCAGGTGGCCCAGAATGAACCAAGGCTATCCAAGCTGTCTCCCCCACTCCTGGAGAGTGCCCTAGCACTAGATAAGGTCTGGCCTGGCACCCCTCTCCTGCTGGCTGAAGGAGGCACTGCACAGGCAGAAGTGCAGGTTACAAGGCCCGGCAGGGGGACAATCTGCAGGCTCCTCTGAGGCCACAGCAGACAACCCCCCTCTGGTCTTCTGACTGCCCCAGTCAGGCTCCTCCACAGCCACTTCAGGGCAGCACCCACAACAAACTATAATCTGGGCAGTAGAGGCCTCCACAGCCCTTGGCAGTGCTGCACTGGTCTCACTTCACCGACCAGCACCAGAGGATCACAGCCGCTGCCTACTCCTGCCATCATGCAGCCCATTTAGTGCTGGGACCTCTTGATCAGCCTCTCATCCTTGGGCAGTGCCAACGGCAGGAGAAGCAAGGAATGCCAATCGGTATGTCAAGATTTTCATGCAAACTCGAGAAACCGTACAGGCTCTAGTGCGTGGGTCTCAAAGAAATAGGGGAGAGGGCCCTCGCACCCAGACATCTGCAGCAGATAGATCACCGGGACTTCAGTGGAGAATCCTGCCTCACAGTCTCAGAAGAGTCTTCTGATTAATGGCAAGCAGGCAGTCTCTGATGCCTTATCTGAAGTAGGATTGCCACCGCTTTACCTGCAGCACATATAGAAAGAGATAAAAGCCTCCCAGGATTGTTTTTGCGCAGGAAGGTGCCCCTTCCTGCACAAAAACAATACTGCATGCAACACCATGGTGCAAGGGTGCCTGTGTTGACGGTAGGCTGCTGAAATGGCGCAAGCACAGGGGGAAAGGACAGGAAGGCGCTGTATGCCATAGATACGGCACATTCCTGCCCTTTCACTTTGATGCAGCATAGCACAGCAAGGTGACTTGCTGCGCTGCCCTTGCCAAATCCTCATACATATGCTCCTTTTTTACCGCGAGTTATCACAACTCCTGACGTCCTCAGACAGTTTTTTCTTCTTCTTATGCAGTATATATTGGAGTAATTGCCAACCCTATTGTTTTGTCGCTGACCCATACGGTTTGTTCTTGAAGAGCTTGGTGCCACAGACACCTTCACAAGACAAAAGCCACAACTGGTCCTGGTGTGAGTTAAAGGCTGCACAGAACAAATATGCATAGAACCTGCGGCTCAGTGACCGAACCGCTTTTGCAGATGGCACTAGTACAAATATGCCATCCCTCCATTAGAATTAATGCATATAGAGATCTGACAAAGGACACATGAAGAAAGGCAAGTCAGGCTTCATTTTGCAGCAGCTGTGGCGTTCAGACAGGCGGGTCCACGTCTGAAATACGACAGTTTCCCTTGAGAAACTTAGTGGAGTAGGTCTTGGACCATTCAGTTCCATTTTAACTGAAGGTTATTATGCACCTGATCTCTCAGGATTTTGTGTGACTTAGAGTGCATACATGAACACTTTCTTTTTCTTGAGGGTTTTATTTGCTTGATCTTTGCGTTTTCTTTCACATGCAACCATCAGAGACCAACCTTCCTCCACCTAAAGAACTTCATCCAGTGTGCTACTAAAGTTTTTTTTTCTGGAGCTAGCCATTGGGATAGCCACAATGTATATGTGGTATTATTAATTTTGACTACTAACCCCCTTGGCCATAGACTCATCTTTTCTATCTCCCTTTTCTGACTTTGGTACAAACTCTTATTTTAGCCATTCTCACCTATTACCATTCATCAACACAAGGGCTAAAATTCTAGTCACAACTATATTTTGCGCACACACGATTATTTCAGGAGTATAATTGTACACAAATGATGAGAAAATGGTTGTATCTTGTTTTAAGCTTCCCCCTGCTGAGAGACTTTAGATCCCAACCTGAGGCATTCGTCATCTTCTCCCTCTTCAGGTAAGCCTAACATGGACCATGCTAGCGGGGACAAATCTGAGAAAGATACATGGGAAATCACACTGTGAAACATAAATATTTCTTTCAGTATGGTATTTCCATTTCCTTGTGTTTGCCTTTATTGAAGCGAGCAATAGATATGTAAATAAATGTATGCAGAAGATTGGTAACAAGATCGACATGGAGTATGCCTCTGCAGAATGCGCAAAAAGCTCTGGCATACATCAAAATAGAAGCACATTTTACAGGTTTTCAAGCAGTGAAAGTCACACTCATGATTTGTGAAATGAGGTAACAAAGACAACAAACAAACTGATTTTCATAAACAAATGATACATTGTAAATACTAATAGAGATGTCTTGATCCTTAACCTGAAAGCAAGAGAATGACACAGCAGCTTTACAGGTATTCAATACAAATGGACCCTTCAGAATCATCCACAGGAACATTAAAAGTTCTTGACTTGTTGCTAGAGTGAGTACAGTTACAACACAGCTTCTTCCCAAGTTACGAAAGAAATATTTTGCTTCAGCACAGCCCCACAGAATGACTCCTATTTGTGCTATTTTCTTTTCATGGAAAAGAATACAAACAGGCCTTTTAAAGTGAAGAATAAAACAGTCCTTTTTGTATTTTTAAAAGTGCATGTTTGTACAGGCGGCTATCTGTGGTCCAGTCAAGTCAACTCCGGCCTGGTTACGGTAACTTAAACATATAAATGAACATTATTTAAATTAATAAATCTGTCCTAACAATATTCTTGCTTTTTCAGTGCTAGTAGACCAGCACAACTAAGCAGGAGGCCGTCAATTATACGTCTGCTTCGTCGCTTCTGAAACCTCCTCTGATGGCATTGCCTGTAACATGCATTGAAGTAAGCTAAGCCTCTGTATAGCGTCTGCACTGCTTTAAACGATTGCGCTGGTACTCCACAGAGAGACCTCCTTGTAAGTGAAGCTGGGTGACAACATATCTCTTTCTTTCTTAAAAAAAAAAAGGTATTTCCATTTCCATCAGAAAATCTCTGTCCTTCATAAAAAAATCTTTTTAGTCCAGTACTTCCCTTCAGGTCTTGTCAGAGATTTGCCATCCCAATACTGAAGAACTTTAAGCCTTTAAAAAATTGTAAAAGGTGTTGCTGAGGCATCTGTCGCAAATTGGGTGCCATTCTTCCCTGGTCTAGCCCCGCACTGGGTCCGAAGGCGCTAGTGGGACTGGAGGGCAAGACTTTTTAAGGCAAGCAGTATGTATATGGTATTTATATGGTGCAAACCTACCCAAAAGGCAGCAGAGCACTATCCATGGTCAAAGACAAGCTTAAAGTTGACGAGTAATAGAAGAGGAAGCTGAGTTGTGGATGGTTAATGCATTGTGATGTAGTTTCTCTTAAAGAAGTGAGTCTTAAACTCTTTCATAACCAGGAGCAGTGTTTAGGTTGTCCTGATGGAGACAGGAATATTGTTCCAGATCTTGGGTGTTCAGATGGAAAAGGCCTGTTGTCTTGTTTTTTTCTGTTTTTACACTTCTTAGTCTGCAGTCTGATGATGCCCCGGCTGCTGCTGTGACGAAAATGGGAGCTTGTCTCCAAGATAAGTGGGGATGCTGGTTGTGATGGCTTTGTAATCAGGGGACTAGGCCATAAAATAGGCCCACGTACCAAAATAAAAATAGCCCCATATTTAAATTAGATAGCTAAACAAAAGTGACGTACGTTTGCAAAGTGGGGCAGTTTTGAACTTTTAAAGACACGCTGTAGAAGTGTTTTGCAAGGTATGGAAGACTGCATGGATTTCTGCTTGCTGCAGGCCATGTTTCTTTTAACCCCTTTGCAGCTGGGCCGGGATTACAGCAATTCATTTGGTAAAATATAAAGAGTGAAAAAAAGGTTTCAAGGAGACCTATGTATTTGCGAAATGGGCACAAGATATGGAGTTTAGAAGCAGTGGTTATTTGCACATCTTTGAATTTGCGGGCACGCATACTAGCATGTGAATTACAGGGCATTTCTCAAAATGACTTCTTTCTCACCAACTGTCTTAATTTTGGAAGCCGCAAATGCAGGGAAAGACAATTGGTAATAACACTTGTTCTACTATTCTGTGTTACCCTAAGTCTCACGATAAAAATGGTACCTCACTTGTATGGGTAGACTTAGTGCTCGTTACAAGAAACGTCCCAAAACGCAATGTCGACACATCACATTTTTCCACTGAAAACTGACCTTTTTTGTAATGTGCCTAGCTGTGGATTTTGGGCCCTAGCTCAACTGGCAACTAGGATAACTTAACAAACTTGTACATTTTAAAAAACTAGACACCCAGGGGAATCCAAAAAGGGGTGACTTGTATGGCTCCCACCAGATTCTGTCACCAAGAATCCCTTGCAAACCTCAAACGTTGTCTAAAAAAAACAGATTTTCCTCACATTTCTGTGATGGAAAGTTCTAGAATCGAGGATGAGTCGCAAACTTGCTTGCACCCAGCATTCCGCCTAGTCTCCCGATAAAAATGTTACCTCACTTGTGAGAAGGCCTAGAGCCCGCAACAGGAAATGGCACAAAACGCAACATGGACGCATCACATTTTTCCACCGAAAACGGAGCTTTTTCCCCCGATGTGAGTAACTCTAGATTTTGGACCTTAGCTCAGCTAACACCTATGAAAACCTACCAAACCTGTCCATTTTTGAAAACTAGACACCTAGGGGTATCCAGGGTGGGCAGACTTGCGTGACTCTCACCACGTTTTATTTTTACCCAGAATCCCTTGCAAACTTCAAACTTTACCTAAAAAAACAAATTTTCCTTCCATTTCTGTGGGTGACTTTTTAAGCTATATTTGAGGTTTGCAGGAGATTCTGGGTAAGACAATGCTGGGGGGTCCACGCAAGCCACACCACCCTGGATTTCCTGGGTGTCTAGTTTATGAAAATATCTATAGTTGGTAGATTTTTCCTACAGACAATGTACACCCTGGCAGAGAAAGACAGAAAAGATAAATATTACTGCACAACTATCAACCTCAACTACACAAACATACTGGTTGGATTTGGTACGAGTAGCGTTGAGGGCGATACATCACATATCTCTATAAATTGCAAAATTGTCGGGGAACTTATTTTGTGTACATATTCTATGAAAGATACCAATACTAAAGAACTGCAGTTACAGGTAAGTAACGTATTTTCTTCTCCAGTATTGGATCTTTCATAGATTCACAGGCTTGAATCAGAATAGCAAGCAGTTACTGTATTTGTATATCTTATAGTATTTGTGCAAATAGCAGATGGTGGGTGGAAAATATATACATAACATATTCATATGCAATTTAATAAAATAATATTGAAATATATCTATCGTACATTATAATTTGCATAAATACATGAGCAAACACATGGAACAAAAAGAGGCTCCCATTATTGAAATAAGTGGTGTAGGAAAACCTGTCTAACCATTGCATCACTGTGTTGTGCCGATTCCAGGTAATAATGCTGTATGAATTATATGCACATTCTTCCAAGTCGCAGCATAATATATCTTTTCCAGAGGCACTTCTGCAAACAAAGAAGTTGAGGTGGAAACTGCCCTAGTTAAGTGCACCCTGGTTTTCACTGTGAGGGGCTTGTCAGCCTTTGAGTGGCAGAACTGGATTGCCACTAAAATTCGTCGAGTGATGGTCGCCACCGTGATTGTAGTACGCTTGCGATTGTGTCCATCAGAATCCAAAAGTTGGTCAGTTCTCATGAGTTGTTTAGTGTGATGTAAGTACCATTTTAAATATCATTTGATACTTAGCGTATGAATAGACCTCAGCTGGTGATGTTAGATTCAGGGAGAAAGTCAGAAATATTATAGGTTCATTGAGGCAAAATCCAAAGAAACATTGGGAATAAATCTTTGGATTGGTTATGAGAAGTACTAAATTACCTGTGAGGCGCAAGAAGATTCTTGAGTTGAGAAAGCTTGTATTTTCTCTACCCTTCTGGTCGTAGTGAGGGCTAGTACCAAGGCGACCTTTAATGTGAGAAATATGAGTTGTGCTCTGTGAAGGGGTTCGAATGAACTCTTCCTGAGTTGAGATAGAACTATGTTCAGGTGCCAGTCCGGGAAGGAGCCCTTACTGGAGGAAAAAACACTGAATAATTCTTTCACAAACTGTTTGATGATCTGCTAGAGCAGAAAGAGAGAAAATGTGATGAGCATCTATATCTTGAAATTGCTGCAAGCCATACCTTAACAGACACATGTACCAACCGTGACTGAGCTAGGGAGAGGAGATAGGGTAGTTATCTGCCAAATTGTGCTAGTAGAGGATGTAGGTTTGATTTCTGGCACAATAGGCAGAAGCGTTTCCATTACGGTTTACATGTCTTTATGGTGACTTCCACCTGGACTTGGAGAGAATAGACTTGCAATCCTGAGGAATATTGAAATCTTTGATTTCATGGAATTTAGGAGCTGTGCATATGAGAGGATAGAGGTTGGATCAGGATGAAAGAACAGGCCTTAGTTCATCGTCAAAGGTTTATGGGATGTTGGTAGGTGAATGTGGTTGTATTCCGATTGTAGGAGAAGCTCTGTGAACCAATGTTGCGTGGCCCACCTGGAGGCTATCAGGATGGGAAGACACCGCTCCGCTTTCCTCTTGCAGAGAACATTTGGTATTAAAGGTACTGGGGGAAAAGGTAGGCATAGATCCCGACTATCTGTCAAAAGGCATTCCTCCATGATCCTGGATGTGGATGCCAACTTGCATAAAAATTGGCATTTGAGGTTTTTGTTTGTTGCTAAGAGATCTAGAGCGAGTTTGCCCAAAACGAGATCATATTTAGCGCCGACTGAACAAACTCCCATTCATAGAAGCTGTTTCCAGTTCTGCTTAGTATGCCTGCTAAGAGATTGCTAATCCCGGGAACATGTTGGGCCCAAAGAGTTATTCTGTGTGTTGTTAGTTGGCTCCAGATTTCCTGATCTTCCTTGGACAGCACCAGTAAGCTTGTGAGGCTTTGTTTGTTCACGTATTGAATGCTGGTGGTATTGGCCATGTGAAATAACATCGAAGACCCTGCTATCATTGGCAGGAAAGCTTGGTGACTAAGTTAGATGGTTTTGAGCTCCAGGCAATTGATATGTATGTTTCTTCTGAGCAAATAGCACTTTCTTAGAATTTTCAGGTTCTGTAGATTACCACCCAGCTCTCTAGGGATGCATCCTTAGTCACTACGAAGTGAGGTATTTGAGGTAAGAACTGACAGGTGGGAGGTCTGGTACCAACATGCTAGAGCTTCCATCATACCTATGTGAAGGTCACCAGGCCCTTGAACAATTATTTTGTTTGAATCTATCGTTTTTGTATCTGTACCTGTAAGGCTCTCATTTTCAGGCGTGCAAGAGGGATCCTATTGGTCGCTGAGGATTTGATGCCTGGACGCACTTAAATTTTTAATTTTTTTTGGTTTGAGAGCCAGCTAGAGCCTTAGTTGCTTATATTGGGATAGAAAGTCTTTGCCTTGGTCAGTATCTAGTGTTGCTGCCCCGTAACAGTATCTTCTTGGATGGAGGTGTTGATGATCTTTGGTAATGTACAAGGAGACCTAGTTTGTGAAAAAAGTTTATGCCAAGCTTCTGTGGCTTTGGGCGCTTGAAATTCCGTTGGTGCTTTTATCAACCAGTTTTTGAGGTAGGGAAATACCTGATGACCGTACTTTCTTGAAAAAGCTGCCCCAGGGCTAAGCAGTAGGTAAAAATGCCGGAAACTAATTTTAAGCCAAATGGGAGAACCTTGATGTGTGGGTGGGAATGTGGAAGTATGAATCCTGTATCATCACCAAAATATTTTTATTCGATTGTCAAAAACAATCATAAAAGAACATACAAACATCTTAAAACAAAGATAAAACCCACCTACAAGTGATCATAAATGCATTGAAGAAAAAAAAAAATAAGAAAATTAAAAACAAGAATAAATGATCACATAACAGTGCTCTATTTCAACTCTAGACCACAACAGGTTAATCAAACCTAGAACGTCTTGAACACCAAGCTGCACGTAAAAAAGTAGAAACGGCAAGTAAGACATGCTCATTTGGTAAAGGCTACCAGTAGAAAAGTACTAGCCGTGCTTGTGCAAAATTAAGAGCTTTCAGTAGAGGTTGGAGAAAATGTTTCCTCTGTGCACTAAAATATTTACATAGCAATAAAAAATGTAGAATATCTTGTGGAGACGGACCGTCACAGCCACAGGGACCTAAAGTGCCTGAGGGAGACCACCCACGTGGACTTGCTAATAGATTATGTAAATTGAACCTAAAGTGTGCTACCACAAATCTGTCATTCGCATTGGATAGAAGAGAAAGATATGGCTCCATTCCCTGAATAGATTTTAGCAATAAATGACTCCGTACCATAGATTTACCAAGCTCCACGTGTTCACAATGCACTGAAACTCCTTCTAAGAACAAGTACCTCACAATTTTGTATTCCTTATGACACGGTGTGATGGTTTTCAAAAACGTCTGCCCGCCCCAAATTGGTGAAAGCGGTCTTCAGGTAGGCAATCCACGGAATTTTAAGCATGTGGTCATGGGTGAGACAATCGATAATAATCTGTTTAGCTGAGTGCCTTTCCAGTCCAGATCCTTATCCAACACAAAATGGGCCTGACGGCTAGAAGATCCTCGATGTACCTAACCCCAAGTTCCTCTGGGATAGAGAAGGCCAGGGTACTATGTGGGACCTGCAAAATGCATCTGAGAAATTTGTTCTCTGTAGTTTGGATCTTGGCAACAGGTTTATAGCCCCAAACTCCACTACCATATAGTACCTTGGATATGCACTTGGACTGAAAAAGCTTAAAAAGGATAGCTGGTGGCCTGGACCCCAGCCTTTGAGCAAAACTGGCCACCGCCTTGGTTGTTTTAGCTAAATCCAGCATCTTGCCCTCAACCAAGGGTTTCGTGACAGATTGGTATCCAATAACAGCCCCAGGTACGAGAAAGCTGAGACCTTAGAGAGGGTGTGAGTTCCTGCTCTGAAAATGTTTGACTTTTTTGAATGTGGGCCGACTGTCAAAATGTGTGATTTATTGAAATTAACCTCTAGATCCAGACTATCCATAAAACTGACAAACCTATACAGAAGGGACTGCAATCCCACCTCTGTGCGGGCCATAAGTACCGCATCGTCTGCATATTGGAGCACTGGTAGTGGCCTCGTTCCCATCCTGGGGCAGTCAGCCTTGGCAGAAAGAAGAGCAAAATCCAGTCCGTTAATATAAAGGGTAAAAACATAAGGAGCCAAGTTGCAGCCCTGGCATATTCCCCTGGAAGTCCTAAAAAACTTGGTGAGCTACTCACCCTGGGAATACCTCACAGCTGCAAAAGTGTTGGCATGCAGGTTTGACAGGAGTAAAACGAGTTCTGGGTCCGCACCCATCGCAAGGAGCAGATCCCACAACTTCTGCCGGTTTACTTGGTCAAATGCAGATGCAAGGCCCATTAATGCTAGATGAAGCGATCCAGGCTGGGCAACAGTGTACTTATTTATGCATAGGTACAGATTAATACATTGATGAATAGTCTATTTTCCCGGCCTGAAGCTGTATTGGACTTCTGAGAATATTCTCTTTTCACCCACCCAAGATGACAACCTATCCAAAAGTATCCTTCCAAGGACTTTCACTGCTACATCAATAAGTGAGATGTGACGGTAACATTGGGGGTATCACTATACCCTTTCTTAAAGATCGGGACAATAATGGCTGTAAACCATGATATCGGGACTCCTATCCTCACTGCTGCATTTAAAACTAGTGTCAAGATTGGCCCCTAGACCTCGATGTTGTCCTTAAATATGTACGGGGGGATGCCATCGGTGCCTTATTGCATGGTAGAGCCTGGATGCCATGGGTCACCTCCTCAAGGGTGAAAGTAACATGTGATTTACCCAACGTTAGGCCAACCTGCCCCACCCCATTATCTAAAAGCCCCCATTATACATTCTCTTAAATTGGGCCACCCACAGTTGACCCAGAATATGATGACATACGGCAGGCCCCTTGGACTTGGCAAAACAAGGCCTGTTTATCACTCGCCAAAAAAGGGCACTATCCTTAAGCTCACTTGCTTGAGAAAGCTCCTCCCATGCTAATTTCCATAGGGAATCCCCACGGCTCTTTAGGGCAATCTTGTATATTTCCAGCACCAGGCAACATGCCTCTGGTCTTTGGGAAATTGTTAAAGAGCAACTTTCAGGAGGCGCAAACATTTTGTACAATCTCAATCAAACCACCTGAGATTTTCTGAACTGGGTTTTTTCAATGGGACTGAAAGCAGTGCTGTCACCTTCTGGGTAATGCCTGCAAAAGCACCCAGGGTGTCATCTCTCGATGCATTCATAGCTAGACATATAGGCATCTCACTACAGCACTCTGAAAATGGACCTATTAAATTCACTGGGGTCCACTAGTGACCATTTTAAACGCCTGCCCTGTTCTATAGGTTTGGGGGTTCCCTGAGATACCGCCAGCGGCCAAATCCCACCCTTCATTCCCTCAACAACTATTGACAAGGGGTTATGATCACTAAAAGGGCTCGGAACTATATTAAAACTCTCAATAAGTGGAAACAGGGAAGAAGAGACACAAATATAGTCTATAATAGATGCACAACCCCTACCTTTGAATGTGAGGGTTGAGTGTGTATACCAATTTCTCTAACGCGAATAGCATGTTGTTAGTATTTAAAAAAGTATTAAACTCACTGCCCTCTTGGTTATGTACCATGTGAAGCCTGTCTACAATGGTACAGCTTGATTTGGTCTATCCTGAGGCTAAAGGACACATACACAGATAATTAAAATCGCCTGCCGAAATAAGCTTTTCCTGTCCCAATCCACCCCCTCCACGGAATTAATAGCTGAGCATAAACTAGGGAGATTGGAGGACACACGAGAACCCACTTTTGCTGGGGGAGGGCATGCTCTTGTGGCAAGGGATCTACAACTGGAATTTCCTTGGGAGTCCAGGAATGGCAACTTCAGCAAAACAAGGCTGACTGAGGGCCCCTGGGAGCCATCTGTGAGACACTGCACTAGTGAGAATAGAGTCCAGCTTCGTGAACCCAGAGCTACATAGCTTCCTTCTACTAGCTCAATCTCCTTAGAGTCCTCAATAGTGGCTACCCGCGGGATGCCCTCTGGAGAATTTGGGGCGGGAACAGCGGCTTTTCTATTCCCCATCATTGTTGAGTTAAAATATGCAATAAACACTGACCACTAGGTGTGCCCTTAGCACCAATAATCCCGTAATAAAAGAGAAACAAGGTCTTTGCTCATTCAATCAAAGTACATAGTTTCCAAAAGTAAGATGGCTTCAAGTTGCTCTAAATTACACTGGACCTTGAAGAAAATCACCCACATCAAATCAAGAGCAATTACTCCTCTAGCAAATAATAGGGGGTAGGTGTAAAATCTTGAGCCCTGGCAGCTGACCATAGGAAACCAGAGGGGAGAAGTCCAGTTCTTTCATCACCACAGCCAATAGCGCACAGCTGACTCGCTCCTTGAGGTGCTTCTGGCAGCAAATGAAAATACTCGGACCAAATACAGAATGACAAAAAAGAAAGAAAAGTCCCCTTCTGGCTCCGGAGACAACTGCGACTTCCCCAGCTAGAAAAACCGACACCTTACAACAGTGCTAGAGATGATAATCCCTCCAATCTCAGCCAGAGTACTCACCACCATAAAATGACCCAGTCACCAGCAATAGTCCGGAGGCCATATAGCTATGAAGAAACAGGGTGTATTGCGTGGACAGGGCTTCAGAAGCCTTCTCCCCAAGCCTCTGTGACTGTGATGTAAGTACGTCAGACTTCACCCCATAAATTAGAGGAGTGACCCAGCACAGCCTTGTTCGGCCACAGACGGGCCCGCTCCTAGACCGGGCCGTGGGATGAAAGGCTGCGCTTTGTAGCGCAATGCAGGGCTCTGCAGGTGCATGTGTAGGCAATGAGGGCCCTCCCTCACAACCCCTGATCTCCTGGGACTCGTAGTCCCTGCAGTTTCCTGATGTTCGGCTCCCGCACCGTGGGATGAAAGGCTACGCTTTGTGGCACGATGCAGGGCTCAGCAGGTGCAGGCAAGGAGTGTCCTCCTTCAAGACCTCTCATCTCCTGGGACTCGTAGTCCCTGCAATTTCCCAGTGTTAGGCTCCCACGCCACAGGATGAAAGGCTGTGATTTGTAGCACGATGCAGGTCACAGCAGGTGCAGGAAATGAGGGTCCTCTCTCAAAACCCTTGATCTCCTGGAACTCGTAGTCCCTGCAGTTTACTGGCGTTCGGCTCCTGTAAATTGAGAGCGGTCATGTGGTGTCGGAGAGGGTGACCGCGTAAAAGGATTGTTTTCGGAAATACTTGTTTAATTTCCGGAGGTGTGCGATGGATCGCCACTCCTCTGCTTTTGTGTCTATGAGGAAAACCAGAGACTAGAAGATCGTTCCTTGCTGAGAATGTGGGTCTTTCTCTATAGAACCTTTAGTTAGCATGGCTAGCACTCCCTTCCGAAGCAGATGGAGATGAGGTGGGCGCCATCTGGGTGAACTCTAACATCCGACCATATGTGATGAGATCCAGGACTTATTTGTCCGATGCCATTTTCTGCCTTAGATAAAAACAAAATTGGAATTGTTTCTCCCACAGGATGGCGTAAGAAGCACCAAAACTTTGTCACTATAGGTAAACTAGCCTAAGGGCTACTGAGAGGGTTGATAAGTCTGATATCTCTGGTATCTTCCTTGATACGGATAAGTGTCTCTTCCGCAGTCCCTCTGAAAGGTGTTTCTTTTGAAAATGTAATGTGCCCAAAAGATCTTGCAGTGTCAGAGTCAGCCTTGTCTGCTTGCAAGGCGTTGTTGACATGCTTGCCAAGTATAGCGTCACCATGGTAAGGTAAAAATATTAGATATATTTGCACCTCAGGTTTTAAATGTTGTGGGCTTGAACCAACCTTGGCGTCTAAGGACCACACTGGCCCTGCCAGTTGTGGGAATTCTGTTGAAGCTATAGCTATAGCGTAATCTATGTTTTTTGATGAGGACGTTTCGCCCCCAGCCAGAATCTTTTATCTTTCTGCCTTTTCTGTCTTCCGGCAGAAATTCTATGAATGTGGCAATATTTGACCACATCTGGTGTTTATACCTGCCCCGTATTGCCAGAGAATTGGCAGCCTGTACAGTAGCACCGGACATAGTTGAGAACTTCTCCTTGCTGGGGAGCGGGGTTATGAGTGACAGTGTAATCCATGATTGTAATTCTTCGTGGATATATGAACAATTGGAATAGGTCTCACACCTTTTCGGTTTAAAATCATAAAGAAAACAAACTGATTGCTTGTTTGGTGTTGGAAGCATTAGGCTGCTCGTTCCCTTGGGGTATGAAAACCACCAAAAATCGTGTGGTGGGTGAATCCATCGGTTATGGGCCTTCACTTTATCTTCACCAGATATGAATGGGTCGTTCCCGGTAAGCAAGGCAATATTTGATACTGGGATCATGGTTGAAGTGGCAGGAGCATCGAAGAATGCTGAAATATCGGATATGATGTGACTTTGCAGGGTCGGGAAAGTGTTTGCAGATATCTTGTATATGCCCGGTAGGTCTAGTACTAGAGCTACATGGACCTGAGCCAGGCTCTGAAGTTGGAGGCAGAGCGAAATGGTGAAATTGCTCCACATATTGCCTCTCCATATATTGCTGACTGTTATAGACATGCTCACATTAGTCCCCTTAATTCTTGACATTAAGTTATTCTGGATTATGTGTCTTTTGTTCTTGTTGACTACTACGGTGCTTTCGATGTTTTTATTGCTATTGAGATTGTCGTCGACGAAGCAGACGTAGATGACTAGGCGGACGTTGACAATGTTTGTCGTAGGCGAGGCGGTCGTAGGCGAGACGGTCGTAGAGGATGCAGTCATAGACGAGGCTGCTGTAGACGAGGCTTTCGTAGACAAGGTATCGTAGAAGGCTGTCATAGAAGTTATCTATGCATTAATGGTGCCCTTTGTTAAAAAGTCCTCTACCAAGTTCCCACATAAATTTCGCACTGACTTCCAAAGTGCACGGTATCCAGTACCACTTTCAGACAGCATATACATCTTAATTCCATAACGTGCCTCTTGCTAGAAATTTACTTCCTAAAAATCAAACAGCCCATGAACAGGACCAAAGACTCTTCCACAGCTATTTCTTTCCCTGGAACATAGGTCTCTGAAGAATGATCTACTAAATTATCAGGGACAGGCCAAATCTTGAAGAGATGGTCACAGGGTGATCCGGTGGCAATTCTGAGGCAATATCAACAATATGTAGCATCCGAAGCAGAAGCAAATACCAATCATGACTCATAGTTGCAGGAAATATAGCCGTTGCCATCAAGGGACTAGTAGACCAATATGAAGCAAGCGACGGCTTCCTTATCAATCCCATGAAAAAGTTAAACCCCAGAACTTCTTCAGCTCAACCAGATTTGTGGGAGTCCACTGGGTGGCTCTAGAGCAGGGCTCAAGTCTGGCACTGCTGTCCCTCAAATACTGTTCCGCATACAAATTAGTCTGTTCAACAATCCAAAAATAAGTCCATAAAAAAAAGTTTTCAGCATTCACTCTACACCCTGCGACCCCACTAAAGGTAGACAAAACCAGCTGCACCATGTTTGGGGCAATCCAGAGTTCAGCACTTTCAATGGGAAGCCTTTGAGTCCCAGGCTGCAGTCCAGATGCCTCTTGCTGGGCTACCGGCACATCAGTGTCCTCCTCTAAAAGAGGCCATTCCTCCGCACTGAGAGGGTCTTCATAATCAGATGATTCCTCTGGAACAGAAAATTCACTGCCGGAATCTTGGACTTCCTCTGCTGCCTCAGGTGCAGAGTCAGTCTCATAATCATGGTCAGAGGAAGATTCGAAAAGCAACCTACTGAGCGGTAATCCTGCAGTTAGCCATAATCTTTACCAATAAAAGTAACATGACTAATAAGTCAACAATAATCAACACTGTGTAAAATAAGTATTAAACAAATTGTGACTTTATCAAACAGAGAGTAAAACTACTGGCATACAGTAATCTGAAAGGAAAAGTCAATCAATGCAAAGCACACAAAAACCTATCTATCTACTCAACTACAATACCACTCACTTGCCAGAGACAACTAGACTTGTAGTCACCTGCACCTATTCTGCACAGACACAGCAAGCACCAATGATATCCCACTAGAAAGGAAAAACAAAAGAAAATGACTCACAAGACAAAACAATACACATCGTGCACAAATCCAAGGAGAATTTCACACACAATAAAACAGAAGCTAAATCTGCTGATATTATGCCATCATTTTCAAAAAACGCATTCATGCAGAGCAATAATGCTCACTTGGAGTAAACAGTACAAAAACATTGTTCTTACCAAACACATGCAATTATACAAACTTCAGATCTATCAGTGCCAAAACCACAAGCAGGAGTTACAGCAAAGGAAATCTAAAGCTTTATACTAGAATAAAAAGGAGAAATAAAATATTACAATCACAAATGCAAATGATGACGAGATAAAACAGTTAACATGATAAAACACTATGAAGCCTGCCCATCACATCTAAATGCCAACCACACACATCGCCAGCCAGAAGCCAGTCGACACACCCCACCAGCATAATCCCCAGTTCAAACACATCATCAGCCAAACGCCAGTCCACAAACACCGCCAGCCAAGTGCCAGTCCACGCTCACTGTCGGCCTTGTGCCAGTCCACGCACACACGGCCAGTCAATCGTCAGTTCACGCTCACTGCCAGCCAAGCACCAGCCCACACACACCGCCAGCCCAGCTAAAGTCCACACACACTGCCAGCAAAATAACAGTACACACACACAGCCAGCCAAACGCCAGTTCACACACACGCACAGAAACTTCCCCTGTTGTGTAGTGGTTTTCTACCCCCCGTTGGGGCAGTTGGGCCTACAAATATGGCCCAACTGCCCCCAAGGAGAGCAGAAACTGCCAAAATACATGCACCAATTAAGGGGAGCGACCCTTGCCCAAGAGGCCCATCCGCAACATGGCCAGAACTGTTACTCCCTGGTGGCTTGTGGCTTCTGCCACCCCTGGGAGCAGATCGGCCTAAAAATATGGCTGATCTGACCCCCAAAAGGGGGCAGAAATGGCCAAAATACATGCCCACTAAATAAAGGGGAGCGACCCTTGCCCAAGGGGCCGCTTCTCAACACGGCCAAATCAATGAATCCCTGGTGGCTTCTGCCCCCCTTAGGAGGGCAGATCGGTCTAAGAATGTCCAATCCGTCCCCAAGAGGGGCAGAAACGGACAAAACATATACCCCCTAAAGTGGAGCAGCCCTTGCCCAAGGGGCTACTCCCACAACAACAAACATCCTCCAGAAAAAATCCCTGGTGGCCTAGTGGCTTCTTCCCCTCTTGGGAGCAGATCGGCCTAAGAATATATGACCGAGCTCCCCTGGGGCCTAGACCAGTCTGAACCGGTTTGTAATTGATTCAGCTAGTTTTCAAAACGGTTGGGCCTGGTAGTGGTGCCAATGGAGTTTTATTAGAGTGGCTGGTTTCGAACTGGGTCGCGTAGATCTCCCATCATGCTCGGCGATGGAATTCGCTTCCAGAGTTGAGACTCGCGTCTGATGGCTGCCGAATTGGGAGATGCTGTGCTGAACAGCCAAGGAATCGGATGGAGCCGTGGGAAGCGCGGCTGTGCTAAACAGATTGGCGAGGCAAGGAATCGGAGGAAATCTAAAGGAGCCAGGAAAAATCAGAAGGAAAGAAGTTGTTAAAGCCTCTGCCCCGGAGAAATCTCTACGTGACGATTTGCGGCAGTGAACCCCTGCAAGCTTTGAGGAAAGAAAAATCTTATGGTCAGTGACACCCTCCCCCTGCGCACTAGTGGTTAGAGATGGCAAAAGACGGGCGCAACGGTGGGAGAGGAGTATGCCTTTAAATTGTAGAATCCTCAGGAGGGAGCCATACACAAGGTGGCGCCAGTGGGGAGGAGGCTTGCAGGGTAAGGCGACAGCGAATGGAAGCGGAGGATAACAGTGGAGAAAAATACAGCTCTTGGCTCCCGCCCGGAGCAGTGGAGGCAGTGCTGTCTTGCATCAAAGAGGCGAGAGCTGGAATTGTAAAACTGCTAAAGGGGGAAAAGACATTGAGGCAACTTGTGGAGCGGACTCTAGGTCATGGGGCAACATTTGTTTGAGAAAATCGTGGAAGTGTTCTGTGTAGCACAAATACGGCTTGCGGCTTCTCTCTGTGAACCCCAAGCATCTCCCCTTCCGCCCCCCACACTTTTGATTAGCAGTCCTATATCTAAAACAGGCTATCGAGGAACTTGGAATACAAGACGCCTGGAGTGCAAGTATTGGGAAACAGGCCCTTTATAAAGTAATAAAAGCCACAAACAAGCATCTTTCATACTTAACAGACAAGACAAGCCTTGCACTCAGACGTCACGCCTGGACAGTGATAAATTCCTATAAAAACTACGGCACCAGGATTACCTTACAGCACACTTTTCACCGAAAAGAAAACACCAGTTTATGCAGTACCGTTTCGGAAAATGGGAAACAAAAGATCTAATGCCATCCTGGAAGCATCAGACATCGAACAAAGAATGTCGCTTATGCAAATATAAGGAAGAAAGTCTTGCACACATATTCGGCGTTTGCCCGAGTCACCTGACAGAAAGAAAGATAATGCTGAAAAGAATTTTTAGAGAGCTAGAAATACGAACATGCAGGCAAGCAGTAACCCATGGGCTGGGTGGCTCCTCTATACCGCTCATATGCAGGGGAGTAAAATTTGTAAAAGTAAACATGAAAGCACTAGAACAACCAATTTAGGGCACCAGCACCTCGCCAAAGAACTACAACTGGGAAGCATAACCATAAGATCATCACATCGCATCTGCACTTTAACCCAGGGTTTACGTAACGTACAAAGGAAGAACAGTAATTACTCTGAACAAAAGAACCGAAGGTCAATTAATAGAAATTAGTGTTATAAGAGCGATTAAACAAAAGAACAAAGACAGCGCACTTTAAACCCCGGGACAACGTGAAGGAAGACATTTGAATTAAAATGTACCTCAGCACAATAGCACTTTAAACATTAGCTCTTGCACTTTAAATAACGGGACCTCACAAAGACCTGAGGAAAATGGTCACGCTCCGAGTAGCGAGTTTTTAAAGAACAATTATTCGAGTCAAGGCCTCACAAGAACTGCATTAATTAAATTTTTATATTCGTTTTAATTTTGAGTTTATAGGTCCGCTTTAAAAGAATTGTCAGGACCCCAAGCTTAAATCAAATTTTATGAAATGTAAGGAATGAACGATTGTGTAATGGTTTTTATTGACTAAATACATAAATAAATAATTAAATACGAATAAAAATAAATTTAAAAAGTCCTTTCAGCAAGCATCTCAAAGGATATAGCCATAAAACTCGTGCCTTAAAGAATCCCAAAGCAACCAGGGGCTGTGCTCAGCCCCGACAAATACAGGCAATAATCTCAGCCTTCCACCAGGAGTTCAGCAGTTATTAATAAATACAAGCCAACAAGTGCTATCGACAATGAATTCTTCAGTCAACTCTATTCTAAGTCCTGATGATATTGACTCCAACCAGTCGATAATAGACTCTCAATTAACCAGGCAGGCTGCTCCTGCAACAGATACGGTCTTTATCAGGAAGGGAAAAACGAATGTCCTATCCCTTGTTTACTTTAGCTGGCCCCAAAGGAGGCCAAAAGGAGCTCGAAGGAGACTACCAACCCCAGGAAAAACGCAAGAAGAGATGTCTGAAAACTCTAACAATGTGGTAGGACCTCCTACAACCATAAGTTCAGTCTTTCCATCACCAACTGGAAATTCAAATATAGCTACGATCTCTACTGCTGAAGCGCCAGCAACATTACAAACTTCCTCATTTGAGATGACACTCAATCAGATCCTATGTGAACTGGGAGTAATGATAATCTCTCAGGAAAATGCAAATAAGATGAATAACAAACAGTTGGGACAGATCAATAGTAGCATACAACAACTTTCCTCTCGCATGACCCAGGTGGAACAGAAGGTCTCTGCTCTGGAAGATACAAGCAATAAGAGGGATGGAGCTAATACCAGAATCCAAGTGGAGATGGAGGAATTGCAGTTGAAATTAGACGACGTAGAAAATAGGTCGCAACAGGCCAATCTAAGGTTCGTAGGAATTCCTGAGGAACGTGAAGCTGGCCAATCTGTCTAGGCATTAATATCGGATCTCATCTTCAAACATATCTTACCGGACGAAGCCTCGGAAGGAATTGACCTAACCATCGCATGAGCTCACAGGGTCCCAGCAGTACAGACAGCAAACGCAAAGTATCCCAGAAGAATTTTGGCCAATTTTTGAGACTTTAGAATCAAAGAGCAAATTCTATCCAATGCGATCAAACAAAAATCTTTTACCACTCCTGATAACCTTTCATTTTGAGTCTTTTCAGGCATGCTTATTTTAGCTGCCCGTCACTGCAAAGAATTTGTGCCATTAATTGATGACTTTAAGCGGCATGGAGCCCTGGCTAGCATTTTCCAACAATCCATTGAACTGGCTAGGAAATTTCTGCATTCCACTAAGAAAGATTCAAAGGGAGGAGGATCAAGTAGCAGAGCTTTATAAAGGATAGTAGCGGTTGAAACAGAAAATTTACTTGATATTTTGAGTATAGGTAGGGACTAAAGTCATGCAATAAACTGGATTATTGCTAGCAAGGGGAGAAGGAAAAATGGGGGGCTTTTTTTTTGTACTTTTTCTCTTTTTCTTTTTTCTCTTTGTTATACTATGTTTCAATTGTCCAGAAAAAGTTTGAATTGCGATTAGGGGGGGGGGGGTGGCTGTATTGATTACTCGTAACATTACGGGGGAAGTTTTACTGGTCTCTAGAGCAAGCTAGATCATTGTGAAGATGAAGGTAGGGTTAACTGCTCAGTATGGTCAGTTTCTGTGGCCCCAAAAGAGGATGACATAGCTGCTCTTAAAGAACTAAAGGAAGGTTTGCTTTTATTCCCGGGCCTTCTAGTGATAGAGGGCAATATTAATATTTGCAGGATCTAAGGTTGAATTCATCTCATAGAAATAAAGCCCAGAACAAACCCAGTCTATAACCATAAACAGTGGTTCCTGAGGACAAATGTAAACAATATTGATACGCACAATGGCAATAAACAGGGGTAATGAGGATGTCCAAAAGAGATGTAAGACAATATACAACGGGATACTTGTAAATTCAGAACTTTTATATACATAACTCATCACAGTTATATTCAAAACAAGTGCATGGTGTCCCCAAGTGAACATGGAACCTACAAAAAAGTGTGTGACATTTTGTGACATAAAGAAATGGTTTCCATAATGACAAAGTCGACCATCAAATTAGTATACAATGAACACAGCCTTCTAATATGATAGAGACTGGTGAGTGGTTCGCTTTAGGTATTGTCGACGGCGTTTCGACCCCGTTACCAGTGGGGGGTCTCTTCAGGACCTAGCAATGCAGGGACATCTGTAAGATGATGATAAAATGGAATAATAAATAAATCATCTCTTTTTTACCATTATGATTCACTTTTCCACTTTGGTTGTTTTGATATGAGGCCTCATTGCACCCTCTTTCTCTTTTTTGCCAGTTCCCGACTGGGTCCCACGTGAGTACCCTTCCAATACTTTCACTTCCTTGTGGTGCACAACTGTCACTTGGACAGCATATTCCTTTTTCAGGTACCCGTTCGATCGCTCATTAGCATATATTAACAGCCCCTTTGTTGTTTTTGGCCCCACCCTGATTTATTCAATTTTAGCTTCTAGCTTTCTAGCCAAAATGATTAAAGATCTTGCGCTTGTCTATCCCTGGCGACTAGAGCATCATCAAACCTTTGAGTTCACATGTTTCTCAAAAAGGTTCAATTCTGCATCCAGAATTGACTTTTTCTTAGTTTCACAACAGTGAACTAGGAGGAACTAAGGGATACTCTCTAATCCTTTCTCGGAACACTCAGTACCTTCTGTAGAATTAAATATAGACTCCCTGCAGGCTGAAAGACCAGGCTGGACTCTAAATAAAACTCTACTGGTTGATAGGAGGTGGGTAGAGGTGATGAAATTCAATCTTACAGAATTTCTTGAGAGAAATGTTGGGTCTGCCTCCTCTTTTTCAGTTTGGGAAGCCTGTGAGGCGTATATCGGGGGCAAAACAACTGCTTTTAAAGAACAGATGCCCAAACTTAGAAGGGAAAAAAATCAGGCCTTACAAAGAGATCTGGATCAGCCTACACAGGCCCACTAGATAATTTGTTCTCTAAGCTCAGGCTCTAGACTGACGGATGCTAGACAGGCCTTTAAAGATCATTATACCTTACAGATAATAACTACCCAAAACTCAATCTTCCAAGAGTACTATGAGGAGAGTGAACATGCTGGACGATTTCTAGCTTGGTCAATAAAAGAAAGAAGTAATAACACAATAATCAAATCAATCTATGATGGAGCCAGGGGCTGCATGGTCAATCAGCCGGATGAAATAGAGAAGTTATTTTTAACACACTATACTAATCTACACACCTCCCCATGCACGATCTCACCGGATCTAGTGAAGGAATACTTGGGGGGTATTGATCTATCCTTACTTAGTAGAGAGCAGCTGTCTAGAGCTACGGGTCCTAGTACGCTTGCAGAAGTGCAAGAAGCTTTCAAGTCCTCCACTAATGGGAAAGCTTGTGGAAACGATGGATTGCCGGTTGAGGTATACAACATTTTTCTAGTCCAGATTGCGGCATTTTTGGCCAATTGTTTAACGAGATTTTGGAGGGGTGTGAGGTGTCCAGCACATTCACCGAGGCTGTAATTGTCAGCTTTGTGAAAAAAGGTATGTCACCAGACCAGCCCGGCTCGTATTAACCCATTAGTCTTTTGAATAATGACTATAAATTATTGGCAAAAATTATTGCATCTAGAATAACCAAACTAGCTCAAGAACTAGTGCATAATGATCAAATCGTTTTTGCCAGGGACAACTATTACAACTAACACCTATTTTCTCTTACAAGCTATTGACTTTTTTGCTAACAACAAAACCTAAACGGCTATTATTATGATAACACGGAAAAAGCTTTTGATACAGGTTCACTGGGAGATCCTTTTTATTACCTTATCTAGATTTGGTTTTCCTTCGAAGTAAGTGAGGCTGGTAAGCAATCTATCAAAGTATGCGAAAGCTAAGGTGATGGTGAACTCTCATACGGCAGGAATACTTTCAATTAGTCAAGGAACCCGGAAGGGCTGTTCAATGTCTCCTGTGCTATTTGCACTCTATATCGAACAACTGGCTTCAGCTCTTAAACAAGATCCCCAAATTAAAGCACCACTTCAGGGCACTCCTAAATTGAAGCTCTTCGCCGATGGTCTGATCAGATTTGGGCGTCTATAAAATCAATCACTCTAAATTGGAAGTTCTGCTATTCAACTGTTCTGATATTGCCCATTGAATTTCGGCCTCAACTCCAAACTTCAAAGCCCATTAGATACCCAGGTATTTTTAAAATCTTATGATTTTTCATAACTCTACAACTTTAATTTTTTTTAGCTACTCTTTTTGTTTATTTTCTCTAATGTAATAATTAAGGTACCTCAGAGCTTTTTTACTGAAATCTACCAGATGCTGCAATACTTTATCTGGCTCGGTTAGCAGCCTCGTAGTAAGCTGGACACTTTACAGCTATCATTTGAGGATGGCGGATTAGCACTTCCTCACTTTAAGAAGTACTTTCAGGCCTCCTTTTTAGATTGGTGTGTTCGATCAGCTACTTTGCAGAATTTTTCCAGCAATTTTTATCTCAAACAAATTCTTAGTGAATCTGGAATTAGGCTCTCTCCCTTCCTTAAAATTCCCAAACTTTCAAAACGCTGCAGAAATAAATATCCGGTCATCGTTCTCTGTAGATTTACCCAGCTGAAGGAGGAATACTGTTTTCCCCAATTCCACTCTGTTGTCTTTTTGAAAGACTGCGAACTGTTAGGTCTCCGGATAGGAAAGGGAAGTATCCAGGATTGGAGAAAAGACGTGGTTCTTCGCTTTAAGAATCTCTTAATCACTGGAGCTATGATACCCTGGAGGCAGATCCAGCAGAGCAATCCAGCAATTCTGGATACCATCCTTTTTTCTTACCTCCAACTTTACCACTGTTTCCAAAATATTCAGGTCCGAAAGATGCTATGGCTTCGAATATTAGTCAAGCCTACTATGCTAGTGGAGTAGTTGGAATTGGAAAATGGTACCGCATACTTTTGCAACAACTTGCTATTAAACTGGTAGCAGCAGCTCTAGACAAAATTGCGACTTCCACTTGGTGTAGGATCGACATTGCTTATTTGACCCAGTATACTCATTGGGCCTATAAAGCCACTAGAGGGGCTAACTATGAAAGAATGGCCTTTTTCTCCAAATAGAATCTGTATTATAAACCATCTCGGTGAAATAAAATATTTCCATCAGCATCCAAGCTATGTTTTAGATGTGGCCTAGGTAGAGGGGATTAGCTTCATGTTTGTTTTACTTGCCCTGTGCTATATAACTTTTGGAACAGCGATTTCAATGGTTAAGCGCCAAACTTCAGGGCTCAGTAACACCCGATCCTTTGGGAGCCCTCTTTGGGATATGTAACTCATTGAATTTATCTGTACGACAAAAACAAATATATTTTTTCGCATCCTTGGTGGCCAGATCCTTGATTTTACAAAAATGGAAAATGACAGAAGTACCTTCCTACAAGGACTGGCTATCTAAGATGCAACAGGTGAAAGCAAGGGAATAATCTTTGCCTTACGAGTAGGGGCCTTGGTTAAATTCCAGAAAATTTGGAAGGGCGACAAATTATAACAGGCTACAGTAGGCAGACTACTACTCAAACTCTATTGCCATACTACAAATAAATTTGTCAGCAGGCTTGCATGTATAAAACTAGTTAAGTATATCCCTGGGGGGAATATAAGAAACATATATGTTTCAAGGGAGAAGGGATGGTATTTCTGTGCTTAAGCCTAGCACATAAGAACGGGAAGGGTGAGAAATAAAGTTAACAAAAGACACACAATTGATGGACGGAATGCAGAACAAAGCATTCACCCCCCAGTCAAGAGATCTGGGTTAAATCCATCATTCTTTTGCTCACCATGCCACCCCAGTTTAGACCTGGCTATATGCAAATCAGTCTTGACCCTGTGCCTCATGGGAACAGTCCAGCCTGAACTGCCAAGCCAGGTCCTCCCTCGACCAGAAACAAGTATCCTAGGACCGGTTTCGGGGTTTCAAATAGAGTTAACTAATACTTAACCAATTATAAATCATGTATGATGGTCTTGACTTTTTTTTTGTTGCATTTATATAGCGCGAACTTGACCCGAAGGTATTGGAGCGCTTACATGAGCACCAGTTACGTTACACATTCGCTATTTATTTTTTTGGTAGGCACGGGTAGATTAAGTGATTTGCCCAGAAACACAGGATATGGAGTCGACCCTGAGGCTCGAACCTTGGTTTCCCAGCTCCAAGGTCGGCAGCTCTAGCCATGAGACCACATCCTCCTTAATTTATTGCTTATTCTCACGTCTATTACGAGTGATTTTGACTAGGGAAGTATCTATGTATCTACCCTATGTATCAACCTTGATTTTTATATTTACCTGCTCAATAAAAAATAAAATTAAGTTCCATCAGGGTCGGGGTATTATGATCATATTTATTTAGGCCCTGGATGAAGCGTGCTGCAGCGTGTAGGATGCCCCTATGAGGTGACCACATCAAAATGAAGCAGTGGTGCTTCTGATCTATGACTGGTATTGTATGTAATGCCTCCTTGACCCTGCATCAGACAGGGAAGACCTCTCTCCTTGCAAGCAGCTGAGAAACGAAATGGCTGCGCTTGCATATTGCTTTTTAATGGATTTTTTTTGATGGTACATACAAGATGGTATTCGCTGTATGTTAATATGATCAATGTTTGTGCATTGGATGTATTAAAGAGGGTGATGAAAGCATAGGGCCTAGGAAGCTCACCAACACACTTCTAAGAAGAGTAAAAAGTGTGCAACTAATAAAAAATGCACTAGATTCTCTGATGCAGTTTGCAAATTCCAACTTGTAGGCAGAAGGGAGAAAAGGAGCTGTAAGCTTATGTGTGCTTCCTCTGTTTTGAACATTAAGTATTGTTCACTGTCCTGCGTAACAAAACAGGAGTGGGCATGAGCTGACCTCTCCCCATGCAGAAGAAAGGTATAAGAGGTACCTTTGCTGTAATGTGTATGATACTTGCTGAGCTGTTTATATTTATAGTTGTTTTAATACACATATTGTGCAGCTTAATAGTGTGTAATAAATCATGTAGTGTAAAATACCATTTACTGTGTGTTTATGCTGATTTCGGGGATTGGGCCTGTGCTCTATATACCACCTCTGGCAGGTTTTGTCTGACTCCTAACAGTTGTCTTTTTCTCTCAAAAGGTCACAATTTCCTTTTGGGGCTCACAAAATATACCAGGTGTGACCCCAATAATGCGGTTGTAACACAACATGGCACCCATTCTGGGACATGGTCCCTATGGATCCGTGAGGGCCTCAAACTGAAAAATAAGCCACACACACCTCTCCAGAGTTATTTTATAACCGTCCTCAGAAAAAGGACAGCTGTTCCATTGTTCAACTATGGATACTTAAGCACTTGACAGTTATAAAGGACAAAATCCAATTTTAAGTCTTTGTAAACAATGGCAGGAGAAACAGGCAGTAGAAATAGGAAGTGCAGATCTTCCAGAAATTGTCCGCCTCTCCCTTACTGCCCATCCAACAGCAAGGGGATTCCCATTATTGGAAGCAAAATCACACTTCTGGTTGGGGCTGACCCGATACATGCAGTACAGATATGTTATCATACAGATGAGGAACATGGGTACTATAGCTTAAGGGGAAAAAAAAAAAAATAAGAGCTCCAGAAAGATAATTTCTCTGAGTTATTATCACTCTTCACAGTATTGTGGGGGTTAAGAGGACAGATCTGAACAAGGATACCCATTCTTTCCAAGGACATAAGAAGGGACAGACTTATCAGCAGTGCACAAAAAAGGAAGAGGAGGATCAGAACAAAAGTAACACTTTCAAAAGAAGAAAGAAGCTGTGACCAAGAATAGAGTTCTGTTCAACAGAGAGAAATAAGAGATGGCCGTCCTAGGCATTGAGGTGGAAATCACTCTAGCCCGCCTGAAACTCAAACCCCTCAACCCAGAGGTGACTAATGGCTTTCTTCATGTGGAAACACCGGTTGGGGATTGAAATTAACCCAAATTCAAATTAAAGATGGTGGTGAACAAACAATCTCAATGATTTTCTGGACTCAAAGGATTTCTATGATATTCTACTGGCTGAAGAAGAATGGCTGTCACAAGCTATAACAGATTCCCTAACCAGAGAAGAAGATATATTCGGAGCCTTCTCTATGCCTAGTGCCTCAGTCAGTTATGGACCAGCTTGGCAAAAAATGGGCACAACAAATGGCTCCAGCACTATACAAAAATCTGCAGGTTGGGATTAGAATGCAGCTTTAGAAGTAATCCCCTTACTCGATACGTCACAGGTTCAGAAGCAGTATCCCAGGAAACTGGAAGCTAAATGGGATTTAAAACATAATTTAGATGAATTGCAATATCAGGGCATCATTATAACATCCCCAACTGGAATGTGCACCCTTATATTTAAAGTATATTCAATCTTGGATATTGTTTCTAGATTATTGGAATTAAAACCAACACTCGTAATACCTATGCAGTATACATACACACAAAAAATATGAAACACAATTGACGGATGCCAGAATTTGGGTTACTGGTTGACTGGGGTGTGAGTCCTAGTCAAGCAGCAACCACAATCCTAGTCAGGCACAAGCAAACCCCACATTAACTGGTGCTCAACCCCGTGGTAGCTTGGCACAAAGCAGTCAGGCTTAACTTGGAGGCAATGTGTTAAGTATTTGTGCAACATTTCAAACACTAACCCAGTAAAAACACCACACAAAAAGTACCCCACACCGGGTTAGAAAATTAGAGCAGAAGTTAGTAAATAAAATAAGACTAAAACAACCAAGATTCAACCAGTAGAACGGGAGTTATGAATTTTTAAATAAAGAACTTTAAAATGTTGGCTAAAAGCATAAGGTGCCAACAGCGGATATCTGGGCACACTTAACTGGTTCAAAGTCAAAAGTTCAGGCCGACCACGATGAAGCGTGGGTAGGATACAGTCCCAAATTCATCTAGCTGAAGTTTTACCTTCTCAAGTTTTGTGCCAAGAGTCCCGTTTGTGTTGGAGAGGGTCACGAGGAACAATAACAGCATCATGGGCGGTAGTTAGCGCAGTGCGAATAGCAAGCCAGGTGTCATGGATGGGCGAGCTGGAGCTTCGTGTTGGCGATCTCCAGCGGCAGTCGATGCTACTGTGTGAAGAGACGGGCTGGTGGCAGCTCGTCATGGATTTTGGTGCGAGCTGCGCAATCTTGGTGGGAAAGGGCCCATTCATGATTGCGAAGAGCCCAAAAGCTTGATTTAAGAGCCCGCTGAGACACACTAGGGGTCCAGGACCTTAAGAGAACCACTTGGGAGTCAGGAACTCGCTGCAGCTGGGTCCAGGAGCTGGATAGGGAGCCTTTTATGTCCCTTAGGCTCAGATCAAGAGGCCAGCAGACTAGCCCTTTGATTCTCTCTAGGGTCTTGGGTTCAATGAAGTTGTAGATCCAGTTCCTCTTCCCCAGGCAAGAGGGTAGCAGGTCAGCAGTTCCTTTAAAAGCAGCAATCCAGCAGAGTGGCAGTCCTTGTAGATGCACAGCAGTCTACTTCTGGCAGAGTATCCACAGGTCCAGAAGTGTAGAGTAGAGTGAAGAGTTGGTGCCTGAGCTCCTCTTTTATACACAGTTGGTCCTTTGAAGTGGGGAGATGCTGTTAGAGGCATGCCTTTGAAGTGCGCAAATGCCCTGCTTTCCTGGCCCTGGCTCCAGACTAACTACAGGGAGTATGCAGCCCTTTGCTCCTCCCTCCCACCCTGCCAGTGATGGCCCATCAAGTCACACCTAAGCTACCATTCTGTGTGGCTGTCTAGGAGCAATACACAAAGCTCAACTGCCAACTATGCTCAGTCATGTGTTCCAGAGACAGGCTGCAGGCACCAAATGGCTAAGGCAGGAAAATGCAAACTTTTTAAAAGTGGCATTGTCAGAACTGCAATTTAAAATCCAACTTCACCATAAGTTAGGATTTTAAATTGTGATTCCAGAGACACCAAACATGAACTGGGAATCTCTTCCCATTTAGAAATTACAGTTCGAAAATGTAATAAGGTAACTCCAATGCTATCCTATGGGAGAGGTAGGCCTTACAGTAGTGAAAAATGAATGAGTTTTTCACTACCAGGACATGTAAAACTTAAATGCACATGACCAACTTTTTAAATACACTGCACTCTGTCCTTGGGACTGCCTAGGGCCTAGCTTAGGGTGACTTTTATGTATTAAAAAGGAAGGTTTGGGCCTGACAAACTGTTTATTTTGCCAGGTTCGAAATGGCAGTTTAAACTGCACACATAGGCGCTGCAATGGCGGGCCTGAGACATGTTTAAAGTGCTGCTTAAGTGGGTGCCACAATCAGTGCTCAATCCCCATTAGTAGCATTTAATTTGCAGGCCTTGGGCACATGTAGTGAATTTTACTAGGGATTTGTAAGTAAATTAAATATGCCAACTGGGTATAAGCCAGTGTTACCATGTTTTAAGCAGAGAGCATAAGCACTTAAGCACTGATTAGCAATGGTAACATGTGCAGAAACCACACCAAGGATGCCAGGTCTAACACGTGCTCCCCCCTGAAAGTGGGAGAGTTCTCTTCACTAAGGTGGAAGAACCTGGAGAGACCATGAGCATTAGCGTGCTATGTTCAAGGACAGTGTTCCACCGTAAAGTCCATTCCCTGTAGGGAGATGGACCACATCAACAATTTGGGATTCTCACCCCTCCTCTGCATTAACCGTCTGAGGTCTGTCTGAATCTGGAAGTGAGCACCAAACATGTATGGTCTCCGCTTCTTCAGCACCCAGACAACAGCAAAGGCTTCCCTTTCTATTGTACTCCACCTCTGTTCTTGGGGGGAGTAACCTACTGATGAAGGCTACAGGTTGATCCATGCCCTCTACGTTTAGCTGTGAGAGCACAGCCCCTAATCCATTTTCGGAGGCATTCGTTGGGACAATTAATTTTTGGGCGAAAAGTCAAGGGCCTTCAGCACGGGTGCTATGCACATGGCCTCCTGCATGTTGCCAAAAGCGTTATGGTATGCCTCTGTCCAGTTCACCCGACGTGGCTGCTTCTTGGAAGTCAGCTCTGTCAAGGGGGCAACAATGGTTTCATACCCATTGACAAATCTCCTGTAGGAGCCGGTGAGGCCGCAGAAGGTTCTCGTCTCTCTGGGTCTTCGGGGTAGGGAGAATGGGGGGGGGGGGTTTACAAGGCTGAATGGGTTCAATCTTGGCCCGGAGGGGCTGCACCTTGCCTCCTCCCACTTGGTGACCCCAGTAGACCACTGAACCCTGCCCTATCTGGCATTTACTAGTCTTGATAGTCAGGCCTACCCTCTGCACAGCCTGAGGTCCTCTGAGGTGGCACAGGTGGTCCTCTGAGCTAGAAGTGAAGACTGCAATGTCGTCCAGATAGGCAACACTGAAGTTCTCCAGCCCTGCCAGGACCTTGTTGACCAACCTCTGAAAGGTGGCAGGGGCGTTCTTCAACCAGAAGGGCATCACCTGGAACTGCTCTTCTGGGGTAGAAAATGCAGATCTCTCTTTAGCCACTTTGGTCAAGGCAATCTACCCAGATGTTAAATCAAAAGTGCTGAGGAACTTGGCAGCTTGTAGCCGATCTATGAGCTCATCAACTCTGGGGATGGGGTGTGTGTGTGTCAGTCTTGGTGACCGCATTGAGCCCATGGTAATCCACACAGAGCCTAAGTTCTTGAGTGACACTTGGAGGGGCAGCCTTGGGGACCAACAGCACTGGGCTGGACCGAAGGCTTTTTGAGGGCTCAATAACCCCCAACACCAGCATCTTGGAGACTTCCTCCTTAATCCTGGCTCTCATCTTATTAGACATCCTGTAAATTTTGCTTTTCACAGGTGCGCTGACCCAGTGTCAATATCATGGGTATACGATGTAGTGAGTCCTGGGGTAAGGGAGAATAAAGAGGCAAACTGTCCCAGCAATTGGTGGCAGTCTCTCTCCTGTTCTATGGTCAGTGTAGGGAAGAGGCTGACACCCTCCACTGACCCATCCTGCTCCTTGGAAGAAAGAAGGTCGGGAGATGATCAAGCTCCTCTTCCACCACATCGTCCGTGACCATGGTCAACTCAGACCTTTCGAGCTGGGGTTTGAGGCGAGGTGGGGTTTGAGGCAATTGACATGTAGGATCCTCAAAGAGTTTCTGGGAGTCTTGAGGTACACCACGTAGGTTACATTACTCTTGGGCTCTTTCACCTCATAGGGCTCAGACCAGCGGTCTTGTAGGGCCCAGGGCTCCACAGGCTCTATAACCCACACTTTGTGGCCAAGCTGAAACTTGACCAGAATGGTGTCCTGGTCATAATACCGTTTCATGGCCTCCTGGCTGGCTTATAGATTTTCCTGCGCTTGCTTCTAGAAAGGCTTCACCTGGTTACGGAGTACCAACATGTATCTGACCACATCCTGGGGGGCCTTCTTGGGAGCTTGCTCCCAGCCCTCCTTCACCAGACCGAGAGAGCTTCTCAAAGGGACTGAAACCAACCTCTTTTTGCGGTACCTCCTTGTAGGCAAAGAAAAGACATGTCAGGAAGACGTCCCGTTTTCGTCTCTTGGGCTCTGACAGGCCCATTAGCATGCTTTTTAGAATTCTGTTGAATCTCTCAACAAGCCCATTACTTTGGGGATTGTATGGAGTTGAGAACTTGCAGGTTACTCCACAGTCCTTCCACATGACCTTCATATACACTGACATGAATTTCGTTCCAGGGTCTGACACCACCTCCTTGGGGAATCCCACATGGGTCAAGATCCCCATCAGTGCCCTGGCCACTGAGGGCGCAGTTACCATTCTCAGAGGGATAGCTTCCGGGTACCAGGTGGGATGGTCCACCAATTACCATAATGAGCCTGTTGCCTATGGCTGTCTTGGGTCCAGAGGCCCAACATTGTCATTGTCCACCCTTTCAAAGGGGTGCCAATGACAGGAAAAGGTTGCAGGGGATCCCTGCGCTTCCCTCCTGACATGCACTGACCAGGCAGGTATTACATGACGTGCAGAACACATTTGAGGCCCTCCTCATTTGGGGCTAGTAAAAGTGGGTGACAAGCCTGTCAAAGATCTTATTCTGCCCCAAATGACTTGCCAGGGGTACATCATGAGTCGGCTCCAGTAGGAAGGTCCTGTGGTACTTGGGGACCATCAACACATGGGTTGCACCAGGCTCAGGAACCTTAAGCTCACTATGCAGTGGACCATTCTCCCAGTAAATCAGGTGATTACCAGAGGTGTCGCCAGCTGCCTGGGCCTGCTGCCATAGGCCCTTATGAGTAGGGCACTCCATCTGCGCCTTGCAGATCTCTACCTTGGTGGGACCTTCCTGCTGCCAGTTGGCCAGCTCAGGTAGGTTCCCCAAGGCGGCCGCATCCGCCATTGCAGGATCCAGAGCGTTCCCCTCCGGTGCAGCCTTGTTCCGGACCGAGTGTCTCAGGGGCGGGTTTCCCATGCCCCCTGCCCTTCCTCTTTTTGGCAGGCACTTGGGCCTTTCTTCCAGGATCCAGGTCCTCCTGACTATGCTCTCAGGCGGCCATGGACTGTGTGTTCCGGCACACCCACTCAAGCAACCCTAACATCTCCAAGTGGGACCCGAGTTACAACTCCTTCCAGATGGTGTGCTCCAGGTCATTGCCAAGCAGACAATCCACAGGCATGGACAGACTCACAGCTAACCTTAAGGAACCAGAGACCCCGCCCCCTAACTCAAAGAGAACCAAAGCCACTGGGTAGTGACTCTCATGGCTGTCACCTGCAACAACTTGGTGAAATGCATTAGGGACTACCTGCTCCAAGGTCATCAGATGACATCTGATGGTTGTCATGCTCGCTCCAGTGTCTCTCAGAGCCTCCACCCTCTGATGGTGACCTGTTGCCTTTATTTCCTAGTATTTCTAGGCATGTGAGTTCTCTGCACCATCTCTCCATCACCCAGGGACACTAGGGTAACCTCTACACTGTCCCCCCCACTAACTGGGACAATCTTCTTCCCAAGCTCTACACTAGTCAACCCCAGTGACTGCCCACTAGTGGAGGGCTGTGCCCCCTTGGGACACTTGGCACCCCCTTGATGTGCTCTTCCTGTTGGCACTCATAACACTTGGGTGGTACCTTCTCTGATGACTATCAGGGAACTATTTCTTTTTCTGCTCAGAGGGGATTGGGAGTCCTGACCCTTGGAACTAGTTCAGGTCCTTGTTATAACTCCTTGTTTTTATGTTTATCCCTCCCTTCTTTTTTCTGATGGGGACCCTGCCCACCCTTGTGGTGATTCCTCCCTCCCAAGATACCACCTCCTTAGCGGCCCGCCTCCTTAGCAAGCTCCCTGGGGTCAAAGAGCTTACAGTCAAATAGATGTTGGTGCAGAACTGCAAAACAAAAACTGAACATATGCTCCTTTGCAATCAAGTTGTACGGCCCCTGATAGTCCTTTACATCACTGCCCTTCACCCAACCAACCTGTGCCTTGCAAAAGGAATCCACAAAATCCACCCAGGTCTGTTGGGCCAGTTTCTGACTGTCCCTAAACTTCTGTCTGTACTTCCCTGTGGTCAGACTATACTTCCCAACAAGGACTTCTTTCATGGGTAGGGGATACTTCATAGGTGGATGCTCTGGAAATGCAAGGAAGCCACCAACGGACCCACCACCTTGGTGAAAATCCGCAGGGTAGACCGAAGGCCAAAGGACAGGACATGAAACTGATAATGAGTGCCATGAACACTTAATCTGAGATACTGCTGGAAAAGGGGATGGATTGGAATGTGATAGTATGCATCCTGTAGATCCAGAGTGCACATCAGATGATTCCTGAGAGCTAACAGGATCACTCTCTGGAGAGTCGCCATCTTGAAGGGGAAGTGGATGATAAACTTGTTCAGTGCCTTCAAGTCAACACCAGACGAAAGCCCCCCGTAGACTTGGCCACCAGGAAGACTATTGAGTAAAAGCTCTTACCCCTCTCCTGAGGCAGGACTTTTTCAAAATGGCACGCTTCTGCAGCAGCGAGCAAATCCCCTCTGACAACGCAATCCTCTACACCAGAGAGGAAGGCAAAGGAGTCGGACAAATCCCAGAATCTAAAGGAGTAACTGCAAACTCTTTCTTGTAGCCCTGCTTTATAATGCCCAGCACCCAAGCGCCTGAAGACTATTATTCCCAGGCTGGAAGAAAGAGCTGAATCCGTCCGCCGACCATAAATTCCCGTACACCCTTCATATAGTCAGGAACGAGGCATTGGTGGAGGAGACTTATCCTTCCTGTCCCTACCTCTGCCTGAAGATAATCTGCCCTGACCACGAGGATACTGCTGCCAAGACGGCAGATGGAAGGAAGACTTAGGTTTTGAAAATCGCTTATCAGGTGTGGCCTGCTTCAGAGAAAAGGAGTGCTTTTTCTCTTTGAAAAGCTTGTATAGCTTAACCTCAAACTACTCTCCAAACAGCATGTTCCCCTGGAAGGACAATCTCAAGGCTGAAGCCGTCTGTGCGGAGTACGTCTTCCAGATCTTCAAGACCAAATTACGGCGAGCTGCCACACAGGCCCCACCGGACAAAGCAATGACCCTTACCAAGTCAAAGGAGACATCCGAAAGAAATTCAACCTGGCGTTCAATCTGTTCCAGCAGAACAGTCAGAAGTGTCATCCAGTGATCTAAAAAGGGCTTTGATTGGGCTACATAAGTCCCATAAATGCCAGCACCTAGGGCCAAATAAGAGCCTGAGTACACCTTCATAAAGGAAGTATCCACCTTTTTGTCCACCGAGTCCCTGATCACAGTCTCCTCAGTCAGAGAAGTCCATCCCACCAGACTGGCCACAAAAGAATTGATCGGAATAGAATTGGGTTATTCTTTAGGCATGTCCTGAATAGGGTATAACTTGCCCATGTACCTGGTCCTTCCACTCCCACTTCAACACCTAGTGGATGGAGGGGTGCACCAGAACATTCACAGTGGTTGCACTTTGAAACTGGCGCAGCAGTGACCCAGCCGAAGTGCCCGGGACCTCCTCCTCCTCCGAAAGCCCAAATTGGATTTGACATATCTCAACAGTTCTGGCAACATGTCCCATGTCCCTGTCAATATATTTTCCTTTGTGCCCCTCCGGACCCAGACTCTCCTCATCTGAACCAGAGGAATGTGAAACTGGCACAGGTCCTTGGGCTTTCCACCACTGCCCATCTCCAGCAAGGTCTCCCTGATCAGACGCTTCAGCCTGGCATCATCTCCTTCCCTTTTACTTTTAGAGCTGGGCGGGGAGGGAGAAGAAGGAGAGGAAACCGAGGAGGAAGAGGAAGGCTCCTTTACATGTCTCTGCTTCCTGGAATGTTTCCCCATGGTTCAGAACAGTGCTACACAGGAACAGCACAGGTCACACTTGCCCCAGGAGAACAGCAAACGACTGACCCACAAGGGTCTGTAACACAACCCCTATGCAGTACTCACTCCAAGCTGGCATAATAAGGCATCTGGAATCCTTGTTCCGTCGCCAATGCCGACTCCCAACGCTACAGGCGCCTGCAACGTCCAGCATCTCAAACGGAAGACAGGCAGAACCACCCAGAAAGCCCCGCACCACGTACTCCCGGGCCTGCCCCCATTGTAGTGCCAGCATGGAAGAAAAATTCCACTGCATGCCCCCCTATCATCCCAGCAGATAGGGAGACATACACCACCGTGCCTCAATATGCCGCCGCAACGCGTCCTCCATCCGGCCCAGCCACCAGGAAGACGTGCGCCCGTAACCTGGAACAGCCTTGCGGCCACGGCTCCCCAGCCGCAAATGGCCCTCCGTCCATATGCTTGCCTCCAGGCAAGCCCGGCAGGCCAGGAGAAACCTGCAAGCACTGTCGTGGAGAGCCCAGCAGTCCGACGGGCATTCCTAGGAAGAACATGAAAGACCGCCACCCCTGCCTAGCAGGAGCAGCACCCAGCACACCTCGTTCCATTCTGTCGCCAGACAGAAAAAAGAACAGAGGGAATGCTGGGTAAGTAAGTCTTAAGTGCTACCAGTGGAGGGAGGGATAGGGGATCCAGTGTTCCTTCCGTTCTTTTTACTTTCTGCGAATATATATATATATATATATATATATATATATATATATATATATATATATATATATATACATATATATATATATATATATATATATATACATATATATATATATTATTGTAATGAATGGGACGAGGCCTGAAGGGACCTGGGGGTAATGCTGTGGTATCTAGATCTTTTTCGATTTGCTCATGAGGCATGGTTTCTGATACCTTAGGCAAAGTCTAGGAATTTTTATGAGGGAATGTTGGCTTCAGCTTAGGCCTGTCCATACAGGGGTGCACAAAGTGTGCCCCACCACCCCGTGGGTATAGAGATGCAGTGCATGCCCTTGGTAAGTCACCTACAGAGACTGTATACAGAGTTTTTGTTCAGTAGTGTGGCAAGACCTTTTTCTTTGCGTCAGGTAGACGATAGTCTACAGACCTCTGGAATACAAACCTGTTGCCTGCAGGTTATACAAAATGGTTTTTAGAGGGCACATCAAGTGTCTGAGTTTTATGTCATTTTATAATGTAATCGGAGATTGCACACAGGTCATTACAGCTCAGCACGTACATTAATCACCTGAACTATCTCACCAGTCTTATGCCCTGGGACCTACTGAATACACCTAGATAGATACACATAGATATCTGCAAAAGTATTAAAATACTTCCTGTTTGTGATCAATAAAGTCAGACAGAACAGCTCTACTATCACAGTTTTGTTTCCCAGTTTCTTTGGCGGAAGAGTTTGTGAAATTATGCAATGTCCTGGATTACCATTGCTGAGTGCCTGACTATTTGGCGGCATTTTTTGCAAATGGTGGTGTTAAATGCACCATTCAAGGACAGAACTCCCCGAGCTCTCATAATAAGGCTCGCTAACAGCAATTCCGGATGCGGCTCAAAGTCCGGGAAAGGGAAGTATTTTTTTTTTCTATCTACTCCACTGTTCCAGCATGATCTCTATTGTTTCATCGGACAATGTGTGCGTGGTTAAATCATGTTTGTCACACCATCTACCCTTCACAAAAGGTAAGCTAAATAGGTAAAGTCTAATCCGCTGATCTCCTTAAGGTGATCAGTGGCCCTGGGACTAAGGTCACGGGAGATATTGCAGCACCCCCAGATAAACATGAAAGAGTTCAAATGGGCAATGGCCAGTTAACAGGCCATTCAAGTCTTTTTCAACTAGCACTATTTTTTGTTTTCAAAAACAGACTGACGAATGAACCTTTGTAGAATGCCGCCAATTGTTTTAACATTGAGATCTGTGTTGTATTTGGCTTTTCTCAGACTGCAAATTAACTTGAACCTTGTTATCAATGAGATGCAAGGGTGTGAAAGAAATCGGTTGTAGCTTTGCAAAGATTTTCTAGCATTTATGTAAACAAAAAAATGATTCCCATTAGAACCTACGTTTTTTAAAAATATTTCAACGTGGGTAAAGTGCAGAAGGGTAACATTTGCTGTTTCTGTTGAAGTGTGATGGGAACAAAGATTTTACTTGAGCTAAAACAAACCAATAACGATTACGTTTCCTTTATGTGATGAATAAATGGTTAAAACGATATGATATATTTCTCCATTTTAATGATCTAATTTCATTTACAATGAACACAGTTGATTGCAAACCCTAAATAGCTGTATATTTTTTTTAATTTAATAGGCAAATGTATTGTAGTATTGGTATATGATGCCATTAACCTTACCTCCAATCCAGTGCAATATGTGCGATGACCTAATATTTGCACATACTATCATTTGTATGTATGTATTAACAGTAAAATCGCCTTTAGGATGTATTTTTACATCAGTAAAACAGCATTAGCAAAGCCAGTAGGTCTCACCTATTCGACCTATTAGCTTTACCAAACTTATTTAGCCATGCTGTACAGCACTGAAGCTGCTTTCTAGCATGGCAAGTAAAAAATAAATAAAAAAATAAAAAAAGCACATGTGGACGCCTACAAAATGATGAGGGTGTTTTTTTCTTTACCAAGCCGAGATACCTCAAGAAAAAAAGCAGGAAAGAAATCGCAGCGGGAAAGTGCTAAAAAACGAAATAAAAAAAGGATGACCGACCGGGTGGCAAGTTAGGGGAGGTAGTGGGGGAGAAGAAACATAAGCAAAGGAGCAATGTGGACAGTGGGTAAGGGAAGCACACACAGGCAAGACAGTGCAACACAAGTTCAGGTGGTGAAGAGAAGAACATGGGCAAGAGAGAGTGACGTAGAGAAAAAGGCACGAAGGAGATAGCTGGAAAATGCATGCATGTGCTAGGAGCGTTTAAACAAAAAGAACAAGCATTGGCATAGCCAATAGGTCTCGCCTTGGGGACCTTATAAGTGTTTAGCCATGCAACAGTTGATGTTGTTGCACCAAGGATATTGTGCTGCATAACTAAATACTTATAAGGTCCCAAAGGCGAGACCTATTGGCTATGCCAATGCTTGTTGACGAATAGTTTGTGCACAGAGCGCCACAGACTGCCCCATGTGTGCTCAGAGGAGTCCTAATGGCGTTGATAGAGGCTTAATAGAAGCGAGAAGGGTCTGCGCACTTTTAATTAAAAAGGACAAAAAAGCAAGAAGGCCCAGCAGCAAAACGTGTGTGCAGGGATTTGTGTAAAGAGAGCTATGAGTTACTTTGTGAAAAAGTTGGCTTCACATACCTGTGTGCCGAAAGTGTGCTTTAAGGGCAGTGCGACCACTGAGGGCACTGACAGAGCAAGGTAGTGCTTACCGGTGGGCAGAGCTGGCACTCCTCTTGCCCGTTATGGGGAGCCGCAGCGAGGTGACCGTGCTGGAACAAAGAAACATGGAGCAGCAAATGCCCAGGAAGGGGTCTCAGACCGGTAGAAAACGCCTTATTTCTGTATAGCGCTTAAAGGCGGCAGCTTATGTGCCTAAATACTTCTACTTAGTAGGACCGACTTCGCTTGCACACACTGGGATCAATGTCCCTGCCCTTGAGGGTGAATTAAAAATATCAGAAAATCGTAAAGGCTCCTCAATACTAATCGAAGTAATTTTGTGCAAAATGTTAAAAGGAGCCCACAGTAATACGTGCTTAAATTGTGACCATGTAAACAACCCAGTTTTGGATAGTGTGGTAGAAATTAAGCCTAGGTTATACAAGAAGTGGATAGTGATGAATATGGAAAGTATAGAGCCTCGATTTGAGAAGAGGTCAACCTGAATGAGGGTCGGGTAGAATTGAGACAGTCAGAGATGTATGACTGGAGGAGAGATGGAAGAGTGGGAAAGGAGAAAACATAGAGTATTGTTGGCACAGCGGTGGCATGAGACCAATGGTCAGGTCAAAAAAAAAATACAATTTTGTATCTGTATACAGCGTGACAGACGATCACGTGTACTGCATTGCTTATTTATGGAGCAACTGAACGTTTAGTTTCAAAGATGTGCACTGATTAACTAAATGGTAGATAGATGACCCGTGTTGTCACTGGGCACTCCAGTGTTGGGGTTTCATTGAATAAGCTAATGCATTCTGGGAGTTGTAGTCTTGGGTTATATGAATTGTATTTAAATTCACAAAAAGAGGGCCACAAAAAGGAGATTTGTCTCTCCTACCAAGTACCTAAATCTTGTCCCAGAATTCCATGTCAGTTCGTGCTCTTGTCAATCAGGACCCTGCCATTTTTAGCTAACTTTCAGCTGTGTCCTGTCAGTATAAGTTTCCACCTAGAAGGGCTGTCAACGAACGCTTAGTCCCAGCAGAGTGATGCTGCCACTGTGTGCTCCCTCCTGGCAAGGCTTTGCCATTGTGTGCCTCTTCCCGGAAGAATTCTGTCAGTGTGTGTTGCGTTCCAGCAATGCCACACAGCATACTGCCCTTTATAGCAGTGCACGAAATGTGTGTACTTTATCTCAAGAGTGCCCATACAGTTCGATCCCACTGATACTTAATGTGTGATTTACTGCTAGCACAGCCCTGCCAGTGGGCGGTACCACCTCAGAAAGCGAGCAAAGCCTTGCATCATTAGCATTATCAGTAGCATTTACCAATGCTGCGTGTACTTTGCCCAGTTACTTAACGTTAACATGGTCATAGCTTCACGGTACAGTTGCTAGAAAAGTTTATAATGTGGTATACTGTGCACTTTTTTCTTTAAATAATGACATTGCCATTCACAATCCCAATGGCTCCTACTTCAACAAAAGCGAGACCTATTGCATTGCAAATGCTTGTTTCATTCGTCGTCGAGCAGTCCACCCTCCTAACAGTTTCTGTTTTATTCATCTGTGTTCTCAGCTTGGAGTCCTGCTTTCTGTAATAAATTGGCTTAATTGAAAAGCACGGCGAAAGCACCCGTATCAGAAGGTCTTCCTCTCAATGTATGTGCTATGTGTCTAGCGCGCCCAGGTGAATCAAGTGCATCTAGGCGCTCCCGAATTTTTGGAAGATAAGATTAAGTGAAATATAGTGGTTTCCCAAGATCAACCAGTTTGGTCAGATGGTAAGCCGGAATTCAAAGGTGGGCTTTCAACAATAGTCACTGGACTAACCACTAACTTTGAGTTCCTCAGTAGCGTTCTAATCGTCATAAAGCACTTCAAAGCCCCTTCAGAGTTGGTAAGCACTATATAAATGCATTTGCAATACAGTAGTATACAATGGGTTCCTTCACTTAGCCTCTGGATTACAGCTCAAGTCCGTGAAAAATACACTCAGGTGCGTCTTATGTTTGTACCCTTTGTGGCGTACTATTTATTAATAAGCTAGCAAATCTGTCAGCAACCCAAAGAGCCCACTTCCTGGCCTTCTTCAGTGTCACCGAGCTGTGCGTGATATAATAAAAGTTGCTTAGCGTATCAGAGTGCATCATAACATAACACTGTATGCTGGCGGTGGAGAGAGAGGGCAGTAAATACTGACCATTGAAATAAAATCACAGACTGAAGACAATAGGCAGTCTTTTTCAACTAAAAGGCTAGGCATGGGGCTGCAGAGACCACCATGTTTGTTCTACTATATTGGCCTGTAGCCCAAGTCTCTCGGAGCTGCACGAGTGAGGGCTTTGCAGGGTCATTGCCACTGATTTTGGATGTAAATGTCCATTAAAAGTACAAACTCACTTACAATATAAGTACAGAGCACATGATTGAAATTTACAGTATGTAGCCCTTAGTTGCGCTGGCTAGACTACTTCATGGTGCTTTATTTGTTAAATGAAACATGATAATGGAAGGTGGTTTGCCCACATACTGGTGCAAAGGGTGGAAAACAGATTTTTTTTTTAAAAAGGCTGTCGGTTTCGACAGTTGACCACTTAAGAAACACACGCCCCTTGCTTTAGCTATACCAGGCCCACCTAAAAATAAGTACCATAGAACTGTTGGGTAAATAATATCTGTTTTTGCACCAGTGTTGTCCACAGGCCCAGGCTGTTGGGAAATCTGTTTCCTTTTCGAACTATACCAGTTACAGTTAAATACATTGATTATGAAGATTTTCATTGTTAAATACCAGTTACAGTTAAATACATTGAGTCTACCGCAAAGATGTTTGTAAAGCTGTACAACCCCCCAAATAAAATAAAGTTAAATTATCCATTGTAACCCAAGTCTGCCTATGTAATGATGTATTTCATAAGCATGCTGGTGAAATAGTCGAAACTGCTTTAGTGTTTCGTAGCTCCAGTCCCCCCAGCTTCACTCACAGGCACAGCTAAACTATCAAGTTGGACCCCTTGTAACCAGCCTTCTAATAGGAAGATATACATGACGTCAAGAAAAGCAATGCACCTCGTTGTAGCTAGATGGATTAGCAAGAATGATAAGTTACACAGTGCACCCACCTTTTCTAACAACAACAAAAAAATGACAGCGTGGATTAGCCTGAGAACCTTTATCTACTGACACTAAAACTGCTAGTTAACTACCCTTCAAGCATCTTTTCCCCTCACTGTACCACACTAGCACCAACAGGGCAAATAGCATCTGTGGTTGTTGACAGTGTTAGACAGTTTTTCTTTCTGCAGACTGCTTGGATTTTAACTTGACTCATGTCTGATGCTGTACTTCTTCCAGTTCTGTTTTTTTGTAGCCTATAAGAGTAGGCCTTGTTTGTGTTAGGGAGGCTTGATCTGCCTGCATTGCTCTCGCTGCCTGTGGTGTGTGTGTGTGTAAACTGCATTGATTATAACAAAAAACTAAGCAAAAACATTTGCCTTTGACAGCCCTTCTTTATTCTGTCCTACAGGTGAGCAACCCACTCAAAAGCCAGAGGCCCAATCTTAGTGACATAAAATAGCTTAATAAGATCTCGGCCACTGCATTTTCCGCATAGTTATGGACTTGCAACATAATCCATCATGTGCTGCATAATTGCTACATTTAATTCATAAAAATTGATTCTAGCTCAAACGGATCAAAAGTTATTAAAACAAAAGCAGTAAAATGTGATTCCACGCAGTGTCACACTCTTTACAAAGATGAACTGAGGACCTTTCAGTTGCTGATTGCAACTATGCCCGGACAGTTTTAATAGGTATTAAAATGGTAAAATAAAATACTGTCAAAGTTGGTGCCACATAATTAGCTTTTTATGCTACATAATTTTGTCAATCCTGTTGCACAATTTGACCCTCACTAGCAGGATATTTCCAGTGGCCCTGTTTATATCTATATGAAGTGTGTTATTAAAGTAGAAATCATTTGAGCAAACACAAAACAAACTGGCATCCCTTCCTATGCGCCACACCTCTCTAACTCTCGTTTACTTTCCCTATTACTTGATCTAACATAGCTGCCCACCATGTTACATTAGTAAATTAAAAATGTCTGATGTGTCAGTACGCATACTCTACGCCTGTTAGCCACCACCACCCTAATGACAAAGCCAATAGGTCTCCCATCGGCGAGACCTTTTGGCATTGCCAATGCTTGTTTTTCTTGCTGCCGCCTGGTGCACTAGCTCACGCTCTCACGTACAGTGGCACCGCGAGGATGTTTTTAGGTCTCGCCTAGCGTTGCTGCGCACATGCGCAGCTCGCTCGGCGAGATTTATTGTTAATGAGGAGTTTGAGAAAAGGGCTTTAAGCCCCGCCCCTTATTTCCATTGCCTGGCGTCACCGTTTATGGTAAACGGTGGCCTGCCATTGAAATTAGGTGTTTGGGTTGCCTCCCTTTCGCTTTTTGTGCCGGCCCACCCAGACTGGCTTCCCTGCTTTGCGTCTGTCGCAAGCACTTTCTTATCTTTATGGGGCCATGTGTTTCTAATTAGAAACACATGGCCCCATAAGACAAGAGATCCCCATGCTCCGGCTGCAGCGCGGTCCTCTTTCACTTTCGGGACCGCGCTTGTTTTTTTCAGTGCTGGTTTACTTTATTTCGGAGCCCGGCGACCGCTTTAGTGACACCGCGCTCCGTTTATTTATTTATTTTTACTTTTTTTTTCGAGTGCTTCTTTTTGTAGAGCCTCAAACCCTGATCCCCAGGCACAAGGTCGGCAGCTGTGTAAGCTGCGCCACATCGGTATCTTCAACAGCAACCTTTCACAGTGGCTGCCGCCCCTCACAGCACTCGCGGGACACCAGCAATGGCGGCTGCTTCTTTGTATTTAGCAGCACGCTTTCACATATGGGGGGCCTGCCGCCCCACGCAGCACTCGCGGGTCGCCGGAATTTGTTGCACGGCTTACATTGTAGCTCCGCATTCTGCACGCACCCGCCTTAATCGTATCAAGGTAATAATGCCTCGTTTACAATTCGGTTCCCTTCATTTGACTTAAGGGCCGGGAGTCTAATTTCAAAACATTTGACTTTTATTTTTTATTGTTTCGCGGGACACCAGCAATGGCGGCTGCTTCTTTGTATTTAGCAGCACGCTTTCACTTTCACACATGGGGGGCCTGCCGCCTCACGCAGCACTCGCGGGACGCCGGAACTTGTTGCACGGCTTGCATTGTAGCTCTGCACTCTGCACGCACCCGCCTTAATCGTATCAAGGTAATAATGCCTCATTTACAATTCAGTTCCCTTCATTTGACTTAAGGGCCGGGAGTCTAATTTCAAAACATTTAACTTTTATTTTTTAGTGTTTCTCCCAAACTCCCTCACGTGCACATGAGTTGGTGTTGCTGATTTGTATCTTCGTGCCCTCTGGTCACGTGCGCGTGGGTCAGTGTAGCTGATTGTAGGGGCATCTCCGTGCCCTCTGCTGCTGGACCCTTGGTGTGTGCGTCATGCCTTAGAAGTGCTCGTGCAGCAGTGCATTGTGCGAGGTAGCCTTAGTGCTGGCCTTCCTTTTATATGGTGCCGTGGGACCGTGAACGCTAGCCTCCTGGATTTTACACTGCTAGTGAAGGAAGCTTCCGTCCGCATCAGAGCAGAGATGTTTTATCTGTGACACCGAAACCTGAGCTGGGCCCAGAGGTGGACCGAGAAAAAGAGCCCTGTAAACCATGTCTTTCAGGGACCTACTCCAGGGCAGACATCAGAGACCCTTCCGGACCTCTAGTGAGACTGTCTCCAAAAACAAGCATTTGCAATGCAATAGGTCTCGCATTTGCGAGAGTTTAAGCTATTGGCATTGTAAATGACAATGCCTTTATTTATGTTTTAAAAACCAACACATAAAAAAAAAACATTGTCATTTACAATGCCAATAGCTCAAACTCTCACAACTGCGAGACCTATTGCATTACAAATGCTTGTTCATATGTTATCCCTCGCCTCAGCAGCCCCATCTCCCAAGTAAAACATTTCGCTGCCGCCCGGGTGCTGGGCCCATTGAATGGATGAAGTAAACATCACTGAACTCTTCTCCTGCCCTTTGCATGTGTGTGTGTTGAGAGGGCCAGGTGGCTGCAGTGTCAGTTGACGGTCCCAGACAAACAGAGTAGCCTTTAAAATTATTTTACTTTATTCTTACCAATCGTGAGACTGCAAGAATATGCAAGAGTCTATTCTAAAGTGGTGCCTGTCATCTGATTCCGCTGCACCTCTGTGTTTGGTTTACTTTAGTAACTGCAGAACGGCGATGTTATATACAATCCACTTTCTACATAGCTAACGGCGCGCAGACTCCGTGTCGCTCTCTTATGGTTCTCCGAGCCGATGCCTTTTTAGGTCTCGCCTAGCGTTGCTGCGCACATGCGCAGCTCGCTCGGCGAGATTTATTGCTTATGAGGACTTTCAGAAGAGGGCTTTAAGCCCCGCCCCTCATTTCCATTGGCTGGCGTCACCGTTTATGCTAAACGGTGGCCTGCCATTGGAAATGAGGGTTTTCGGTGGACGCCCTTTCGCCTCCGAGCCGGACTCGGTGGCCTGCTTTGCTGCTGTCGCAAAGCAGTTTCTTATCTTTATGGGGCCATGTGTTTCTAATTAGAAACACATGGCCCCATAAAGACAAGAGATCCCCATGCTCCGCGCGGTCTTCTTTCACTTTCGGGACCGCGCTTGTTAAGATTATTCATCAAGCAGGATTTAAACTGTTACACACTTCTATTGCATGTGTCGAATTATTTCTTATTAACAGTAACGCCTAGCTCTGACACTGAATCTAACAGGGGCACCAAAGATTTTCCACACACGGCACCGGCTTTCCTCCTTTGGTAGGGTGGTGTCGTGTTGCCATTTTAGGCTGACCCGACCTCGGGGATGAAGTGCACCGATCGCTGCAGCTCGCACAATAACCCGCTGCGTAATGGTGGATTATCTGTTAAAGGGGCCGTTATATGGGACTCAGCCTTCAGGCGGCGCCTGGGAGAATGCCTTTTTGAAGAAACACTACTGCAAGCTTTCAAAAGCGTGATCTCACCTCTGCATCTTGGGTCCACATTTCTCCACATTTCTCCCATCATATTTTTCATTTAATAGCCAGAACCTAGGGTACATGCGCAAGTAGTTTAACAACAGTCGCTTCTGGGCGCGTTTTACCGACCTCGGAAGCATACAAGGTTTTGGATGGAGTTCGAAACTATGATGTAGTTTACTCACTGATCTCTGCAGCGTGAGCATCGACCCATTGAGCTATCGTTCAACAAGAGCATGCACGCCATACATGCATGTCGTGGAACCAACAAGCCGCAGTAAGTGGCCATGGTTCCCTACTGAGTCTACGCCACTGACTAAGATCACGTTCCTCATCGTGTATAGCTTTCCCTTAGTGCAGTCAGACATAGACTGCACACACTGGACTATGTGTCACGCTTAGAGCACCAGACGTACGCAAAAACACTGCACTGTTTGTATCGTGTTTAGTGCAGACACAAAAATACATCTGTAAATAGCGCACTATGTTTATGATATGCTTAGTGCGAACAGAAACAGGCAGCAAACATTTCACTAGGTGTTGCCTGTGCAGGGTAACCAGACATATGCACTGTAAAAACTGCACTATTTTATCTTATGCCTAGTTTAGACGCACACACAATACACACTGCAATGTAAGCATATGCATAATGCAACCAGACACCCGAGCATAACCTGGAAATACTGCACTGCGTGTATGATGTGCTAAAAGCACATGTAGGCACAGTCTCCAACCAATGCAAGATGTTTATCATGTACATAGTGCAACCAGACACACACACACACACACACACACACACACACACTCACACTCACACTCACACTCTGTAACACTGCATTACTCCCTGCTGCCAGATTGCCCTATAAACCAGTCTAGCACTGTATGTGCCAGGTGCAGCCACACACATTCTCTCTCACACACACACACAGACACACACTGTAAACGCGGTCCTCTGTATCATGTGCCCAGTGAAGCAATCACACACCTGCTGTAAAAACTGCAATATATGTGACATGTCTTTATTGTTAGATATAAATCTTCAACAGGACACTATTTGTATCACGTGTTATGCAGGTTGGTACATAGTCTGTAAAAAGTGCAATATTTGCATCACATGTTTATGGCAGTCAGACACACATACATCCTGTAGACAGTGGTGCATTGTCATCACGTATATAAGGCAGCCTGATCGATCATGTATGTAGCGCAGCAGGCGCACATACTCTTAGCACTGTAGTATCTGTGCCACCTCCTGTGTTGCCAGAAACAGGCTGCAAAAATAGCACTATATGTATCATATGCTCCGTGCACTCAAATTAATGAGTTACCGGTTTGGTAGGTTTATAAAAGATCTGGAACCGCCATGTGTTGGACCGTTGATGACATTAAATGTCACCAGAATGTGAGAGTCCACTTTACACATGTCATGCGGATGTCCTGCAGAGATCGATGAACGCAAAAGATGATTTGAGATCTCCTCTATCAGCTAAAAGTTTGCACATCACTCTGCCTGAAAGGTGGTAACCCACAATTATACACCAGATGTGTACAGTTCACGGACCTTGTTGAGGCAAAACTACAGAAATGGACGCCTAACTAAAAGCATTTATCATCATATCCGGTCGTGTTCCTGCTGACGAACCTCTACCAATTCTATATCTGATGGAAATATAGCAGGCTGCTTCTCGTGACCAACAATTCAATACTTTTTGCAAATTGTGGGTTGGACAGTGTTCAGTTGACCCCAAGAATGGCTTATATTTATTTTACATATGACTGAATTTGTACTTTTTACTAAATTAAAAAGCATTTTTATGGTTTTATGCATGTTGATTTTATCTTCCGTTTCATGTTTTATTATAGAATGAATGAATAATTGTAATGGTTTTAAATGACTTTGCAATAAACACCTACATTTCTTAAAATGTACCCAGTACAGCCACTCACATACACTGTAACCCCTCAGCTGATTGTGTTATATGCTGTCTATCAAACACAAAAGGGTCAGGAGGATTAAGGCGCTCTAAGTGCAGCCTTCAAATAACTTAAATGGACCACAAAAGAACTGTCTGCCTTTATTGTGTACCGAAAGTCACAATAACAGGAAAGGTAACCAGATGCGAAAACCTTCCCTTTTTAAGGACGGAAACCCTCACCTACCCAATGGGTAGCATGCTTCATCATCGGGCCCCTGCTGGCACCTCTCCAATTGCGTAGATGCAAGCTACTATCCATGTGTTTATTGGGGAGCTTAGGGGGCAATAAAAGATAGATAATTAGCTATGCCACTCATTTAGTCTGGAAGAGTGCGTGAGGGAGTGCAGAGGGGAAAAAGGAGTATGTGTGTATGTTAAAACTATCTACTGGGTGGAACTGTTACATTTTATTGAATCTCCTAGTGGCAGGATAAAAGAAAATTGGGGGATAATTCTACCCACAAACGGAGGTCGACATGTTTCTGCCCATTCAGTCCTCCAAGGAGGTGTCAATGGTATTCATCAGGACTAAGGTGAGGCCGGGTCTGTTGGCTCAGTGGACTAATGCATTCACTGCAGGGACCTGTGTTTGACCTCATGGTCACAGGGTCAAATCCCGGCGGGTCCACTCAGCCTTTCATCCATCTGAGGTCAATAAAATGAGTACCATTGAGTTGGGTAAGAATAAACATCTGTTATTCAGCGCCAAGATGCCTGCGGGTGAACGTGCGCTTTACAAATGCACATGTTATGTTATGTTTAGGTCACCCTCCCTGCTAGCACCGTATAACCAAAGTACTAGTTTTAGACACTACCCGCATCTGCGGTGTATGTAAGATGTCAGGTATACACCTTGATAATCCGAACTATAGGTCTGTAACAAGAATCAAGAAACTTACATCAATAAAATGTTAAAATAAGTATTACAAATAGTCTGAACCCTGAGGACTCCATATGTTGAAAATGTACCAGTGGTGGCTGTTTTTAGTTCTCGCATAGGCAGCGCTTGTATTGCCTCTTCGAGTCATGCTGTATTCAGGTATGGACTTGAAGCTCCGCCCACTTTCCGCACATCTTTTTAATTGGCTCCTGTTACTGTCCTTTGTAAATGGTGCCTTTTAATTGGTCAATAGGCTTAGTAGTCCCTCCTTAGTACCGCCTTTTCTGTTGTTGTAACCTCCCATGAGGACTGACTCTCTTACTCCGGATGATTTATTTACAGTCTGTGAGGCCTATTTTGTTAAGTGACTTTATCATATTGTAGGCATGCCATGCTTACCTGCAACTGCGCTTTAACTTATTTTATGTTTTTTTATTCAAGAATTGCGGCTGCGCTATTAACGCTGCTCACGCCTTATATTTTCTTTAAATCACAATCGTTTTAAGATGCGCTTTGTTATTTTTTTAGGCGCGAGGCACGATTTAGGTTTCAGAATGGCATCCGCACATTTTTTTTGTTATGTGCAGCTCACTAAATCAGCTAACACAGTCAACAAATGTGCCGCGGCTTGCAGCCATTCATCCCTGTCTCGCCCCAGGCACCGCACTTTAAGCTTAAGCACAGAGCCCGCTTTTCACTTTATTATTAACAGCACACTCGCTTCGCCTTTAAGAATGATGGCCACACCTTTTTAGGTTGAGCCTGGGCAGCGCATGCGCTGCTCTGCGAGGCATGCTGTATTAGAGTATGGATTTGAAGCTCCGCCCACTCTCCACCCATATTTTTCATTGGCTGTGGCATTGTCCTTTGTAAATGCTGGCTTCTGATTCATTTATAGGCTTGTTAGTCCCTCCTTAGTACCCCCTTGTCTTAATTTGTAACCTCCCATGAGAACAACCCTTTTACTTCTGTTGTTACACGGTATGTCTCATTTAGTTTGTAAGCACTATTTTCTTTGAGTTTCTCCTTCTGCAGGGACAACATGCTTTCCTGCAACATTCAGCGCGCCATGCGCGCTTTCACTTTCCAAGCAGCCCGGGACAATGGCGGCCGCTTCTTTGCAATGCAATAGATCTCGCATTTACAAGAGTTTGCGCTATTGGCATTGTAAATGACAATGCCTTTTATTTATGTGTTAGTTATCAAAACAGATAAACAAAAGCCATTGTCACTTACAATGCCAATAGCTTAAACTCTTGCAAATGCAAGACCTAATGCATTGCAAATGCTTGTTTAATGTTGTGGTGTGCCACTGTCATGGGTTACGTGATACCTGAGGTCCCCAGGCTGCAGCTGTGCCATAATGTTATAAGTGAGTTGTAGCAGCCATGTCCATCGAATTTGCAAATAAAGCGATAGGCCAGTGTATGCAGGATCAGTCTCATGCAGCTGCAGCACAGTGTGCACTTTGACAGCAGCGCACTCGTGCTGCAAATGCCACTCTTCTTATCAGTCAGGCTTGCGCCTTGCAGTGCTGGTGGGGTCAGGGAGGCACTATAAATGCGTGACTCATGTATTTTAGTGCAGTGATACAGCCACCACACTAAAATGCGTTAGTCTAACCCCTCATGCATGGTACTTGAAAGGGCTGAACACGATGGAGAGCTTCCTTCACAATACATTCCCTGCTCTCCGAGGAAAGTTCCTATCTATGTCACAGTGCACCATGCTCCCCGGAAACTGTGGGGAGAGAAGATTTACAGTGGGACATTGATTGGGAAGGAGAATGCGCAGGACGAGCAAAACACCAGGAAGCTGCATCCATTTTAATAAAAAGGTGTCTCACACGAAAAAGTGTTACAGCAAACAAATGATGGACGGAATGCTGACAATGCAAACATTCTCCCCCAGTCAAAAGATCTGGGTTAAATCCATCGTTCTTTTGCCCACTACGCCACCCCAGTTTGGACCCAGCCATATGCAAATCAGTCTTGACCCTGTGCCCCATGGGAACAGTCCAGACCGAACTGCCAGGCCAGGTCCTCCCTGGACCGGAAACAAGCATCCTGGGACCGGTTTCAGAGTATGTCACCCTTCTTCAGCCAGGCTAGCTTGAATCCAGTGGCACAGTGAGCAAGGGACCCACGTCTGGGCATACCCATCCCACTTAGGGCGAAAAGTGTTACAGCAAACAAATGATGGACGGAATGCTGACAATGCAAACATTCTCCCCCAGTCAAAAGATCTGGGTTAAATCCATCGTTCTTTTGCCCACTACGCCACCCCAGTTTGGACCCAGCCATATGCAAATCAGTCTTGACCCTGTGCCCCATGGGAACAGTCCAGACCAAACTGGAATGGCATGGTGAGCAAAAAAACGATGGATTTAGGCCCAGATCTCTGTACTGGGGTGAATGTACGACATTGTTCTGCATTCTGTCCATCTGTCCATCAATTGTTGTTTTTGCATTTGTCACGCCGAGTGGGACGGGTATGCCCAGACGTGGGTCCCGTGTTCTCCATGCCACTGGAGTCAAGCTATCCTGGCTGATGAGGGCTGAAAGCCTGAAACCGGTCCTAGGATGCTTGTTTCCAGTCCAGGGAGGACCTGGCCTGGCAGTTCGGGCTGGACTGTTCCCATTGGGCGCAGGGTCAAGACTGATTTGCATATGGCTGGGTCCAAACTGGAATGGCATGGTGAGCAAAAAAACGATGGATTTAGGCCCAGATCTCTGTACTGGGGTGAATGTACGACATTCTTCTGCATTCTGTCCATCAATTGTTGTTTTTGCATTTGTCACCCCGAGTTGGACGGGTATGCCCAGACGTGGGTCCCGTGCTCTCCATGCCACTGGAGTCAAGCTATCCTGGCTGATGAGGGCTGAAAGCTCGAAACCGGTCCTAGGATGCTTGTTTCCAGTCCAGGGAGGACCTGGCCTGGCAGTTCGGGCTGGACTGTTCCCATTGGGTGCAGGGTCAAGACTGATTTGCATATGGCTGGGTCCAAACTGGAATGGCATGGTGAGCAAAAAAACGATGGATATAGGCCCAGATCTCTGTACTGGGGTGAATGTACGACATTGTTCTGCATTCTGTCCATCAATTGTTGTTTTTGCATTTGTCACCCCGAGTGGGACGGGGTATGCCCAGACGTGGGTCCCGTGCTCTCCATGCCACTGGAGTCAAGCTATCCTGGCTGATGAGGGCTGAAAGCCCGAAACCGGTCCTAGGATGCTTGTTTCCAGTCCAGGGAGGACCTGGCCTGGCAGTTCGGGCTGGACTGTTCCAATTGGGCGCAGGGTCAAGACTGATTTGCATATGGCTGGGTCCAAACTGGAATGGCATGGTGAGCAAAAAAACGATGGATTTAGGCCCAGATCTCTGTACTGGGGTGAATGTACGACATTGTTCTGCATTCTGTCCATCAATTGTTGTTTTTGCATTTGTCACCCCGAGTGGGACGGGTATGCCCAGACGTGGGTCCCGTGCTCTCCATGCCACTGGAGTCAAGCTATCCTGGCTGATTAGGGCTGAAAGCCCGAAACCGGTCCTAGGATGCTTGTTTCCAGTCCAGGGAGGACCTGGCCTGGCAGTTCGGGCTGGACTGTTGCCATTGGGCGCAGGGTCAAGACTGATTTGCATATGGCTGGGTCCAAACTGGAATGGCATGGTGAGCAAAAAACGATGGATTTAGGCCCAGATCTCTGTACTGGGGTGAATGTACGACATTGTTCTGCATTCTGTCCATCAATTGTTGTTTTTGCATTTGTCACCCCGAGTGGGACGGGTATGCCCAGACGTGGTTCCCGTGCTGTCCATGCCACTGGAGTCAAGCTATCCTGGCTGATGAGGGCTGAAAGCCCGAAACCGGTCCTAGGATGCTTGTTTCCAATCCAGGGAGGACCTGGCCTGGCAGTTCGGGCTGGACTGTTCCCATTGGGCGCAGGGTCAAGACTGATTTGCATATGGCTGGGTCCAAACTGGAATGGCATGGTGAGCAAAAAAACGATGGATTTAGGCCCAGATCTCTGTACTGGGGTGAATGTACGACATTGTTCTGCATTCTGTCCATCAATTGTTGTTTTTGCATTTTTCACACGAAAAAGTGGCATAACTATACTACATTAATAATCACACTTCTAAATATCATAATCAAATAGTTTGAAATGCAACATCATTCATTCATCGTTTATGAGTGTGTCATCATAGAAATAATTAATTAGCACAATTTTCACCCAAAATTGCACATCATAAAAAAGTATAAACACTACCATCTCCAAATGCCACTTGTTCCCCTGGATACAGGCCTTGCAGGTGAATGTCTAATTGATGCCTGTAATGGGGCAGGGGGACAATGCTGGGGTGAGCACAATGACGCTCACTCCTAACAGGATGGAGCAAAATCATCTCAAATGCATTACATTGAACACTCGGCTTCTTCTCCTTACCCCCAAATCTGACCCAGTAACTTACCTACAATGGTTTAAATCCCTAAAGCAGAAAGAAATCACTGCCCAAATGGTTCAACGTAAACTTACATTTTAAAGAGGGCATCCACCCTCTGGCTAAGCATCACAGATTCTACAAATAGAAGAAGCCAAAATATATTAACTGCTCATAACAGTTTGAGTTATAGTCAAGGCTGTGGTCATCTCCTGTCATGAATATAGTTCTGTCCTCCTAAATGGCCTCCAAAAAATAGACTCGCACCATTTAGAGCTGCTCTTCTTTATGCTGTTGCCAGATTTCCCCCAAGCAAAAGAAATGGGCAACCTAGCCCCTACCTACGTCAAATGGCTCCCGATCAGTACACGAGGACTGCCTGCCTTATGTACAAAGGTGAGCCTCCTAACTCAAAAATATCTCTCCCAGAAGGTATCAAACACTTCAAAAGGAAGCAAAAAGCCGCTAGTAGTGGTTGCATACCTTCTTCAGGAACTCAGGCATGAACACACTGGCACAAGAAATGGGTAATAAGGCTGCTGCAAGCTTCACTACAAAATACAATGTGTAAGACTACTATTAGTATCACAAATTCTTTAAGGAAGCAGTTTAGAAATATCATTCTCAATTACAAATATTCAAGCTAACAGGTTGCACACTGGAGAAACTGTGGAAAATATGAAGTGGTGAAATGACATAGGTAACATCAAATGCAGAATGAGGCAAAAACCTGCTAGTTCCTACAGAGATTAAATCCAGGGAATAAAACAAATAAGGTGCAGGACATCAGTCAGATGCCAAACTCCAAGCTGTATAACTCACCAATGCTGCCAGCAGTTTGAGTCTCCCGCTGGTGCTATGTAAAAAGACCCAGAAGCATTGCATAAGGATACTACAAAACTCTTGTGTCTGATTCTCCAAGCGCCAATCTTCCGCAAGACCAATGAGATAAGACTGAGTGGTGGCGCTTCAGTACTTGACCACAGTAAGGATTTCTTGACAGAAGGTATCCATAACGTTTTCACTCCCTTCCCTGCTAAACAAGGACAATATCTTGCGACTCCACTTTTAAGAAGAAGCCCAGACATCACAGATCCTTCTGTGGCAACACTCCCAGAATCTGGAATTCCTTCCCTCCTCACATCATTAATTATCTCTCTTTTAAGATTTTTAGATCCTTTTATAAGGATATGCTACTTCCCAAAAATCTTCCCCTGACAGTATGATATCATGTGCATCATGTTAATGCAGCTCTCTGCCAAATATTCTTCCAACTCCTCGGCAGCCTGCTTTCTTAATGCTCTCCTCTAACATTCCTACTCGTTCCTACCTCTAAATCTTTTGTGTTGCCTTAAAACATGTTGTTGTATATCACGGTTTTCAGCAATTATTTCTTCTTTATCGTTCTCCACTTTCTGCTACTTTCCCCTACTTTTAATAAGCCCTACAATATGGGCCTGAGTCACAGAGGTAACTTACACTTTTGAGTACGTTTACACTTTCGAGTAAGTTTGCTACTTTCAGTATTCACAAACTTTGAGTCTAAACTTACTACAAAAGTGCACGTTACATGTCTCCACCCCCCTGAGTATTGCAATTGGCTTACTCTTGTGTGGGTGGATGACGTCCCTCCCTAAACTCTTCCATGACCCACTCCAAACCCCTCTTACTCCTCCCCCCTCTTACTCCTCCCTAATCCTATCCCCTTTTTGCAATAACGTTATAAAGATGGGGGCTAGGAACACACAGGTGCATGATTTACTTATTTTGTAAGTCCAGTTAATTTGGGCTAATTATGGCAAGTATCTGATGCTTCAAGAGGGCACATTGTCTACCAAGTCAACTGTATGCTGTGATATTCCACACGACAACCATCCGGCCTCAAGCACTCAAGTTCACCAATTCAGTGTCCAACCAGGGTTATTTTTAATGTCTTCTTTATTAGATGTGACAATCTTCAATGCTAGCCAACACGTTTCATCACAAACTGACTTCTTCAGGGCTTGAAATAACATAGAATCTCCCATTACTCCATTAAAATATATATATATATACATATATATATGTCATTCTCATACACTATATGGTGACCACCAATTGTGCGTGAAAAATATATATGAGAGTCCGAAGCAAAGCTTACAGAAACAGTCAAAGCACTGAATATACCAATGTGCAAGCCTCAACTCATAAAGCTCATATTCTTACACTATAAAATCTAGTTAGCTATGTGATGCAACAAATGAGTTTAAGTCATTAATAAACTATAATGTTGGCATCCCTGTGTGGTACATATAAAATCATGCTAACACTATATAGCTGTGCACGCCGTGTCATTGTCACATTTTACGTCTATATCTGTGCCACTATGAACTAAAGAGAAGTTCGGTGTATAAAAAATTATAAACACGTACCCTCATGCATACCGTGCCTCTCTTGTTTTAGAGCCATGTATAAACATGTCTTATATTGGTGCCTTCAAACAGCATAATCCGTGCCAGTGCAGGTCAAACCATGTACTCTACTAATTCTTCAACTGCCTAAAATAATACATCTCAGAGCAGAATCTGTACCACAGAACAATCTTAACACCACCAGTGCGTGTCATACCCATAATCAGCAATATCTAAATGTCCAGTGCAAAGCTCACCCTAAAAGTTATGCCATGCTCACTAAAATGCGCTCTAGTGTGAGAGTAGTACAAGCTTAGCACTATACCAATGCACAAAGGTCACTTTTTGTAATAAGCCCCACCCTTCTTGAAGCCACTCTCTTGTGTCCCTCCTACATTTACTACTAAAGCCTGTACTTACATGTGCGGAGACTCTGCAGTCAGGGCGGCAAACCCTGCACACATAAGCATAGGTAATGCGGAGACCTAAAACTCTGCACTTAGTTTGTGAATTGCAATTGGTAGTACATTTAGTGGTACTACAAAACGTACTGCAAAGTGCAGTTTGTGAACCATGCTGTCTGTAGAATGCTAGTTTCAGTATTGTGTGTGTCCCTGCTCTAAGAACTTGCTTTTTGCTGCTGAATGCCTGAACCTTTTATCCTCACTGTTCCATGCACCTGTTACCTTTCCTGCTCTCATCTGTTTGTGAACAAATATATGATCTCTGTTGCTGCTTTCCATCTGATTTCTGCGTATATCTCTTGTTTCCTGCTGTACAAATTCTTGATATCCTGCTTTCACACTCGAACTGTGATCCTGGGTACATGAGGGTGGGGCCAGCGAGTGTGGGAGCGAGGTCAAAGGAGTGGCTATAAATATTCTGTAATGCTTCTGTTTGCCTTTCATCTACAGCCAATGGCATAAATGAAAAATAGATGCAACTTATGCTATCAGCGGAAAATGCATTTTTCTGATAGGAAAGCTCCGTTGGTTAATGCAATCACTTCAGAACTCTCTGGATGTACCCAGTGGGCCCTAATTTTTAGGTCTCGCAGACCTAGCGCTGGAGCGCGCATGCGCTCCTCGCTCTGCGAGGCTTATTGTCATCAGTACGCTTTCAGAAGGGGACTTGAAGCCCCGCCCCTTCTTTTAATTGGTTTGCGTCATTGTGCATGCTAAACGCTGTGTTTCTATTGTAAAGGAGGCTTCTTAGTCCCTTCTTGTTACCGCCCTGTCTCCTTAAGGCCCCGCCCACCCGGACTGGATCGTTTACTCGCGGCGTTATCCAGTGTCGTTCAAGTACTGGGTAGGCACTTTTTTTTGGCCCAGACAGCGGTAGCAGCAGGGAAGGGGCGTGTGAACCGTTGCTTCCTCATTCAATTCGATAGCGTGTTTTAAGACGTTGCTAGTGAGTCAGAGTAGCGTCAGCCACTGCACTGCGGAACGAGTGGCCCGCCGCGAATATTGTTGCTTGCAGATATCTGCTTTTTCGGGTGGCGTTAAAGCGTGGAACTCCCCCAGTAAACAGGGCGATGTTGTGTGTTTGTAAGAGCTGTTTGCGAGTTCCCGTTGGCTCCGCCCTCACGCGGTGCCATGCCAATTAAAGATGAAGCATTGCGTTTTCCCACTGCCCAGAAGACAGCAGCGGCCGCCTCCCGCCCATGTGGTACATTTTTGTTTCACTTTGTTTTTCTAGGAGTGACAACAATACACAAACCGATCATGCAGTCAGTGGATCTGTTATCTGCTCGACCTTCAGAGGGTCGCGTGAAGAACGTGTGTTTTTTTATAACATATACACACTGCGTGTTAGTTTATGGTCAGCCATATGCTGCGCAAAGGCGCGACTGCAGTTTCACATTTACCGGAGGCAGGATACTGCCGCTGTACCGTTTTCTTAACAGCCGAGTAACCCGTTACCCGCCGGGATCTTTCTAGCTTGGAGATGGTGCCTTGCATCCGCTGCTGAAGTCCACGGTGTACTTACTGTCAGAAGTGACATGGGCCAGGGGGTTCCTCAGCCTTCTCTTCAGGTATGTGCTGCACGCGATCACATGCCGTGAAAGACACCCCGAGACTGGACAGTTTGAATAGCAGTTCTGTATGGAGATCAGGCCCCGGGCAGGCGTCCTGTGATGCATAATGCGGCACACGCAATACAGAGCTAGAAGCAAGGATGCGCTGTTCCTACCTCCGAAAGGTGAGGCAGCCTTGTCGGCATTCGAACTCGTGACCGGTAGACTGTGAATGTCGAAGCAGCGAGCATTCATCTCACTGAGCAACCGTTTTTTTAATGTTTAATGGGTGAGGTTCTTGCCTCGGAGTATGATCATCTAGAAGAGAGAACCCAGTAGCAGCCACGAAATAACCACAGCCCTTGGGTACCTAGCTGTGTAGGAATGTATGCCACCCTGCCAGCAGTGCCTGTTTATAAAGAAAACTCCTTTTCACGAGGACATTTACATAACGCGAACTCTTAAGACGGGTCTTGTTTTTGTACGGGGCCTGGGGGTAGGGTAGCAGTCAGGCAGACAGACAGACAGACAGATGTTTGCTGCTACTAAGGCCCTCCTCTGCCTCTCAGTCCTTCGGCTGTATTAGAGTCCGTGTCCGCACAGACGTCATGATACTGCTAAAATTAGCCGGGTTATTGTCTGCGGTGTAGAGGCAGTGAGTTCCTGCTGGCCGGCTCAAGCCCACGGGAGCTTGTTGGCAATCGGTGACCCCAAGGGTAGGCTTATTTGAGGAGCTTCACCATTTCCAACCCGAAGAGGGTTCGCTGCATTAAATAACTCAAATGCAAACTCACCACAGTCCCCAGACCACAAGGGCACACGCAGAATCACAACTGCTAACAGTTAAATCAAGTGCAGAACCACCGCAGCCCTAACAATGTAAACAAGCGTGCACAAACACCACATGCACAAAGGCAGAATGACCACTGCTAACAGTTCAAACGTGCACAGAACCACGTGACATACACACATGTAGAAGCCCCAGTGCTCCAACAGTACAAGTACATACGCAGAACCACCACTGCGCCTAAAGCGGAACTGCAAATGCACTTCCGAGGCTGTACAGTTAGAGTGTAAAATGCATAAAACAGGGCAAGTTCCCTTCCCTTCTGGTGCTCTAACAGAGTGCACTGGAAAGACAATGAAGCAGTGGTGTATTGGGTTATTCTTATGGTGGGATTCAGCATGGGGTTTATTGTTTACATGGGGTTAAAGTATACATATTTCAGCACCAACATTCTGGGCTCTGTTCCTTTCCATTGCTTTGGTGCCTGCTTTCCCCCGCCCGCCCTACCTCCCTCCCGTTGTCCTTGCCTTTCATTCCCCCCACATATACATTAATATTTACAATGCCAATAGCTCTAAATCAAACCATTGCGAGACCTATTGCATTTTCAGCTGCTAAAAAGAGTTAACACGCTCTAGTGAAGGCTGGGTAGCTCAGGGGGTAAAAAGTGCAGCAGGCTTGCCGGAGCTGTTAGATTCAGTGCCCCTCCAAGCAGTCCTGCCTAGTGTCACGCATCAGGCGTGACGCTAACGCATTTCAGTGTGGTGTTCCGCATCACCGCACTGAAATGCATTGTCACGCATTTTGCCCACTCTGACGCGCTGAAACTGGCCCGCTACAGGTATTAACGCAGGTGCTGCATCGCAGCGCGCGCTGGCGCTGCCTGGCTGGTCACGGTGGTGCCTCTGACCTGTGTGCGCCGGGGGGGGGGGAGGGGTCTGCTAAGACACTGCTCTCGCTCCCCCGCGGTCCGTGCTGCTCTGAGAGCCCGTGCGTCAGCGTGCCCAAATTGAAATATGCTGCCTTCAATCATGCTTGCTAACTATAATGTTGCAAAACCTGCGGGCTGCAGAGTGCTGGCTCTTTCTCTTGATTCCCGCCCGCGGCTCTGACCACATGACAGTGAGTCATGATGTCTCAGACTCACCCTGCCCAATAAAATTACCGGGACGGCCGGGGCCTGCCCTCTCAGAGAGAAAGTCGTGCGTTAACTGGCTCTCTGCGGCGCCCGGCGCCCATTACCTCACGTCCTGTAGTGGTTAACAGGAAGCGGAAGTAAGTGTGAGGCTCGTCTCTCTGACTGTGAGAAGAAGCGGCGGCGGCCGGGAGTGACTCTGAGTCGCAGAGTCTGTCTCTCACCCCATCATGGCAGCGCGGCATGAGAGAGGCCTGTTGCTGCAGCATGATCGGGCGCGATGCGTGTGCGGGGAGAGGCGCTGCTGTGCACACAGTGCTGCAGGCATGTGCGGCGCCGGCCGCCGTCCGGCCGACCCCCCCCCCCCCGCCGTGTGGTGTGGCTCAGCGGAGCACACATGGCCCGGGCTCACCGCCGCCCGTGGCTAGTAGCAGAGAGAACAAGTTGAACTTAAAGAGACAACAGTAAGTACAGACTAGTAGAACTAAGAAGCTGTAACTAACCGTAATGCTCGTCATTCAATCTGTCTGAGTGAGGCAGCCTGCAGTGCTCAGTGTGCTGCCAGTCTGAGACTCACTGTCAGTGTGTTGTACTGTAGTTACCGGCGTCGGCGGCCGGGCTAAACCTTTTGTGTGTCGCCGGTGTCTCTTGTCACACAGAGCTGCAGCACGCACTGCCACTGACTCACACATTTGATCATCTGGTGTGACTTACGGTGCAGTGCGGTCAATGGTGCGTGTTTTCTTTTGCCAGGACTCGGGCTCTCTCTCATCTGTGGGGGTGGGAGGGGGCCCGGGGGGGGGTATGCAGTCGTCCATCGGGCATCGTCACCTCACGCAGACTCACTCACGCGTCATTCAGAGGCCCCACAGTCCTCTCTGCACAGGATCCTCTCTGAAGTTCATGATTTTTCATGCTGTGGCAGAAGCTGGGGGGGGGGGGGAGGGGGAGCATTATAACTTGTGTATACTAGTTAGTATTGTTTTTCTGCCAGCCCGCCCGGCAACACGGGCACTGCTGTGTTAACTTGAGGCTGCAGGCCCCTCTGCTATTATTTATTTTATGCAAATGACAATCTGTTGCATCCAGGAAAGTATTTTTGTATTTAACTGTGCATGTGTCCGCATATTTACACAGAACTTTAATAAAGTACTGCTACTGAAAGACTTGTTTAATATCATGGTTACGCATTCGTTTACAGTACAGACAGGTTACACGAGGGAGCACTAGGGTTAGCGCCCTTCCATTTCTGGTGCTCTGCAGCAGTTTCAAGAACTTCTTGGAGTTTCTTGTTGCTCAAATGGCTGTAATTTCTGATATTTAGAAGTTTCCCTCGTCTTCATTGCATGATTTTTGCTCGCGAGAAAGTGTCACTCATAGTCGCTGAAATGTCACTCATAATTTCACTGAAATTATGAAAATGTCACACATGGCAATCTGAAACCTTGGCAGCTATGTCCAAGATAGCTCTTTCCGTTTACTGTCCCAGTGTTTTAGTGAGGCTATTGTCACGCCAAATGAAAGTGCTGTAGTTGCTCCTGTTAATTGCATGGTGCTTGGTTTCCAAATGTAAACTGGTAACTTATCTGCCTGCACAATTTACATATTAGTAAAAGGTAGCACAACAGTACAAAGGAAAGCAGTGTCAAACAGTACAATACCTGAAGCACTAGGCTGCTACGAAAAGGAGTGTTAAGTCGCCACCTTCACATCATTGCACATTTCAGCTACAGTCTGAGCCTTCAACTGTTATCTTTGTGAAATGTGTGTACTAGTGACAAAATGTAGAAAGTACAGCTCTGAGCCCCTTCAGTGATTTATAAATGCCAGTGTTAATATATACTAGAGTTTCAGTGCATGTTATCTGTTACAAACACATGCGAGCACTGATCCACTATCATTTTAAGCAAATTATTCAAGTCTCATGGCCTGCGGCCTTATTAACCTGCAGAGTTCAGTTAAATGAAAATGATTTCAACAGTACAGTTTTTAAAACAGCCTCTGCCATTTGTGAACACTTATCTTGTATTTCCACTTTCATACTACCCTGCCAATGTGACTTATAAAATGGTCCTTACAGTACGAAAATACATAAGCAGTGTATTTTATAAAAGGCCATGCAATCACATTTGATCTATTGCCTGCTACTTTCAGCATCCATTTTTTCACATCAGCATCCCTCCTAACGAATTTCCCTCTTTCTCAGAGGAAAATTCAAAATCTTTGCAAGGCACAATTTATATTTTTTAACATTTTCCCTCCTACAGGCAAGTGTTAAACACACCACATTTCCCAAAAGTAGTAGTTTTCCCCAGCTTCTCTTTATTAAAGGAATTACCATGTGATGCAACATGCACGTTTTGCTTCTGACGTTTACAAAACTTACTAATAGCTGATAGTTTCCTAATGAGGGATAGACTATTCCTTAACATTGTGCACTTGTGAGTCCTGTGAGAAGAAAAACTCACAAACAGCTCAGTTAGTCTTATATAAATGGATGGGACTCTAAGGAAAGCATTTCATGTACAGCTCTGCACAGTGACAGAAAATGTCAGCCACTGCAGCTGAATAATCAGAACTTACATAGCTTAAGAAAAGTTTAATGACTTTAAATACTGTTAGCACACATGATAAGAGTATAACGTTTAAAAAGAATTAATGTGTTGATGTTTAAAAAATACATATTGTTTGACAATATTTTATTTAGTTGTACCAGGAGCAAACCATAAGTACACTCAGTCATAGCACTTGTAAACGAGGAGAAATAAGGATATTTGTCCTCGTTAAGCCTTTTCTGAGAATATGTATCTTTCTGGCGCATTCCCAGTCTACCACTTTTGGTAAATCTGGAAATGTGTCAAAATCCATGGGAGTTGTGTGGGAACACTGGCACAACACCCATGGAACGCATTCTCAGGGCAGAGTAACGCAGCGATTTGCACTGTGTTGCATTACTCCAGATGTCTGAAGCCACTCAGGGCCACGCAAGATGGCCTTGCGTGGTTTAATAAATCGCATTTTGTGCTTGTGTCGCGCTTGCGTCATATTGCGTGGTGCAAGTGCGATGCAAATCGTCTCATAAATATGCCCCTAAATGAGTTTCTGTACTTGTTCTAAGTACACATCCCTGCTACAAAGTACTCATAATATATTAAAATGACATGCAATAGTTATTTTTTTTGTTTAAAATTTTAATTGCGAGTAGATTCCTACATTAGGCAGCATATTTTTTTTCTTTGCATTTTTGTGGCACATCCTAACAATAAATATTTTAAAACACTAAACAATGCACTATCTGGCCAATGCTTGTTTACTGTGGCTTTAAGGAAAGCCGATTTCACCTGCTAGTTCCCGGATATTTTTTAAACATGCAAGTGACCATGCCCCCACAGTGAGGGTCAGAGCTTCTATACTTTATAATCTCTTGCAATGTGGGCATCGGACATTCGAGTTATGGTGCAATGAATGACTGGCACCGACTACTAGACTACTCCAACCATCTGTTGAAATACATACCCATGTTCTATACAGATGAAATAATATATTTTCTGTATCCTAGTTCTGGCACACACATGCATAATGTAGATGTTTATGTGAGTACCAGTCAACTCTGATATCAAGTCGGATATCTATGTATTTAGGTTTTGCCTGCACAAACAGCTTATTAATAATCACATAGGCGAAACCTAATGCATTTACCAATGCTTGTTCCTTTTAACTTTGGGTGGACTTTCCCCAGACTTTTTGCCTTTTACCTCCTGTTTTTGCTGATTCGTTTTGTTGGCCGCAGGACTCTGAGCACCTTACCAGTGCTAAAGTGCATGTGCTTCTCCTCTAAACATTGTCACATTGGTGTATACCTGAGTGGCATATTTGATTTACTTGTAAGTCTCTTGTAAAGTGGTATAACATATACCCAAGGCCTGTAAGTCAAATGCTACTAGTAGGCCTGCAGCACTGATTGTGCCACCCACAGAAGTAGCCTTTGAAACCTGTCTCAGGTCTGTCATTGCAGTGCCTGTGTGTGCAGCTTACTGCCGCCGTGACTTGGCATTTAAATATACTAGCCAAGACTTATGCTCCCCCTTTTAATACATATAAGTCACCGCCTAAGTTAGGTCCTAAGTAACCCTAAGGGCAGGGTGCTCTGTGTGCCTGACAGCCTGTCTTCAATACACATCTGGGGTGGGTGACAGCTACACTTTGCGCATTCTCCCTTAGACAGCCACAACGCAGGAAGGATAGGTGTGTCTTAGTACCCATCTACATACATCTGCTTTTTGATGGCCTTGTCTGGGCAGAATGGAAGGGAAGAACTAACATTACACTTGAATAGGCAGTGTCATTTCCCCACACATAGGACTGATTACCCTTACAGATAGCCTGGCAGACGGGAATGGGTTGAAAGGGATAATTGGGCACTTCAGAGAGCTGCTTTGAAGTCACCCCCACATCAAAGCCACTTTTGAGTGTAAGTATTCGGTCTCTGACCCCCTAAAATCAGACATTACAGGACTTGTAACTCAAGCTCTGCCAGAAGAACTGCTGTGCTGCTTAAAGGACTCAACTGGACTGCTGATCTGGAGGCCTACTTTTCTGTTTGTTGCCCTGCTGCTTTCTGACTCTGCTGAAGGACAGCTGGACTCTGCCATCACTCCAAGTGATCTCCAAGTGCTTGTTGGCTTGCCTCCTGTTGATTGAGGCTCAGGGATATCAAAGTCTCTACCCCTGCTCCTGTGCCTGGCTCACTGAAAGTGGCCAAGATACTTGCAACATGGATTTTGAGGCATCTCCTGTCTGCGTGTAGCAGAACTAGCGCATCGACCCGATTGCGGGAGTAAAATTGGTGCACTACCTCGGAACCAGCGCTTTGCCTCCAGAGATTGACGCATCGGTCAGCGAATCGCAGCCGCTGCAACTTGGTAAGATTGACGCATCACGTCAACTGTGTGGCAGAATCCGGAGCATTGCATGACGCCTCTTGACTCCGGCATCGGTCTTCGAAATTGATGCATCGACTTCACTGCATGGAGAAGATCGACACATCCTGCGGGCCTTGACATCGAGGCATCTCGCTGTTTGCGACCAGGAAAGGTACTTTGTGCACGGGGCCTGAGTGGGTACTGTAGCCGGATGGTGCTCCATTGCGGTCGGCCCAAACTTTGACTTTCCCTGGTCCAGCGTGACCCAAAGTAACCTTTTTAGCACTACATGCTTTTAAGCACTTTACTTTATTTATTTTAAAATCAATATCTCAACTTATACGCATTGGAATATTGTCGTTTTGGTCTTGTTTTGGTCAGCATATAATATCTACTTTTCTAAAGCTGTGTGGAGTCTTTTTATGGTTTATTCATTGTGTTACTGTTTTGCACAAATACTTTAAACATTGCCTCTTTAGATAAGCCTGACTGCTCTGTGCCAAGCTACCAGAGGGTGAGCACAGGTTATCTTTTAGTGTGTATCTAGCTTACCCTGACTAGAATGGTGATTCCTGCCTGACCTGGGTGCATACCTCAGCCAACCAGGAATCCTATTTCTAACACAGTGTTTATGTCTTATATTGAACTATGAAATTAATCTTTGCTTTTTTTTTTTTTTTTTTACATATTATGTAGTTTGTGCAGCAGATGCATTGACTCACTGAACTGCCAGTCAAAAGTTGGCTCTGCGTCCTACAGTACTATGTTTAGTTTGCCTGCAATCTTTGTAGTTACGTAAGCACTATGCTTCTGACACTGTAGTTACAACAAACGGTCATGTGCTACAACAAATTAAACACATTAGTGCCTCGAAATTATAGTTAAACAGTGCAGTCATAACACAAATATTAGGTGGTTCCCAAATTCATTCTAAATAAATAACACAAATATTGATATTACTACACAGAAAATTGCAATTGCCAATTAATATACATTTATCACACCTCCCATGAGAGATGTGAATGCTCAGTCAATTGGTAAGTGGCAGTCTGCACCATCCTGTAATCCTATATTTTCATCCTGACATTGGTAAGTATCAATCCTGGTAAGGGCTCAGTGAAGGTAATCATGCAGCTGTGCTGATGAGCACGGGCTCTACTGTAATAACTCTTATCTTGGCTATCCCTGGATTTGGAAGTGAGCGCAATGAGGTTGCTATATCACAGAAGTGGATTTTGTGATCTGAATTCTCGTGTTAAAGGGAGTCATCTGTACTAATGTAACCTAGGCCAATGATTTATGAAAAATAAATATCTGCTTACATACTGTCCTGCTTATATTGAGCAATGTGGTAGCCATGAATAGTGATAATAGGATGACACTGACCACCAAAAACCAACTGGTTGAAACCCGCATCTGACAGAGTATTTGCTATGCTTACTCTTATCCCTACATTCCAACAAAGCAAACATCAATGGCACTAAACTGAATGTTGTTATGCCGTTGCAGATCATAATGATGAGACATTATTTTTAATGGGTGGACATTACTTTAGATGCAGTACTTGTGTGATACAATAGGCATTTTCATTTTTTTTGTCTACAGTAACCTATTACTTTTAATGGTCACTAATTCATCTGACTCAGTACTTCTGCCCTGGCTTAGTGTTTCAGAATAAGACACAATCTAGGTACAAAATGTACCTAATGAACATATAACACTTTTTTGAACCTACAATGGAGTGATGCACCTGAAGCATTATCAAGTAAGTATTTTTTTCCAGGTTTTGTGTGAGGGTTGTGAGCCCTGGAGGGAGCCTAGATTGTGAGGAATGAGAGCTATTACTCCTCCATCAATACAATTATGTACCAGTGGCGGCTGCTGCCATATTAAGTGGGGGGGGGGGAGAGAATAATAAAAATTAAAAAGACTTACCTGACTCTGCCGGCCGCCTCGGTGCTCCTCTGCTGGCGGCGGTGCTCCTCTGCCGGCCGCCTCAGTGCTCCTCTGCCACGCATCACACAAAACAGGCTCCCAGACTCCCCCACCCAATCCCGCTGCTGCTCTCATGCTATACCAAGCATGAGAGAAGAGCCGGGATTGGCCTGAGCGGGTTGGTCTGACACTCGCTCATGCACAGGGAGTCTGTGCCATTTCACCACCCGGCTGTAGAATACAGCTGGGTTGGAGACACCTACGTGCTCATGTCTGTTCGGCTGGCCTAAGATGGCTGGCCAAACCAACATGCGCACTTATAAGTGCCCACCACTCCTCCTCCCTGCCATGGCCCGGCCCGCCCTAGACTGGCATCGGCTCAGTCAGTAAAATGAAATGATAATAAAAGTCTTATATTATCATTTTATTTTTGCTGGCTAGCAGTGGGACGACGCTCTTCAGCCATTATGGAGGAGCTGCCGCTTTTATATACATATTTTTTAATCTGTTTTAAATATAAATTGCAATAGTAAGTGGCTATCCCTCCATCCCTACTACTGTGCTGCCTGCCAGATATTTGTCAAAATGGACTGTTAAATCCTTCACTGTCCGCATTCTACCGGATAAAAGTATTGGCTTATTTGGTCGCTGTTTAAGTAACGGCTGGATTTTTCACAACCTCACCAATTTAAAGCTGATGTTGATGGCCAGCACCCTAAGTCTGAAAATTGTTCCAGCATCCGTGCAGGCAAGGGCTCCTAACCTACAGGAAGCATAGCAGTACTTCAGCTTTTTCACTACACTACAGCCTAATACTCCTTTGGTTTACACAGTGCTCCACTCAGAATGAGTTAATTTGTCTCCGTTTTTAACTCCTTTTTAGGTCTTGCCTACTAGACAGCGCACTGCCTTGTTGCATAAATCTTATTGTGTGCTTAAAAAACACACGCAATGGGCTTAGATCCCACTCACTGCTTCCCACTGGTTGGCTTTATTGTCACTCACATTTGATAGCTTCTTATTTGATGGCATGCCTTCCACTTCTTGTTTGTCCCTCCCCTGGAGCTTTGGTATAATTATATTTTTTTCCTTTTAGGTAGTCCCTTTTTTGTATTATATATGTTAGTCATTGAAATATACAATGCACATTTATTCATGTTATTATTCTTTGCAACATGATAAGTTAATCTGAGTATATTCATGCTATTTTGTATGAATTTAATTATCTGTTCTTGTGAGTGTTTATAATAATGAACAAGGTTTCATGGAAGCTGATAACCTTCCTTCTCATGTATTTGTTTTTTGCAGTCTTATATAGCACAAACTCGATCCAAGGTTATTGGGGCGTTTTACAGGAGCACCAGTTACATTACACAACGCCACATTACATTTTTGGGGCGGGGTGGGCGTCTTAATTAAGAGTTTGTCCAGAATCACAAGATGTTGGATCTACACTAAGACTTGAACTTGGTTCCCCAGTTCCAAAGTAGCCAGCACTGGCTACAATGCCACATACTCTCCCCGAGACAAAGTCTTTGTTTTTAAAACAAAGATATGGTTTCACAGAATGTAAGTGAAAAGGAGAGCCAAGGTCTTTTTTGCTAATTGTTCATTTTAAAAGGTTTAACAATGATGTTATGTTAGCAAGAATTTCTATAGCGCACGTTCACCGAGAGGTTTCATGGCGCTTGCTTTGGGCAGTGTCAAGGCAGAGACGGATTAAGCATGAGCCTGCTCAAACAGCCATGTCTTGAGCATTTTTCTGAACCCCAGGAGGTTGTCGCAGGACCGAATTACTAGTGGTAGGGAATTCCAAAGTTTAGGGGCGAGAAAGGAGAACCTGCACCCTCCCTGGCATTTGAGCTTGAAGGCAGGGGTAGTTAGCAGCTGGAGGTGGGCTGAACGCAGGTTGCGGGGAGGGACATGCCTTGATATCATGCAGCTGATGAATTTAGGGCTCCGACAATGCAAGGCCTTAAAGATTAGGCACCCTGTCTTGAAGGCTGCGCGTTGGGCAATAGGGAGCCAATGAAGTTTTGATAATAAAGGTCTGGCAGATTGCCATTTTGGTTGTTTGTAGATTAGTCTCGCAGCTTGGTTTTGCACCAGCTGGAGACGTTTAAGTAAAAACAATGGCAGGCCGAGGTAGATAGTTAGAGAAGTCGAAATGAGAGAGTACCAGGGCAATCACTACCTGTATGAGAGCGGAGTGGGTAAGCAGGTGGGCAATCTTCCTAATTTTGCGCAACTGGAAGAAGCAGGTGGAGACCACTGCCCCTACTTGGCCTCTGAGTGAGAGATCAGCATTTATGGTAACCCCTAGACTTTTTACAGAGAGGGACGGGGTGGGGGGAGGTCCTAGTTCAGTCGGCCAGTAATGTGGGCCCCAAAAGGTCTGGCCTTTCCCGGGCAGGACTAGTTCGGTCTTGCCCGGATTAAGTTTGAGATGGTTGAGGTCCATCCAACGCTGGATGTGGAGCATGGTGGCTTGGAATTCCTGGACTGAGTCGGGGGAGTTATCAATAGTGAAAACAAGCTGGAGGTCGTCAGCGTAATTGAATGTGGTTACCTTCCTGTTCCTTAGAGAGTGAATCAAGGGCAGGAGGTAAAGATTGAATAGGTGGGGAGACAGCGACGATCCAGGTGGGACCCCACACGTGGTGGCGATCTTGGGGGCAGTGAAAGGGGCAAGGCGTACTGCCTGGGTTCGGCCCTCAAGGAAGGACTTAATCCAGTTGAAGGCGGAGCCCTGTATGCCGGCCTGTCCGACACGGTCCAACAGGATTTTATGGTCGACCGTGTCAAAAGCGGCCGACAGATCCAGTAGCACCAAGGCCTGAGGAATGCCCTTGTCCACATTTGCTCGTAAGGCGTCCAGAACCGCAAGCTAAGAGCAGAGTATGAACAGACCAAAAAGAACTTTGTACCAGAGACTTGGGACACAGGCCAAGCAGGACTGTATCATCTTCCTTTGCTGAAGGCTACCAAGAGGCCTTTGTTTGGCGGGCTAATCAGCCTGCCTGCAGATACAGAACAGAAAGCAGATGCTGCTATTTTACTGAACATCTGTCCAATCATTCAGAAGAGGTAAGCGGGTGTAAACCATCTTTGAAACTCGAATTAGACCCCTTCTTTGCTGCTAAGTTGAGTTTAGTTAGTGAAAGAGATGAGTTGGGAATATAAAAATAAAGTTAGCTTTTTGATATTATAGCACCATGTTACATTATTATTTGTTAATCACTCTCCTGGTAAAATTGTTGCAACTATTGTGTTTATTTTCATAATAGTTACTGTTAGAAATGGGGGTCTCTAGTTGGCAATGGTTTGCACCGTTGTCCAAGTAGGGACGCTTTTTCCTAGTCAGGGTAAGGGGTATGCACTTCTAAAATAACTTTTGCTCACCCCCTTGGTAGCTTGGCACGAGCAGACAGGCTTCTCTCAGGGGCAGTGTTTGTGCACACATACAGTAATACAGTAAAAACACTACAAATGGACACCACAACAGTTTAGAAAAATACGGAATCTTTATCTAAACCAAATAAGACCAAAACAACAAAAATCCACAATACAGTAATCAAAATGTACTTCTTAAAAGGTACAAACAGTTCAGTCCATAGCAAACTATAGATGCGACACTTTCAACACATAGTACCTTGGATGCGTCAAAATAAACAAAAAGAGCCGCAGGGAAGATGATGTGTTGGTTCCTTACTCCAGGGGAGGTGATCCTTTGGTTCCTTACTGCCACGTAGGGGAGGAGATGCGTCAGTCCTTACTGTGCGGGGAGGTGATGCGCCGGTTTCTTACTGTGCGGGGAGGTGATGCGTCGGTTTCTTACTGCAGCCCCAGTGTCTTTGTAGACTTGGCGCCCCGGTGCGATGCGTGGGGATTAGGGATGCATCAGTTCTCGATGCAGCGGCAATGGTGCTGCGTTGGTTTCTCCAGCCTCGGTCCCACGATACATTGGTTCTTGCAGCCGCACCTCAGGGCTTGCGTCGGAATAGATTCGGTGATCTTTGACTTCATAGATCGGTGCTCGCGATGTGGCGTGCAGTGTTTTCTCCAGCCGTGGGCAGGTGCTGTGTCGGTTTCTTCAGCGACACGATGGCGATGCGTGGAAATTCTTCCTGCACGGCATTGATGAGTCGGAAACAGGTGCAGATGCGTTGTGCTTCTCGTAGTTGTGTCTCTTTTCCACAGTGGCGGTGCGTCCATTAGGGCGCTGGGGCGTTGCCCCACAAGCCGCCCGCGCCACTGTCTGACATTCTGACAATGCTATTCTGACAGTCTCAGTCAGCATGATGTCGGACCGCCCGGTCCACCGCCTTCAGAGTCTGAAGGGGTGGGCGGTCCGGCGTCATGCTGCTGAGTGACTGACATGCAGCAGACCAGGGGGGCGCAGAGCGCACAGCAGGCAGCAGTGCGCATGTTGGGTGAAGGTCGGCAAATTATTTCGCCATGCCCAGTCGTGCGCACTACTGTCTGCTGTGGCTGGCGGCTGCGCATTAGGAGAGCGAGGGTTGAGCAACGCCGCAACCCTCAGTCTCCTAATGGGCAGGCGGGCGGCGAGTACCCCTGCTAAGCCAATCCTGGCGCTGCTGGAGCAGCGTCAGTATTGGCTTAGAGGGGTTGCCACTCCAGTGCTGTTCCAGCCTGTTCCTGTTTGAAGACTCGGAGGCGCCAACGCGGACCGACCTGGCCGAGGAGCAGAGGCGGCGCGGACGCGTCACCCGGTCAGGCTGAGGTAAGTTTTCTTTTTTAAATTTTAAATCCCCCCCTACCCCTCCGGCGAGTATTGCGAGCCGCCGCAGCAGTCTAACACATACACGTTCTGTGAACATGGCAGTGTGCAAGACTCCTTACCTCTGATTACACAACTGATGTAGCTAGGGAGACTCAAATCTTTTTGGTAGTAGTGGTGTCTTGTCTTGCTGTGCAGCAGCCTAAGTGGGAATTTCTGTTGCATGATCAGACATGGAGGTGTAATAAATGTATAATTATAATGATTTATTCCTATCTCTGGTGCACCTTTTACTTGAGTCTGGGTATTGCGATTAAGTTATGCCACTTTGGTGCATCCTAATGTTTAATGGGGTGAATAAATAATATATGGATTACGTTTTTAACATTTTTTTTGGTTTAAAAATTTAACGTACAAGTGCGCTGTACGTTTGTATGGCTCAATGTGCCTTTTTTATGGTAATACTTGATACAAGCATTCGCATGCTCAATGTGTATTATATTGTAACATAAGATGGAGTGCTGACAAGGAAACGCTTATTAATTAGGTCAGGCATATATCATTAGCAACTGGGACTCGACACCGAAATGAATCTCTCCATCATGTCTCCGCTGGCGACCAGCCTGTGTGTCCCATGGATGTATGGATTACTTAATGGTATTCTTCAATACTGTGGCGAGAAAGGGAGAATCCACCAATTCTGTAACTGACTTTGTGGCCCAATTAAGACTCAAACATTATGGGTCAAATGGGCCTTATGGAATATTTAGAATTGTGCTTTCTGGACTTTTTTCTTGTTTTTGATGTAGTACAACCTGAGATGATCATGTCCCACATGAAGGGGAGAGAATGTGGCATAACAGTCAGAGCTGCAGACTTTGGAACTGGGGGACCAGGTTCTAGTCTCTTGGGCTCAACATCCTGTGATTCTCAGCAAATTATTTAATGTCCCCGTGCCTTCCAAAGAATGAATGTAACATAAAGCCTTCGGGTCGAGTTCGCGATATATGAAACTGAAAAAAGAAAAAAAAAACATGCATTTTCAAACCGAGCAAGCCTAAAAAAATTCACTGCGACAACCAATGCCAAATTATGCTTTATGAAAATGTGAATAAAAGAGAGAGAGATACCTTGTTTTTCTCCAATGGCAGGGTTTTGGACAGAAGGACCTCTGAATTCCCTTGCATGTCTTTATTGTTTGATCGTATATGAAGAGCGCGAGCGAGGCTTCCGTGTGTGCTGAAATAAGAGTCCTCTTTAAGCTGAAAGAAGCGGCCGCACTCCCGTGTATCCCAGGGAATAAAAATCCTTAATTATATACTCTGATCACAGATGGTCATTAGGCTCTGAACTACCCCAGGGGTGCCAGCCACGTGTCGTGTAACGTACTCGCAACACACATACATATACACCTTCTGTGCCAAGACGGGCCCTTGAGAGGCGCTGGACAGACAGAAGGGGAGAGGAGGAGGGCCACAGCAAGTGTGGGGGAGAGGGAGGGAGAGGACCATAAGAAACAAGGGCAAGAGTGAGGGGAGAACCACCGAAGGACTGTGAGTGATACACTGAGGGAGTGTGAGTGACACTCTGAGGGACTGGGGGAGCGCTGCGAGGAGAGTAACGGCAGGAGAGGCGCTGGACAGACAGAAAGGGTAGAGAAGGAGGCCACAGCAAGGGAGAGGGGACCATAACAAACAGGGGCCGGAGCGAGGGGAGAACTTTTTCTAGTGTAGCGGTGCGAACAGAACCACCTCTAGGCGCTTAGGGGATAGAAAGAGAGAAGGAGCTGCAGACTGGGACAGAGAATGTGAAAGGATACAAGGAGACGGGGGTGGGCGTCTAGGGGACTGTGGGAGAACCTCGGAGGACTGTGAGAGGGACTGTGAGGGGCACACCGAGAGGGACTGTGAGGGGCACACCGAGAGGGATTGTGAGAGGGACTAAGAGGCACACCGAGATCCTCTAGGAGACACCCCCAGGGACTGTGAGAGACGCTTCAGAGGATTGTGAGAGGGACTCTGAGACATACACCGAGGGAGTGTTTTCAGCACATGAAAGGGCTTTGGAAGGCACCACTGAGGACTGGAGAGACACCCCTTGGACTGTGAGAGGGACTTTGGGAAACACCCCCAGGGACTGTGAGAGGGACTCTCAGAGACACACAGGGGGACTGTGAAGAGCACATGAAAGACACCACAAAGAACTGCTCTTTGGGCACTCAGTAGTAAAGGCATATTATGGGAAGGTCCGTTTTCAGAAGCACAGCAGCTTTTCTGTCGAAATCCTACACTGTTTTAAAACCTCTCTTGTCGTGTTTTAATGAGTTACAGTTACCAATGTTAATAATTTAAAGCTGGCATACATGTTAACAAGAAAATTGGGATTATATGAGCGCAACATCACTTTATTATATTTGCTTTAAAAATGTGTCAGAAGTTGCATTTGGTGGAATGTAAATGTGTTTTTGTAAGCGCTGAAGGAGAAACTCTGAACCAGTGTATCCAGCGAAATGTACAGTGCAAATATTGTGAAAATTGCATCTGCCTTTTAACATGCATGCACCTACCTTTCACCCACTGCGCCCTACTTTGTTTATTTCAAATCGCAAAATGATCATGTGTCACGGCCTATGATAACCTTTCAAAATCGCCAGGAGTAGGAGGTGTTCTATATATGGCAAATGCAATTGCAAATCAAAGCAATTCAGATACATTAATGGCATGAGTACGCTTCGTTATAGGGCCTTCACTGTGCCGTAGGTAGGTGGTGTGTGGTTTTGTTATTGTATGTCATTGTATGTCCTCATAGCTTCCAAGCTCCCAGACTGCTTATATGCAGATTTGTGAAGTGGCGTGTGAATTGTGATATATTAAGTGTTTTTGTGATTTTCTTAGGGTATCAGGATGAAACTCCACACACTCTTCAGACAGCTGTTTCAACTTGTTCTATTTTGACTTCTCTGGCTGACCCAATGTTTTCTCCTCAAGGGACACAACATCTTTGAGCCAACTGAAGGTGCTCCACCTTGTTTTACATTTATCCCAAACACATATAAGCAAAGCTGTGTGAAGTGAGGGGAGGTGCAGTGACTGATCTATGTTTGTTAGGCCCAGCACTAATTGCTTTATTAACCTTCCTGCTTCCTCAAATTTGCTTGAAAATGCACCGTTTGTGCACTCTTTTTTCAAAAATTTCTTCGGGGGAGAACCCCCCTAAACCCCCCGGAGGTTGTTCAGGCTCGCTCGCTACGCTCGCCGCAGTGCAGTACGACAATAATGTTACGCCTCACCACTTCCAAATGTCACCAGCCGCCACTGCTTTTCCAGCTCCCAACAGCAGGAACAAACTCCAGAGGCCCAACTCAGCAACAGGCAGTTCTTGGCAGGTCAGAACTCCCAGCAAGGAAGTTCAGGGGAGCAGGTGGTGAAGTCTTTGTGTCCCTGAGACTTCAAAACAGGGGGCAAACTCTACTTCAAGCCCTTGGAGATCTTCCTCAAGCAGGGGACACAGCACACAGCAAAGTCCTTGCCTTTCCTTGGCAGAAACAGCCACTGTAGGCCAACCCCAGACAGCACACAGCAAAGGGGCAGTACTTCTCCTTCAGTTTCTCCTGCTCTTCTCCTTGGCAGGGATTCCTCTTGAATTCCAGAAATGATCTAAAAGCCTGGGGTCTGGGCCACAATATTTATACAGCAATTCTCTTTGTTCTCTGGTGGTAGAGAAGCCCTGTGCTCAGTCAAAACCAGTTCTGTCCTCTCTGGTCTAGCTTCCCAGCAGGAGGTGGAGACAGCATTGTGCAAGGCAGACCAGGCCCACAATGGTGAAAGGAAATTTCCTCGCCCTACTCTAAATGCAGCCCAGGTCTATTAAGCCCAGCCTCACCCTGGAAAGGCAGGACACACCTCCCCCAAGTGGCTGTCTGAACAGAATGCACATCCCCAGCCCCTGTCACTCCAAAGCCAGACAGTCAATACACAAACCTGGCAGAGGCACTTAGGATGGCTAAGCAAGAAAATACCTACTTTCTAAAAGTGGTATTTTCAAACACAGAATGTGAAAATCATCCTTACTAAAAGATGCATCTTCATATTCTGAGCTCAGGCATACTAAACTTTACCTTCCTACCTTATCCCAATGGAAAGTTATATTTATAAGATGTTATAAATATACTCCCATTCTATCCTATGGGGCAGATAGCCTCTCAATAGTGAAAAACAAAATTGGCAGTATTTCACTTTCAGGACTTGCCACATACATCAGGGCATGTCCTACCTTTCACATACAATCCACTCTGCCCACAGGGATACCTTGGGCCTACCTTAGGTGTGACTTCATGTAAGAAAAGGGAAGGTTAGGGCCTGGCAAGTGGGTGCACTTGCCAGGTCGACATGGCAGTACCAAACTGTGCACAGACACTGCAGTGGCAGATCTGAGTTACATTTACAGGCTGCTTATGTTGGTGGCACAATCAGTGCTGCAGGCCCACTAGCAGCATTTGATTACAGTCCCTGGGCACACACAGTGCACAGTACTAGGGACTTACCAGTAAATCAAATATGCCAATCATGGAATCACCAATCCATAACAACAATTTACAGAGGGAGCACTTGCACTTTGGCACTTAACAGCAGTGGCAAAGTGCCCAAAGCATCTGGACCAACACACAGCAAAATAACAGGAGGCAAAGGCAAAAATACAGGGGAAACCCACGCCAATGATGCTAGGTCTAACAGTTACAATGCATATTGCGTGCACTAGAAAAGGATTTTGATTTTAAAAAGAAATATTTTAAAAATACCCTTGGTTTTCTAGTGTTCTTGAGCGTGTCTTTTCATAATATGAGACAGTTTGTACTCTGCCAATGCCAGGGGGTCTACAAGCATCTTTGCGGGCCATGTTCTGGAAACAAATCGCAAAAGCTTATCAGCATGTCCTCTTTACGATCCTCTTCGTTGGATGGCTTTTATCCGTCCACAGTTCACTTTTTAGGGAACTACAATTTTCTTTTTATTTAAGCGGTCCATGAGCGTGCATGTCTTTTTTCAGCTCTCTCTACTTTGCATGCTTCTTCTCCACCAAATAACCACACCCCTGCACTCCATATTCCTCTTATGCTTTGTGATGCTTTTCTTTCCCAACCCATTTTTATTTAATTTCCTCCCTCAAATCAGTTTCTTCCCGCCATCTCCCTGCCTGCTTCTCCCCACCCACCCACTTCCCGCCCGCTTCTCCCATCCCACCCACTTCTCACCACCCACCTGTCTGCTTCTCACCCACCCACCCGCTCCCTCTGCTTTTCCCCACCCACCTGCCCACTCCCTACCTGCTTCTCACCTCCTGCTGCTTCTCGCTCCCTCTTCTTCTTGCCACCCACCTGCATGCTACCCGCTGCTTTTCCCAACTGCTTCTCCCACCCACCGCTTCTCACCCCCCACCCACCCGCTGCTTCTCACCCCACCCACCTGCCCCCGCTGCTTCTCCATAGCCACTGCTTCTCCCCACCCACCGCCCGTTCTCGACTGCTTCTCTCCACCTGCCAGCTCCCCACTGCTGCACCCCACCCACCTGCTCCATGCTGCTTCTCCCCACCTACCCCACCCGCTCCCCATTTGCTGCCGGACTGTTCCTTTGTGCAGAAAGCACTTTGGCAGTTAAAAAATTCAATTTTTGCGTTTACTGATCCAAGTGACGTCTGCGATCTTGGATTGGCGAATTAAAAAAAAGAAAACGTCATCTGCATCATTATGCTGGTGTGCATATACATGGTGATACATACACGGGCCAACGGAATGACGCAGTTATGTTATCACCATCGGCAATACAGCATTGTCAAAGCTAGTAGACCAACAAGGGGAGACCTATTGGCTGTGCTCATGCTTGTTCTGGGAATTTATTGTATGGCTTCATTCGATCAGCCCAGCATATAATTAGATTGGTAGCCTTAATGACCCTCAGGCCAGTACTAAACAACGTAATGTGAAAACACAACAAATAATCAGATATAGAATAATATGTGATATGCGAAGAAATAACCTCCATAGATTGAAAGTAATGGGCAGCATATCTTTCTGCTTAATGTTACAAATTCATATCAAAAGATTGGTTAATTAAAATGATAAACACAATATATAGATAACCATAAAGTTGTAAATCAAACTAACGTGGGAAAACTCAACACACTGTCTATGTTAGAGATTGATGTGTTTTTTTTATGAAGCTATTCAAAGAACTCTGATGTCTAAATCTTCAAATAAACATTTTCAGGATTCCACATGCAGGTCTTTGTCGTCCAAATATGGGATGGACTAAACCTAATTCCTCTGAGCTTCTAATTGAGAAGGCGTGTAATGTATAGACAGCAGTGTTTGGAGCAAGTAAAACTGCTAGTGTACAAACAATATTACAGAAATAAACATTGTAATTACATACAATGCGTTTCTTTGGAGAGAATGACAGAAACTTAAACTTTTGCCATATTCGTTTTAATTCCTCACTCCCACTCGGATGAGGCAAAGGCCAACACCCCCACCCCCCATCTCACCCCCTCTTCAACCAAGAAGAATTCAGAATACCGATGATAAATAAGTATGCCATATATAAGGAAAAAAGAAAGCATGCGGAAATGCTTCACATCAGTGAGAGCAGTGGAATGTGAAAAATCGGTTATTGAAGGGAGAAGATTCAGGAAAGCTAAACACAACTGCTAAAACTCTGATAGTGCTTGTGATGCCATAAAAACATAATATTCAGTCGGAATTGGAACGTAATGAGATTATAGCTTTTGATGCCCCAAAAATGCATAAGTCAAATGAGTGGGAATACAATTCTTAAATTGGGACCTGGGACTGCCCACCAATCCAAGAATTTTGTACGCGGGTGGGCAGGAGCTTTGTGCAGACCCATCACACTCACCCCCAAAATGGCGCTGCTAGGGCTACTTTAGGAGTGGGATGGCCCCAGAGGACATCGGGATTTCCTATGGATGCACGCATGCTAAAAGAGACAATTGCACAAAAGTGGCACACAGTAGCGGCTCCTTCTTTCTGCGAATGGGGAAACAGAATTGATCACTGCTTACTTATGGAGAATCAAGTCTTTAAGGCAGGAGGAGGTTGCACCCGGAAATATGATGCGGTTTAGAAATCATGGGTGAACTACTCTCAGTCACTAGACACCGAGGCCTTGTCCCATGCTTAAACCAAACCACACAAAAAGGATGCACTTGCATCCCAGACTCTCACCTGGAATCATGACAGGTATGTGGAGTGAGTTTTACATAGGACCTCATGGAGACGCCGTCACTCTCAAAGAGAGAAATTCATACGGTCCTCCTGGGGGTTCTCATATGACATGTTAGTTGCATGCTTACTATCTAATGTGTTGGGGGCAATGCTATGACTGGAGGGAAGAGTTTTCTCTCTAATGTTTAACTAGCAAAAATGGTGGTGAGCAAAACTGCTTTGTTGTTGTTGAAAACTCCATAAAAAATACATTTTTAATCAAGTCTCCAAAATTATCAGAGATTTGGGGCCCGCAGCATTTACGGAAGCCTTCCTTTCAGGTATTAGGAAATATAACTGTATTTTCTCGGACAATGAAAATTTGGTGTCACTGTGATTTTTCCACTCCATCAGTCATTTTCCTAGTGGTGAAAAAAGTGTTTAGGTGCATTCGTTACTCAGGATATAAGGCCTCAAAGATAGGTTTTCCAAATCAGAAGAGCACAATGTAGCAGAGAGATTGTTGGGCCTTATCTATACTTTATTAAGCATGTCTGTGACCATTTTCGAGTAGGACTGGATGGGCAAACCAGATCTTCATAAAAAAATGATTATTGCTAATTTACACAGATTGCAACCGCTAAAAGGCTTTTTGGTATGTACTAAATCCATCTTCTGATTCCATAAGTGCTTAACAAATCGCAAATGTGTTGAGAAATGCAAACTAAAGTGCAATGTGGAAGGTGTGTGTTTAGGTCGTCCTTTCCAAACTGAGATTCGGATTGCTATGTATCAATGGTTTGCAATTTCAGTAGGAAACCATCGAAAGGTTACTGACTTCTTAAAGGTGAAGAGGTCCCTATTCCTTTGTGAATGAAAAAAAAGGTGGTAGTGGTCCAAGTGACCACTGCTAACTCTTAAACTTAAAAAACAAAAAAGTATATATATTTTTTTAATACAACCCCGTTTCCTTTAAAGAAAACAGGCTACATTTAAAATTGTAAAAAATAAATTATTTAAATGCAACCTTAGGCATGGTGGTCTACAGGATGAGTAGGACAACTCTGGAAGTCGTGGAATTCTGTCTAAATCCCAGATTTAGACATAGTGGTTTTAGACACTTTCTCCTGTAGTGTCTGTAAACTGGGCAAAAAACACAAGATATGGTCAACATTTTTACAAGACAGACAGTTACCGGTAGCATCAAAGAGCCCGCCCCTATTTAGATGTGAAGCTAATGGTTAAAAGGGTTCCATACCTAAATTTAATATATAGGGTTCTAGCCTGTTGTGGAAAGATATCATCTTTAAACTTTTCAAAGCCTGGGATTGCTTTAAGATGCCAAAAACGTATCCGTTAAACTAACCGTTCTAGCAGAGTGGTGACAACAATGTACTACATAATACCAAATGGCAAAAATTACAATTCCCCTTGTTTCTCTAGTGATTGTAGTTGGTGCCTGCCAAATTGCATCCATACCTAATGTTACTGCCCACAATTTTAAATGAGCAAGCCACAGAAGTGTAAGATCCTTTTCCAAAATCAAAATTTCACCAAGCCCTCTCTTATAGGATAACCCCGGGAGTTGCCCAAAGTCGAAGCCAAAAAAGTAAAGGCCTGAGTACTACCAAGTCCCCTATCCTCTTTAATCCAAGATCAAAGAACAATGCTACAGACGGAGTACCTTGGGGTAAGTTCAATAATGATCTTATAAAGTTTCACACTGAGCTAAGTTGGAAGTATTTGCCATTCCCCATATAGCCGCACCGAAAAGTACATCTACTTGCGCTTTGGCTCTATATACCTGAATGGCGGATGATATTGACCGAGAGGGTGTTGCTCGATACATTTTTTTTAACAGCAGATTTTCTATGGAGAAAGGGTGCTCTACTCTGCTCACCTTGAGCTTTCCAAGAGTGAATTATCAATCCCAATCCCCAAATAATCAAAAGGTTCAACCCTGTCCAGCAGATGACCATCCATCCTCACTCTTCTCTTAAATGATTTACAAACCCCTAGAATCATATATTTTGTTTTAGTACGGTTTATCTCTAAACCCCATAAAATATAGAATTCATTAAACGTATTCAATAAATTCTGTAAACCCATTGGGGTACGTGAAATAAGAAGGGTATTGCCTGCAAATAGTAGTGCCGGCACAGGCTTACCATCAAAGTTGCGGGCATCTTAAGTACAAAAATTAAGAAAATTAATAGCCTCATTAATAAAAAGAGAGAACAACATTAGTGCTAAAACACAACCCCTGTCTTACACCAAGTTCTACAGGGATACACTTGGCTCCGCATTCATTCCCCATCACACCTGGGCACGGTTATTTTCACAGAGCTTAATTAGAATATCTAAGATGTTCCCTGGGATCTCCAATGACTTAAGGGTATCCCACAGTTTATTCCTCTGCACCAGATCAAAAGCAGCCCTCAGGTCAATAAAGGCAACATAAATTGGCTCTTTTTTAAGTTTAAATACTTCTAACAGATCATAGGAAATCTAAAGATTTAATTATTTGTGCTGGTACGACTCCTGAAGTCTGATTGGTAGGGCGAAAGAACCTGGGTCTTGTTTATCCGCCCTGTTTTCTTATCGCGCCAGCCTAGCAAAAATTTACTGAAGTTGGTCTGTTAAGCTAATCAGTCATTAATTTGCTGATATAGTCTTTGCACATTTCTTAAAAATCTGTATGATTTCTGTTCCACACCATGACTCGGGGATAATAGCTCCAGAAAATAGCCTATTTCCTAACAAATTTATATACGGAGCCCAAGCTTCTATCTCAGATCAATAAAGGTCAACCCTGATCCAATCAGAACAAAGGGGCTTCCCAGGTTTCATGGCCTCTACTGCTTTTAAAGTATCAGACATAGAAAACAAAGGAAGGGTTTCAAAGGCTGAAGCTGTGGCAAGGGGATGGGGTGCTAAATCAATCAAAACTGCAGTTCAATTAATTAAAATAATGTTTTGTTAGTTGTCGTTTTAAGCTAGCATAACCAGGACTCGAGTTGATATAAATGAGCCTCAGACTGCCTGTACTGACATACACATCAGCAATTACGATAAAAATGCTGTTTTATTCTTCATGTTTAAAAGACTTGCTGGTATTCTTTTCCATTAACAGAAAATAGTAGGATTAGGATTTATTTTGTGGTGTACCACTGGTGTGAAATGTAATTTCTTTTGTAGCTCTGGAGGAAGCTGTGTTTTAACTGTACTCAGACTTGTAACAAACCAAGGACTTTTCCTGCTCCTTCGGATGACTCTATGGGCCTGCTGTATTGAAAAGATGCAAGGATGTAGTGCATTCAGTTGTTTTTAGGTTAGCACTGTATCATGTGTTTATGATAATCTAGTGTCTGTTGTCGTTATTACCTCATTGCATACTGTCGCAAGTGTGACTATCACTTTCTGAAAACCTATAAAATGTGTTCTTCCTGGAATGTGTGCAAGACCTTTCCTTGGTTTGATACCAAGCAGTCCCCGTGTTGGACTGTTATTAATCCAATACATTCCCGTTGCCCATCTCTACAGGAAGTGACATCACTGGATTTCCCATCATCCATCTGCACAGGAAGTGACATCACTGGATTTCCCACCAAAACTGTCTTTAAAAGGAGTAGTTGAGCAAGAGGACTTTATTTTGTATTGCCCATCTGCACAGGAAGTGACATCCCTAGAATTCCTATCTGCAACGGCAGTGACATCACCGATTTCCTGCCCACAGTACCCTGCGCTCCCCCCAGGACTTATTTAATGGTGGCTGCGATGCGAAAGCACCACTGGTGTGCCAAAGGCAAGCCCGTCTGCACCTGTCAATGCCTGGATGGCCAGGAACCCTGATTCTACCCCCAACCTACCAACACACTGCTGTGCTACTCCATACTGTTAACCCTGGCTGCCACTCAATGTACTGCTGCCACACCACACACTGCTGCCACACCACAGAACACACAAGGCGCATTCACATACACTTCCTGCAAGTTCTCATGCACTCTCCTACACCCACCACTTCCACACCACACTCACTCACACAAACCAGTCACCCTCTCACACAGAACAAACACACCACACTACCATGCATGCTCAACACCCGCTTGCTCACCAAACACACCACAGAGATATGGAACCTACTGCACAACCATACTCCAGACCTGCTCTTTCGCACAGAAACATGGCTAAAACTAACATAGCTATAGCCATCCCCACCACCTTCAAAATCGGTAGGAAAGGGGGCGTGGCCAACAGCCGAAGAAGATGGCTGCTCGCTAGCGCGGCTCCGGCGCCCGCGACCCTAATCCCTGATTTATCCTGTTTTTTATCCGGCTACGGGAGACATATCCCGGTGCGAGTTGTTCCTGGTGGGGGCCAGAACATAAAATAGTTCGCCCCGACTGCGATTGCCACAAGAGGAAGAGATCAATGTAGCTGCGGCCTTGCGGAGTGGGACGACCGCGGGCTTGCATGATCAGGTACCCGGACGGGAGAAGGCGTATCCGGACGGGTGGGCCGCGCGCGGCCCGCGCTCTGTACGGAGCGCGTGGTCCCCTGTTACAGAGGTGTCCCGCTTGAACTGCCGCATGTGTGCCCTCGCTTTCTGGACCTCTGGTGAGCAGTGAAGCCTATCGTGGAAGCCAGCTGCGCTTGGGCCCCGCTTTCCCCGCGAGGTGCGGGGAGTTGTGTGTGCGCGCCTCGGGGCTGGGTTGGCCCACATCACATTGTCGGTCGCCAATCGGTTGCTGCACCGGGGGTTGCCACGGTGATCCAGTGAAACATTGAGCCATATTATTCCTCCTGGCTGGCTGAGACAACGGGGACATGCTCTAAAATACCGGCGAGAGGCGCATTGACGAACGGATACAGGGCCCTGACGAAGGCCCATGTTGCTGGAGGTGGTGAGTCTAGCCAGTGGGCAGCAGTGTCCAGATGGGGAAGGTGCTGCGCAGTTGTGCCTGGATAACAGAGTCTTTCGTGGCATGGCCCATACCAAAAAAAAACACTGAAACGATCCGGCCAGATATTGCAACCCCAGAAATCCCTCATTGAGCAGGTGCGATACGGCAGCGGGGGGAATCCGACAGGCCACGTGGTGTCTACTACGGTAGGCGGCGGTAAGTACCCCCTAGCCGTGGTCCCTGCGACCGGGGGTTTAAAATGGCAACGAACAAGGGAGGTCGCAATGTACACCAACAAAAATCGATAAATTTGCATTCCTAAAGACACAAGAGGAGGGGCAACCAACTTTGGGCCCGGAACAAAACACCCAACAGAAGGAGGGAGAACAAGAGCCACCCATGCTCCAGGACATATTAGCAGCCATCAATGTAGTCCGCACATCACTTGAGGGCCGTATTGACTCTGCTGCCACTGACATATCCCTCCTTAGAGCTGACCTACGCAAAATGGACTCCCGTGTGAAAGAGGTGGAGGATGTCACACAAGAACTTGTCACCGATGAGTCCACCTTGGGAAAACAAGTCTCGGAATTACAAAAATAGACTGGGTCTTTGGTGGCCCAACTGGACGACTACGAAGGGAGGTCGCGACATAATAACGTTCGCATCCTAGGGGTGCCAGAGAGAGCGGAGGGGCCAGCATCGGACCTCTTCGTTGAAGAACTGGTGACCAAGTACTTACAGCCTAAACACTTATCCAACTAATTCTCCATTGAGAGAGCCCACCGTGTACCGGGGGGTAGACCCAGGCCGGGGGCACCTCCACGACCTATCCTGGCGAGAGTGTTTAATTTTTGGGATCGTGACCATATCCTTCAGGCGGCCTGATGTGCCCCTCCTCTCAGATTTGAGAACAGTACGATCATCTTTTTCCCCGATTTCACTTACAAAGTACAAAAACAGAGATGTTCGTTTTTGGAGGCTAAAAAGGCTCTCAGGGAGCGAGACATCAAGTACGCTATGTTGCTCCCCGCGAAACTACGTGTGGAGGCAGATGGCAAGAGTTGGTTTTTCACAGAACCCGCAAGGGTAATGGACTGGCTTGACGAATGGCGGAAAGTGGGAGAACACGGACGTCCGGAGTAAAAACAACGTTGAGAGCTGATGACAATGGCCGCTTTGGGGACCCGTCCATCGAAGAAACGATCTACACTTAATGGTGACGCCTACAAAGACCCAAGAAGCTTATACCCAGATTTAACTAATGGACAACCACCTAAATTGTGTTGCGCCATCGCTGGGTGGGCGAGGCTGAGCGTGGAGTTGCTACAGACCAGGCAACATATCACTGTCCTATATGGCCTGGCCGTCGACTGGGTCGGAGCTGAATTACTTTGTGGACCTGAGGAAGCACTCTCTGGGACTGTGATGAGTATACTTTATGATATATACGGGTTCCTGTAGCTTAAAACTTGAGTAGATCTGGGTTGAATCCATCATCTTTCTTTAGCTCACTTCGCCACCTCAGTTCAGACCCAGCTATATGTAAACCAGTCTTGACCCTGTGCCTCATGGGAACAGTCCAGCCTGAACTGCCAAGCCAGGTCTCCTTGTGTTTGCTTTGTTCGCCCTAAGTTGGCAGGGTATGCCCAGATGTGGGTCCCTTGCTCACTTTGCCACTGGATTCAAGCTAGCCTGGCTGATGAAGGGTGTTACCCAGAAACCGGTCCCAGGATGCTTATTTCCGGTTCAGGGAAGACCTGGCTTGGCAGTTCGGGCTGGACTGTTTCCATGAGGCACAGGGTCAAGACTGATTTGCATATGGCTGGGTCTGAACTGAGGTGGCGAAGTGAGCTATAGAATGATGATGGATTCAACCCAGATCTGTGACTGGGGGTGAGTGTCTGAAAAGTTTCAGCACTCCGTTCATCATCTCCTTGTGTTTGCTTTGTTCACCTCGGGTACCCGTGGGATATGGGTGCTTTTAAGGAAAGGTTGTCCCTACATGGTTACTAAATCCTGGTCTGATGAACAAGGTAGATGTGTCGCGGTGTCCGGTTCCTGGGAAGGGAAAACACTTAACGTGCTCTCGGTATATGTCCCCCCGCATTGCAACACTCCACGCTGCAAGACTTTAGCAAATTTATCCTTGACCTTCCACTCGGCACGTTAGTGATTGGGGGTGACTTCAATCTCACAGTAGACGGTGCATTAGATCGCTTACTCCCGCGTAGAGACCCTGCCTCTGGGTCTAAACTTGCTGAATTCCTATCGGCCATCGACCTGGTCGACATATGGCGACAACTTAACCCCACTACTACACAATGTACCTTTCATTCCGGGGCCCATAATAGCCAGTCACGTATAGATTGCATGCTCACACACGCACAGGACATTCACGAATTTAGCGAGTCCCGCTGCCTTGCCCGGGGAATCTCGGATCACTGCCCCATTCTCACCAGGATGGCAGTTGGCCCCCAGCCTAGGTATACGACCCTGACCATAATTCCATGGGCGCTTAAAATACCACACATCAAGCCGGCATTAGTTAAAGATACCAAATTATACTTCAAAGAAAATGTTGGCTCTGTCACCTCAGCCCAAATCTTCTGGGGCGCGTTCGAAGCAGTGGTAAAGGGGAGAGCCCTCGCTTTGATGGTGGGCCACCAGAGGGAACTAACAAAACGCATAGATCAACTTGAGGTAGACATCCTTCAGGGGGAATGACACTAGCACAATCCCCCGATCACGCCGCGCAGCAGTCATTGGCGGTCAAGATACTAAACTATAAACAGCTCCTCACGGAGGCGGCCAAGGCAAAACACAAATTAACCTGTCATAAAATATACGAACACGGGCAGAGAATGGGTAAACTTCTTGCCTGGCTGGAAAAAAGAGAGCAATCATCAAGATGGGTGCATCAATTACACGGGCCTAGGGGAGAGGAAATCACCGATCCCCAACAGATAGCGGAAACATTTGCCACTTATTTTGACTTGGTTTTTACGTCAACCGGGACAGAACTTCTCTCGACCATCAATGTACCCTGTCTGTCTCCGGAAGATAGAGATTCCCTCGAGGGCGAACCTACAGAGGAGGAAATCCAGTTGGCCATTTGCGACATCCGCTCGGGTAAGGCTATGGGACCAAATGGGCTCCCGACTGAGTTTTTTAAATTAACAGCTTCCAAATTAACCCCCTATTTGCGCCAAATGTACTTCGAAAGTTTTGAAAAGGGATGTTGCCAAAAGATATCCGACTAGCCTCAATTGTGGTTATCCACAAGCAGGGCAAACCAGCCAATGATTACAAGGCGTACAGGCCTATTTCCCTTCTTACTGTAGAAGCAAAAATACTCGCAAAACTATTAGCCAATAGAATCATCCCCCTTATAACCGGTCTGATACACCCGGACCAATCAGGCTTCATGCCTGGCCGAAACACCGCCCTGAACCTACGATGCCTAAGTGGGGTGCTGGGTAGACAACACACGATCAGGGAAGACGCGGCCCGGTTGTCCCTCGATGCCAAAATGGCATTCGATACAATCAAATGGAACTTTATGTTCGCGGTCTTGGAGAGAATGGGATTTGGGCCCAACTTCATAAAATGGATTCAGCTGCTGTATGCTAGCCCGATCGCCCAAGTTGTGGTGAATCGACATACCTCCAGACAGTTCCAACTGGGTAGGTGAACCCGGCAGAGTTGTCCCCTATCGCCCTTAATATGTGCCTTAGTGCTGGAACCATTGGCTGTCTGGGTGAGGGGAGACCCTTTGATTTATGGACTTAAATGGACGGAGAACCATGAAGACCGAATTTCATTGTACGCGGATGACATATTGTTATATATGGCCTCTCCGACATCTACCCTTCATCGTATCCTCCACATTTTCCTCATATTTGGCAATCACTCAGGGTACACAATAAATTGGTCTAAATCACAACTATACCCACTGTGGGGTCCATCACCGCGCATACCAAGGGAATATGAAATCCCTATAGCACCGATGGGCTTCCGATATTTAGGTATCTATATCACGACTAACCCAGCCCGATTTTACGTAGCAAACCTACAGGAGCCCTTGATGCGCTTTCGCGCTGATGTCAAACATTGACGCTCCCTCCCCCTGACTCTTTTGGGACGTGCGGACCTCTTTAAAATGCTGGGCTGCCGCGCTTTCTTTATGTGTTGCAAAACACCCCGATAAAATCCGTGACTCCTACTTCTCCAGCATTGACAGTGCTGTGCGCGCACCTTGTTGTGGGACGGCCGGGCACCACGAATTGCGATACAAAAGCTATTTGCGGGATGGTATGATGGGGGTATCGCGCTACCGGACCTTAGGTCATACTACCAAGCATCTAAGTTAGTTGCAATTAACCGCTGGGCACACGGGGACCAGGGGGACTTGAGTTTTCGCACAGACTGGTGGCTCATGGGACAGGGCGGATATAATAGAGCATTGTAAACGAACCCCCGAAAATTAAGCCTTACCGCACCGACAGCGCGCACAATTGAAACCTGGCATAAGGTTAACAAACAAATGGGTTGGCACAACAGAATCACACTCGCAACCTCACTCTGGGAGCCCGAACAACTGGGTCGTTTGAGTGCTTGCCCCGGGTTTGACAAGTGGGACCTAATTGACATCTCAACGGTGGGGGACATGTGGAACTCCAGGGGAGTGGCCACCTTTGCGGCCCTCCAGAAGGAATACGATCTCACACAGGCCGAAACATTTAGCTATCTACAGATCAGCCATGCGCTTAAAACAGCGATACCTGGGGGCGATCCACTTCCTGAGGCTTCCTAACTAGAAGACAGGTTGATACTAGATCCCATGAATAAAAAGGCCATATCCCTCACGTATAAAAAATTGATCAATAACCGCCCGGACCTCTTAGCGCGCTTGCGGCAACACTGGGAGACGGACCTGGGTGGGCTCGAGAAGGACGATTGGCGTGATGCCTTGGCCTCCCCCAGAGAGGTGGCCATTCCCATGAGACTGCGTCTGGTCCAACTTAAGATCCTACATCGAGCTTATCTTGCTGCGGGCGTTTTGGTCAAGATGGGCGGACGGGTTGATCCTTCTTATCTCAGACAATGTCACCAGGAGGGGACCGTTTTCCACACTATCTGGGATTGCCCAGTCGCCCAGTAATATTGGGACGGTATCACTAAACAACTGGAGAGGGCGGGGGAAGAAATTGACGGCCACCCCAAAACTTTGTCTGCTAAATGTATGGGATGCCACGGACCTTACCCAGACCGAGAAAACATGGGTTTCATTAGTATGGGCCATCGCAAAACAGAACATTGCACAAAAATGGGGCGTAGGGGTGATGCCAAGTATCAGAGATTGGGCAGTTGAAATGGACAGAGCCATGATAGCTGAAAAAGATGTCTTCAAACACAGGGGGTGTCCCAAAAAATGGGATCGTAAGTGGGCAGCATGGAATAAATATAGGGGGGATATATGTTTGTCACCAACAGTTGAGCTGCGACGCTGTGAAGTCGGATTGCATGATGCATTTGCTACCATAGGGGAACCACCGGACTAAGGGCCAAGATGTTATCAATGTAATGGAAATCAACTCATACAGATTGTATTCCTAATGTATGTTGTGGCTGTAATGCATTGCTGTGCTGTTTTTTATATTCATCAATAAAACAGTTTAAAATAAATAAATAAATAATCGGTAGGAAAAACCAACAGCACAAGCCCAGAGGTGGAGTCGCCATCCTATTCAAAGATATCATCAATTGCATCACCTGCACTGACACCTCCATCAGCTACATAGAACACCTCAAGTTCAAGAAACGCATCACAGCTAACTTCTCTCTGGGTGGAACACTCGTATACAGATGGCCAGCACCCTGCACAAATTTCGCCAGTCCTCTTCATCAACACCAGCACCTTCATCACCAACACCAGCACCTTTATCCTCCTCAGAGACCTTAACTTTCACCAAGAAGATAGCTTATATGGCTCTTCTAGAAAACTTCGGAAATCTTGACCTCATGCAGCACATTACCGAACCCACTCACACCACCAGACACCTATTGGACGCAATTTTATCCTTAATCAGCAACATCAGAGCTGACAAGCCAGCAACTATAACCTGAACAGACCACGCGGTCATCAGTTTCAACATACTCATCCCACACCATCACAGACCTAACACCACCAGAACCGTCTGCTGCTGCTGCAAAAGCATCTCAGAAGAGGAGTGGGGTTCCTCCCTATCTGTGATTGGCCCGAGCACACCCTGGCTCCTCTCATGCGCAACCCAACAGCAAGAGCCTGCCCACAGGCTAGCTGGTACACAGAGGATCTCAGGCTGGCAAACGGCACTGCAAGCAATTGAAGCACAAATGGACAAAAAGTCGAGTCACCGCAGATATATACATCTTCAAATCAGCCCTAACACACTTCCACCAGCCGATACGGAACACCAGCCGCACAGTTCTTGCAGATCGCATTGATCCCAGCACTAAAAGCAGCTTGTGCCAGTTTACACATACCCCAGTATATCTTCGAAAGATCTTTACCATTTCCATAATTTGGGGAATAGACTAACTTGGTTCAAACAGCTATAATAATACATTATGGGCATAAAATGATAAAATGTCTTACCAATCAGGCTCCAATTGGGCATCGCATCGGCTCCATCTCTAACGTGAACATTAGAGGGGACAGAAGGCACCCATGCTCTGTGCCCCAGAGGGAATTCTCTGGAAAGGACGCCATTCACACTTACCCTAGCCACTGACGTATTTTAGTGAAGGTGGATCCAATCTCTAAATTCAGGGCCAAATCCCATTTGTGGAGCACTGCCATTAAAAAAGGCAATGTCATGGAATCAAATGCCTTCTCTGCGTCCAGTGCCATTTGAACTGCCACCTCCTAAAGGGTCCCTAACCATGCCATGACTCCATTCAGGTGTCAGAGAATGTGGCGAGTGGACCTGAGCGGCATAAACCCAATTGATCAGGGTGGATCAGTTAGTCCTTCACCAGGTAAAGGAAACTGGCTAAGATCCAGAGAATTCTTCACAATGCTCTTGAGGTAGGTTGCTCCATGGGTCCTGGAAGTTACAGAGCATAGTTGCAAATAATTGCCAACCCTGTGTGCAGACCTCAGTTCTTTTCTTTCCGCTCACTTTGGCACAGATACAAAGCTCTGTACCCAACTTCGAGTCTTTTGACTACTGAATAAAAACGTTTCACATATCCCCTTGGAAAACAACAGGATTCATGCCCTGCTATAACTGCAGGAAGCAAATGGGGCTAGGGCATGAGGCATACCTCATGCCCTAGCCCCACAGGCATGAGGTATGCCTGTGGGGGCTAGGGTTCTGGTCACATATCTAAGTCGTGTAACGAGTGTGCTTGTATGCACCCCAAAGTGAATAGGGCCAGAAGGCAATACACTACATTGCCAAACAAGAAGAGGTTGTGGGCAAAGTACAGGTCCTGCTCTTGCTTCAAGTCGCAGGCCTAGTTGCGTTCCTGGTCACAAAGCCACTCTGACAAAAAGTCCACTTCCTAGCCAAAGTCTTCCATTAGGTCCAATTCAAAATATAAACAGAAACACAAGAAAACCAAGCAGGACTCGATCCCATCCCGCAACTTAATATCTATTGAGAAGACACGAGGGTGCCAAGATAAATATCGCACTCCTCAGATGTCCCTTTAATCTGAATTGATCCTGCAACTAGTCCCGGCATGCCCCAAGCTCCCTGGGCCGTTGTCAATCCCGAAGCAAATGGTGGACTTCAAAGACGCCATGCTGCAGATATTTGGTGCAGTTTCCACTCCCTCTGGTCTTCAGTCGGACTTCTGCCGACAGGTCCACTCCCATCTGCTACCAGTCCTGTGCCAACCGTGGCAGTGAATTTTACATTGGCGCCAAGGTCCATGCTGGTTCTTTCTGTGCCAGTGCCAACATCGACTTCACCTGTGCTGATCGATGACCTGATCGATGTGTTCCCATCCAGCCACCACAGCAGCCGCTGATGGAGTGACCGCAGCCTGTAGACGGTCCACAGAGCCAAGATCCATTTCACTAGGAGCTGGGGCATCCCAGGATGGATCGAAAAATGCTGCATTCAGCAGCAATGAAATGCGCTGGGGACAACTACACAAATGGGTCTTTAAGGGGTCCACTAGTACATATATAACGGCTCAACCAATTGCAATCCGAGGCAAAAATCCAGGGCACATTTGAAAGTGCACAGCAGACAGCGGAATACAGGTTGCATGCAGTGCAGCTAGACAGGCCAAAAGGACAAGAACCAATGTTCAGTTCATGTTCAGTTCCTGAAGCAGATGTGTGCCAAAACATGTATCATATATTCACGGCCCACCAGCACATATGGTAGTGCTCGTTCCATTTAGTTTTGAGCTGGGACATCAATTGCAGAGCAGAAAAAATAAAATACAGTCCCAGCAAGCAGGAGCAGGACAAGCAGGAGACTAAAAATGCTTCCAAAAAGGAGTGTATGAAAGATGGAATGACTGCAAAAACTGTCTGGAAGGCACTAGCCAACCAAGAGCCTTAAAAAAGTGTGCTATTCCCTTCGTATCAGACATGTTAAAAATACGGCGGACCAGCTCCCCAAAATGCAGTGGGAAGATAGTATGAAGTAGCGCCTAAATCTCTGAAGAGGACCTTGCAACCTGGAGATCAAACTTCTCTTTCGTGGATGTTAAGGCCACATCTTTTAAACCAGCATGGCTTTCAGTTTGCCCAAAGCATCAAAGTGTATGTTGGAAATGCTTATCGAAGGCCACAGCGTTCCCTCCATAACTGTGCGGGCAGGCGGAAACAGAACTTGAGTACCACAAGTAACTATGTAATTTACTGTCACCAAATAGGCGATGCCGGGTTTCATCCCACAACAGCCTTGACTGTTAAGCACCATATAGCTCCCATTAGAGAGCAATTTGAAAGCTGGACGAATAACGGCCGCTGGGGGATCTTTCAGGTAACAGGATAGGTTCACCACAGAAGCAATACAAGCCCCATGAAGCAAAATGTCCTTGCAGACTAAGGACCTGCTTAAAGTGTTCTCACAGTCGGAAACGCTGAGAAATACGCCATCTTTCCCATTGCTACATCAATACTTGAAAGGTAGTTCCCAATACTTGTGTACATACCCTACCCCTAATGCTTTATATCTGCCTACTTGGTGGTGTTGCAGACAATATTGGAAGTGGAATTTCGAACTTGTGATATACCCATGGATTATCCAATCCGCGAATGGCGTTTCTGCAACAGTGACATTTTTCTAGCTTTTCAATGTCTAACATGGTGTACTCATCCCTCTGTGCCATGAGAATTTGCTGTTCTGTCAGGTGATATGGTGAAAACAGACCAGTGGTGTTAATGTGTCCCCATGGCACGTAGCCACAACATAAGAGGAGTAGAAGAGTCCAGCTCAAAAGCTTAATAGACCTAAGTTGTTACTGCCCATGTTGTAATGCGGACATGTCTTGCTGTATAATGTATATTGCTGACGACACTACGTTGCCCAAAGAGTATATTCTAGAGGATAAAGTGGTCATACCATTGTCCACTACCGTCAAAGCCTTTTCTAAATTAACCCTGTCAATTTCGTGCAGCCTTTCAGCAGCATCCTGCTGAGAAACCTTTCATATTTCATTGTATATTGCATACAAGAAGCGCTTTTGATGTAGCTTCCGGGGATCCAATAAAAAGTTCCCGAGATCCAGGTCATCAGACAAAAAGGACAGGTTTCGTTTTTACCTGAGACAGTGTCGAGGTTTTTAGCCAATCAAGGCAAAACTTCCCAACACTGTAAGTTATCACCACCCCGGATGTTCAGATTGTACATAACGCATGTCAGGTCTATTAGCTTTGAAACCCTTGGTGTTACCTAGGAATGGTGCCTGCCACCTTTTAGTGTTCAGTGGCCAAACCAACCACCCCTTCCAAATTGGAGTTTTATGAATTGTATGTGCCATTACATAGCATGCAATCCAATATATCTTCACTGGTATGTGTAAATTATTGCCAATTGTCAAAACATGCAAATGTAGGAATTTGTGGTGTGTTCAAGTCTTTCACCTTGGTTATTCCTAGACATTATGTTTGTTGCACAGTTTTGTTCAGGAAAATCATTTTTTGCAGTATCAGGCATGTTCTAAACAAAGCCTCAGTTCCCTGAACCTGCCAGTCTCTTGTCCCCCAAACAGATTTTACATCTATAGTGTCCCTCCAGAAGTCGAAACCCTGTACAGACAGCTGGGAAAGAAAAGATGCAGAATATATCAGCATGGTGTCAGCATATTTTTCTTTGCAGGTGTTGTAGCAAGCCTATAACAATATGAGGCCGTGTCAGATTTGTCATAAACAGAAAAATAAGCAAACTTCTGTGCAAATGTTTTTGAACTACTCCGTGGTGGTGTAGCGCAATGTTCCCATTGAGTGTAATTGTAAACAGCACGCTGAACACTGGCTTTGTGCAGGAAATGATGACCATAACGTTGAAAACAAACCATGGCATCATAATGAGATGTACCATCATACAATTCATCACAAACCACAGTAGAATGCTCTAGATCATGGGTACTCACAAACTTTCTCTCGGGGGCCAAATTTACAGTGTGGTTTGTGGCCGAGGGCCGCACCGGTGGGGGCGGGGTCAGTGGGGGGCGGGGCTAGAGGAAAAAAATCATGAGTACCCGTGCTCTAAATCTTGCACAAATTCCCTGTGAAGTGGGGGCACCACACTAGGTTTTCGAAATTACACCAGTGCAAGCGGAGAATGGGCTGTGCATCAGAGACCAAGAGAGTGCATCAGGAGACTGCACTGGGCATTGGAAACTGAACCTGCTCACGAAGTGATTGACATTTGAGGATATTTCGAAGCACATTGAAGATGCACTGAGCATTTGAGGCCAAACTTGTGCGCATGGAGGCTGCATTGTGCGTTTCCGGCTATATCTGGACATGAAGTGGCTATACTTAACAGTGGAAGGGCATCATTGTTAATGGAGAAGATGTGATGGACTTTTGAGGCTAAGCCTAACTGTAATGAGACTCTAATGGGCTTATGTGGCTTTACTGGAACATTTAAGGCAGCAAAGGTACTTGTGAGGCAGCACATGGCTTTTGCAAGGATAATGACAGTTTTAGGCAGTACCTTTGCATGTGGTGGTTGTGAGTGAGGATGATCCTCACCATTTGAAGTTTACCTGGGTATTTGGGGCTGTATGAGAATGTTAGCCTGTAACTTGCTAGAACTGTGTTAAGCGTACAATGGCAGTTCCTGTGTGTATGCACAGCAGTACAGTACTGAAGAAGTCGTTAGTAACACTGTTTCTTGTGATGCCATCGGGGTCAAAGGTCATGTGATGTCACTTACTGTCATGATGTCACGTCCGGTATCTTGGGCATTTTTTTTTAATGTGAATTGATGTCCATACTCCCAAATATTACATTGCTCAATATTTCAAAGGGATGTTGTGATTCTGGAATTTTTAAGAGGACATTAAGGCCTGGTCTTTGAAAAGAAAAAGGCTAGTCGACTTTGCAACAGCGTTAATGCATATGTTCGGAAATAAACGAGCCTTTGAGTGATTGTCATGTACATTTTTATGAGACACTGTGATCTCTCTCACTCGAGTTCACAGACACAATAGAAATTGACTTCGGAAAGCGCTATCTTCACTTTTACATGTTCAAATCTGTACATTTCTTGCTACTTACATTTTCACTGCCTAACTTCCTTTTGAAAAAGCAGCATGCAAAATGAATTAGAGATAAGTTCTTTTGAGAGAATACAAGGGTGCCCTTGTTTGTTAGGTTTTGCCTAGCGTTTCTGCGCACATGCGTAGCTCGCTCGGCGAGATTTATTGCTAATGAGGAGTTTGAGAAAAGGGCTTTAAGCCCCGCCCCTTATTTCCATTGGCTGGCGTCACCGTTTGTGGTAAACGGTGGCCTGCCATTGGAAATAAGCTTTCTGGGGTGCCTCCTTTTCGCTTTTTGTCCGGCCCATCCGGACTGGATCGCCTGCTTCACGGCTGTCATGAAGCAGTTTCTTATCGCAAGGAGGCGTGTTATGTAAACAAGCCATGCGATCCAGTCCTGATGGGCCGGACAAAAAAGGAGACATGGCGCCGCGTGTTTATTTTTGCATCTCGCTTTCACTTTAAAGTGAAAGCGCGATGCAAAAATAAACAGCGGATGCCAGGCAAGCGCTTGTTGCTCGCGCTTCTTGTTTTTAATTGTATATAGCGTTAACTCGACACGAAGGTATTGGAGCGCTTTAAATGAGCTCCAGTGACGTTACACGAGGACATATTCATTTTCTCGTAGGCACTTGGAGATTAAGGGAAGTGCGCAGAATCACAGGATGTTAAGCCTAGGACAACATTGGAACCTGGGGCTCCCGGCCACGGGACGGTGCACAGATGTTCCTTCTCTCCACCCTTTTAACCCTTTTCAACCCCTCGCTGCTTCCCAGGGAACAGCATGTTAAATGTGAAATGTACAATGCAAAAAGTTCCATTGATGCAGCGGGCCTGCAGTTTGAGGATTTTATTTTTATTGTATATAGCGTTAACTCGACACGAAGGTATTGGAGCACTTTAAATGAGCTCCAATGACGTTACACGAGGACATATTCATTTTCTAGTAGGCACTTGGAGATTAAGGGAAGTGCGCAGAATCACAGGATGTTAAGCCTAGGACAACATTGGAACCTGGGGCTCCCGGCCACGGGACGGTGCACAGATGTTCCTTCTCTCCACCCTTTTAACCCTTTCCAACCCCTCGCTGCTTCCCAGGGAACAGCATGTTAAATGTGAAATGTACAACGCAAAAAGTTTCATTGATGCAGCGGGCCTGCAGTTTGAGGATTTTTTTTAAATTGTATATCGCGTTAACTCGACACAAAGGTATTGGAGCGCTTTAAATGAGCTCCAGTGACGTTACACGAGGACATATTCATTTTCTCGTAGGCACTTGGAGATTAAGGGAAGTGCGCAGAATCACAGGATGTTAAGCAGAGGACAACATTGGAACCTGGGGCTCCCGGCCACGGACCTCAGATAGAGTGAATACTTTCGATGCACTTTATTTTACACTTTATTGAGAAGTTTTGGTCCGCATGCGCGGCTTAACTACCTCCATTTTTTTTTCCATAACATTGACTGAACTTTAACAATTCTCCCCGTGTGGTGCCCTCCCTCTCAACACCTAAATCTACACTCCTCCCACTCCTGTTTCCGGGTTAAGGAGACTGCCCTTTGTCATCGGCCGCCCGAGCTCAGCCTATGTACCTTAATGAATGGATTAAGGAATATAGCTGAATAAAGTACCTGTGTTTCAGCAATGCTAAACTTATAGCAGTACCTCACTTCCAAAGACAACGGAGGTGAGGCTCTTCCTTCATGGTCAGAGCTGCAAGTATGTAGAATCAGCTGCCTGATTACTTGAGGTCTATCTCGAAGGAAGTTACATTTAAAAAGAAGCTGAAAACACTCTTATTCAGACTTCAGTAATGTTAGGATCTCAGCGGTTCTGTGCTCTGCTCCCTTCAGTGCCTAAAAGCACCGGGACAATCCTCTGAGTAGCTGTGTGCTATAGAAGAATCATTCATTCATTCATTCAGGGAGACCAAGCAGAAACCCAATGCAGCAAAAGGACCTAATAAAATCAATCTAAAGTGAGACCTGCCTCCTCCTTACAGCTTCATGAACGTCAGCAATACAATTCTACCATCTGGAAAAAAACACAATTCCACTTGGTGAAGATCATCAGGACACAAGCTTTTAAAATGAAACTCACAGACTTCCATTACTCTGTTTTACTCATACACACAATAAAAATGCATCATGCAGGCCACACCTATACATACGTGCATGCAAATATGCACTAGAATTGTAGTGCTGGGACCTAGGTTAGTGCATATCAGTGGGACTTTACTTGAGTGGGCCAATAGGCCTTCACTCATGTGGAACAGATAAAAAGGTCTGGTTATAACTACTGATTCAGAGAGCAGAGTCCGCTGCCAGAACAGCTAATCCCATGACAGGGAAGTTAGGCCAATGTCAAAAAAATGAGGGCATGCTTTGCACATCCCTTCTCAAACACATTAGAAACTAAAACCAACGGGCATTTGCAATGTAACAGGTCTCGCATATACGCGAGTTTGAGCTATTGGCATTGTAAATAACAATGCCTTTTATTTATGTTTTGGTTTTTGAAACATAAATAAAACAGCTTAACCCCTTCGATGCTTGTGCCGGAACCATGCCGTCATGAGTCACGGTTGGGCTGTGCTCATGACGGCATGGTTCCGTCACGACCACGCCCGCGATTGGAATGTCCAGCACCGGGCTGGAATTCCTGCCACAGGCAAGGTGTTAAACTTGCGTAAATGCGAGACCTATTGCATTGCAAATGCTTGTTTACTAAAGACGTTCTGAAATCTACAGATATTTCAGCACAGTGTTAGACTGCCATCTTATGGAATGTTAGTGGTATTACCGTCACCACTGCTCCATATTTTACTTTTCTTTGTAAAGTCCGTCAAAGTACCAGATCTATGAGAAAGAAAAAGAACCTAGGTATACTTTAAATTTGGCATTTGCTGTGCATGACGTCACAGAGGCGGGCACACAATCAGAGGCCAGCAGTAAACAGAGAGGATGGCCGCAGGAGCATACGTAGTGAATACGTATTCACTACGTATGCTCCTGCAGCCATCTTCTCTGTTTACTCGTAGGTCAGGAAATGCAAAATGCGAGGCAAGGTCCGCGGGCCGCCAATGAAGGCTTGCCGGGCCGCTGACGGCCCGCGGGCCGTACTATGAGTACCCGTGCTCTAGATCTTCTAGCAATTCATGCTCTGGATTACTATCCCAATCATCAAAAATAGTACTGGGGTAATGACATCATTCAAAGAAATTTTGAACAAATATTGAATTTGTAGCAGTTTAGTGGGGCCATATACATCAGACAATACCCTATCTCATACAATCCCCTCGGGAACTGGGACCGCTGTAATGTTCACCAGGGAAAGGTCTCTTTGTTCACGGTGTGATGATACATGTGGTGTGAATACCAAGCTGACCAGTTGTACTGCAGAGCGTTCCGGAAGATAGTGTTTTTTTTAAAGCAGGAAAAAGACAGTTACCAAACCAATCCAGAGGACCAGGAAAAGCAACCCAATTGTAATCCAATGATGTAACCAAGGAGGAACAAAATATGTCCTTTTCAGCTAAAGATAGAAAACGCGCACTTTCAGCCTAAAAGGGAGAGGTAGTGGTGGTGGAGGTGGTGGATCAGTTGAATCAGATGAGAAGTCATCAAAGCTGATGAAACAGCCAGAGGCCGTTCGATCTATTTTTGGCAGCTAAACAGGGTTTGTATAACTGGGAGATGACTCTATCTGTCGTATACTGACATAGACTTTATTCTTGTCTTGTGTTTCTGTACTAGTTAACTGTACAGTGTTGTAGTTGCAACAGGTAGAAGATAAACCTCCTTGTTGTTGTTTAGCATGTCTTGTGCAAGAGAGAATGCTTCTTCAGTTATCAAAGCTTCCATATGAACTTCCTGAACAGTAGCGAGAGGAGGCAGGTAGTTACCCAGGAGCCCAAGTGGCTTACTGTTGAGTATCGGCCGCATAGTGAGGTTTGATCAGATCAATGGAGACAAATCGTTTGTTGTTGCGAACGGCAGGGCGAAAGAAGTACAATTCTGGTACCTTAAACAGACAGGACAGGTAAAGGCGCTTTGTAGGATGGCCCAAACTCTTTTTTGTCCACAATTTTCTCCCTGAACAGATCTCCAATCGTTCAGGACCCAGCCAGGCCTTGCCGGCACTACCTTCACTTCTCCAGTGGCGGTGCGTTTTACTTGGATGTTGCTTTCTTCGTCCCGGAAATTGTTCAGTTCCTATAAAACAGGCAAAAGTTAATTGATGTCAAATGGTGTTTCTGCCATTACTGTGCTGGGACTGTCGAGGTCCGGGACCCACATTTTTACCCCAAACAGGATCGCATAGGGAGTCCAACCACCCAGGTATTTTCTTAGCATGTTATTTAAAGCCCTCTGGACCCCATATAGGTGATAGACTCATCTGTGACCTGAGTTTAGGACCCTTGCTGTTAGAGACTGCTTTAAGTCACGGTTTTTCCTCACCTCTTCCGAATTTCCTTCGGGATCATAGGGTGAGGAGTAACGCAAGGTCACACCCAAACTTCCCATGGCCTCTTTGTAAGCCTTAGAGCTAAACGCCAGACCCTGGTCGGAGTGTAATGTGCCAATTGCGTATGTCCTGATAAACACTCGCAGATCCTTTATAACAGTTCGAGCGTCAGCCGACCGCTGTGGCCATACCCACAGGAATCTAGAGCAGGAATCCAGTGCCACTAAGATGTACTTGCAAGCCCCATGTGATTGCAGTGATCCAAATAGACACAAGCCAATGGCTTGGTTGAGATCAATAGAGGTGTCTCAGGTGGAAGCGCTACGGTAGAGCCCTTCATCTGCTGGCAGATGTCTCATTTAAGGACAAAGACCTTGGTCTGTTTGTAGAGACTGGGCCACCAATAGCGCTGCTGTAGCAATGAAATTGTAGCTGCCACCCCTGTTTGTGCAGAAGCCAGACCCTTGTCTGCAGCTAGTATCAATCCCAGTCTGCAATCTGTGTTTGGTATTACTCTATTCCACACTCCAGGAATGTAAGCATATGGTATGTTTTGTGCATCTAACTTGTAGGAGTAGGAGCCTTTCTGCAGGTGGGCAACATCTCATTCAGCGTTGACAGCCACCATGATGTCTCTGCCTATCCACGTGCTAGAACGAGTGATCGCAGCAAATGCAGCAGTGTTAACTGTTGCTTTTGCGGCTTTATTAGCTATGGAATTCCCTGCAACCTGAATGCCAACACGGTGATGACTCAATGTATGAATGACATGACTCCGTGTCAGGCAATCTTTCAGCTTTGACACCTTCTCCCAAAGCAGGTTGTGCTTAATTGTGCAAGCCTTTGAATCTCAGAATTCATTCTGGCTCCAATAACGTAGGTATTCATTATAGGACTGGACACATTAATACGAATCACACACTATGAGTGTGGGGAATCCATGATCTGTATTTTCTAGAGCCAGTATTAGAGCTTTTAGTTCCACCAGCTGCGCGGTGCAGTACCTAGTGACTGCGTGTACGTTTTCTCAGGATGGAATTCTCCATCATGCATGCGCCCTTTTACGATTGCGCATGCAGCTGAGTACTGGTGCTTTGTTCCTGCGGCAGGCTGGAAAGATCCATCAGTATATATGATGTAATCATAGCGATGTAGAGGCATTATTTAATTGGACAGGGGATATTCTTGTTCATACTGCAGAAAAGCTTATGTTTGAAGTGTAGAGTCAAATCTGTAGTCTACATCTGATGCAGTGAGAGAGTTAGACCATTGTATCCATTGTGGATGTAAAGCCTTAGCATTCGGAACGCTTGCTTTGGCACCGGGGTCACGACAATTATGCGTTTACCCTGAGCCAAGGCTCCCTCTCGCACTACAGTAGTCTGTACTGCTGTAAGTATTTTTTCAGTAGGTGCAAAACACATTTCAGCATTGTTGTATAAATTATATTTATATGCAATAGTTACTGTATCACCTTCATTGAACTTGACATGTGTATCCTGATTTTCTCGCGACAACGCGGATCACCAACTTCTTGTGTTCAACCGTTTGTGTAAATGTTTGGAAGCTATCCTGTCAGCTTGTACGGAGTGTAAAGTGTTTGTGTGTTCCTATATCCAATATATACTTGAAAAGGCAGGACGTATTAAGTCATAGAACAGTTTAACCCATTCTGCGTAATCTGGAATGTATGTCTTGCAAAACTTTAGGTATCCCAAAATGAATTTTTTTCAATGTCGTTGGTGGTTGAAGAAGCACACATTTCTCTAGAAAGTGTATCGCAATGCTTTTGCCTTCACTTGATAGCTCATATCCCAGAAAAAGGACATTGAGGTTGGCAATTATCGATTTTTTTTTAATTGGATTTATTGCCCATGAGAGCAAATCCCAATATTATGTGATCCTCTCTTGTCAAGTGTTCCGTAAGGTCATCATCCGTCAGTTAAATGTCATCAACATAGGACAATGCCTGGTCGTCAAAACTTTGAAGTAGCTCTGTCACTCTGGCTGAAAACAGCCTGGGGCTATTCTTATACCCCAGGGCAATCAACAGAATTGCCTCTGAGGGCCTAGCGCACAGAAGGCAGTTAAATATCTGCTTCCCGGTGCTATATTTTGGCAGACAAATCTATTTAAGATATCTAGTGTTGTTTTGTATATCTTCTGCATGATGTTGTTCATTAGTGCGACACTGTGTGCATTTTGTACTGCAAATGTAGGAGTAGCTGTGTTTAAGTGTCTGTAATCTAATACTAGAAGATAAGAATGGTCCATTTACATTACTGGAAACAAAGGATTGTTCATAGAAGAGGTGCAATTTTCTATTACACCTTGGTATACAAGTTGTTCTAGAATTTCCCTAACTTGTTTTTTTAGCTTCATGTTTAATTGGGTATTGTCTTTGAGGTTGTGGGATTGTCCTCCGTGGTATATCATGATATGGAGAACCGTCATCCCACCCCAAGTGGTTGCGGTATAAAACAGGAGCTAGCACTAGCGCCCACTTCTTGGCATATGAATGTTTCCCTCATTCTGGCACAAGGTAAAAAAAAGCAGGAAAAATTACTGTTTTCCTGTTTGGGCAATCCATTACGAAATCAGGTGGCCAATCCTTTTCAGTCAAAGGAATATCGTAACCTTGTGTCAAGTCCTCCCAAAAGAGAACATTAATAAACCTGGGCACGCCCCCCTACAACCCTAGTTGTATTTCGTATAAACGACAGGGGACACTCACCCTTGTATCAGGTGTTTCCACCGTGATATAGTCACTCAGCACTACTCCCACCAGACAGTCCTTCAGGTTCTGGCAAACTATTGTGACTTTTGCCGCACTGTCAAGCATTGTCACTGCCCATTCCCCGCTCAGAAGCAGAGTACTCATATCCGGGGCATGCCTGACCTTCCGTCTGGCTAACTTCTTCTTTTTGAATTGCGGCTTGGAAGGTTTCTGTTTATCTTCCGGTTTTATTGTGGAGTCAGATGAGCGGTGTGAGTCCTTCTCTGGTTTCACGTGCTCCTCCGATGTGCGCTCTGAACGTTCACCTTTCTCCAAACGTTTATCAGATGATTCCGGAAATTAACAAGACAAAGGTGTATCAGTATCTTGATACCTGTCAGGAGGTGTAATATTATCATGATTTCAGAGATTATATTGTTTTTCAGTGGCTTCCGGTTGAGGAAACCCACCCCGTGATTTTATTTTGTCTTTATTTTTCTTATTATCTCACTTCTTCTTCATTGAAGAATCAGGTGCTTGCTAGAGTTATCCTTTTCGGAATTACCCCTTAGTTGTGGTTTTCCGGGTCTGGGTCCCAAATTATCTCTACCTAGCGTCGCATAGATTTCGTAGATAATTTTAGGTAATTCGCCCTCCTGCTGTGAAGGAGTCCAATCCCTTAAGCGTTGCCGTATAGCCAATGCTGCTGCTTCCCCCTTTATGTTACTTAACATAATGGAAGACACTGCGGCAAAACTGCCCATCAGTTTAATCCTCATGTCCAGGGCAGGTGCTGCCCCATACTCATTCTGGAGCGGTTTCAGCACCTCAGGCAAAACAGCCAGAGAAGGGGTACCATGTGTTCTGGTATATACTGCAGCAAAGACCGTACCCTAATTTGTGCAGTCTTCCACAGGGGGAGCCATCCCCATCGGCAAGCAAATAGTTAATATTCTGTGTTTTCCTTGCGGGCCTGTATGGGGAAACACTGCCTCAAGCTGGCTGTTTTTGTGCAATGCAGAACAAAATCTCCTCCCGCCTAAAGGGAATTTTTCCCATGACTGAATTTAGTGTTTCTGGGCTGATGTCCGGGGTAGCCAATTGGGGTTGTGCAACTTCAGCAGCCCGTGCAGGGGTAAGTGTCAATACCCGCATAGTGAACTTTGCAAGACTTCTGTATATTGTTACTAAGTCTTTATAGTGTTTGCACCTCTGCTGTTGGTAAATGATCAACATTAGAATTCAGTGTGTATCAGGCTAAGACTGGCCATGTTGCTCCCTCATTGCTGAGCGGACAAAGTCTAACATTTGCTGTTGTGTGTGGGAGGGTGCTTTAAACCAATTTATGTGTTCTTGGTACGTGAGAGTTATCTCTATTTCTTCGTACGGAGTTTACTCATCTGGTATTTCATCCTCACTGTAGGTGAGAAATAGCTGTGTAACATTGTTTGCAGCTGGGAATATAACCATGGAATAGAACATATCTGTCCTAAATACTTCGTGTGCCTCAACCATGAAGGTAATATTTACACCCCTGACCGGAAGACATTGGTGAAATAGTTTCAGGGTAACTGCATGTCTACAGTTCCCAGCTATATTTAATGCCTGATTTATTTCGTTGTCAGACATATTTTGCAGAAATGAATTGCAGAGAGGTTAACACAGTGGGACTAATAGATCCTTTCATGCTTGAATTACCTACAGCCAATACATAGGTGTTGCTTACTCAGCTGAGGAGGATTACCCTACCACTACGGACATCTTCAGTTGGAGGTAAGTAGGGGTCTCTGAGAAGACACGATTGAACTACTCAAGCGATCCATTAAATAGGAACCTAACCAACGTTTTTAATCAGCGCCAGCTTCCTTTGAGCCATTACTAGTGTTTAACGAAGCCCTTACTGATGCCCTTCTGGCAATCAAGCCTCAAAATGCAAGGTTTATCTCTACTGCTTCCAGACAAATCCTCTGCATACGGAATTGAAAAGAATTAATGCCTTCAGAAAGAGAATACTTTCTTTAGCCAGTTTGCCATTCAGATCCGTTAATGCAGTTTGCCTTCTGGAAGGTACATGGCCAAGGACATATTGCCAGCCATCCTAGAAGACACAAGGGCCTATTTAGCCTAGACGATACATTCTGCATCTGCAGCTACTGGCACCAGTCTCGTGCTCAGGCGGCATGTCTGGATGCAATCAACTGGGGTTTCTGGAGACATGTAAGCTTCCGTGTCCTTAATGGTCATGCCTTTGTGACTTCAGGTTATTTGGAGAAAAGACAGATTCAGCACTAGAATATTACAAGGAGAGTTGCACCACACCTTGCTCTTTGGGGTTCTTGATGCCAGCTAAACAATTTGCAAACAACACAGAAACATCTGAGGGGTAGCTTATGGACTACTGTCATGTAATTTCCACCCGATGGTAGGAACTGCGTGTATGTGGACAGCGTAAACATTAGGATGGTGCCAGACTGATTCTATGTACACCTTCAGGATATGTTGTCCTATAGACCAGTTAGCTCATTGTTCCACCATAATCCCCCCTAAACCTAGTTGGGCAGCAAATGGTTCTGGAAACCACTGAACATGACAACCCTGGTCCCCCAGAAGTCTGGTAACAGATATAAAGCCCTTTTGCTCAGTCACTCATGCTCTAGTACTCTCAGAAAAATATACAAGGAATACTCAGAGGGACGTTTTCAATATTTATTGAGCCAGCGTGATTTTTGTATAAAATATATGTTCTGCAATGATCAGTAGACAGAAGCAAATGAAAGTTACTAGAAACACCAGAACAGTGAACAGAATAAACAATGTACATATGCAGCCATAAAAAACAATATAGAGAATTGGTTGTACTCCTACTATGCAGTCCCTAATCTAAGTGTCTAGGGCGAGTGTGTGTATTTACAGCCAAGAATCCCCGTACTGGTTACCTGATGGGAAAGAATGTAAGTCGCTGTCATGGTCACGAGCTGGACACTCTTGCGAAGAAGTCAACAAGAAGTTGGGCCGAAGCGTAAGCAAATCGCTCCTCTGCCTAAACCCAGAAATGCTTCTTTGTTTATAATGAAAAGCATCCTTGCGAGTCCTGTGCAAGCCAGCATTGTTTTGGTCTATAGATAGCCATGTCGCCCCATGGATGAAAAATAGAACGACATTTGCACAATGTGTGTCGAAACCTTGTACGTGGTGTTCAAGGAATTGTGATGTTAGGCAAAGCAGAATCTGTAAGCGAAGCAGTTTCAGAGAAACGAATCCAACACTGTCACGCATGCAAATGTGTGGAAAAGGTAATTGTGTGAAAGGGAAGGCAACCTAAGAAAACATGCCCATGATAAAAGATGGCATTGGTTCTATGTGGGCCTACCTCGGACACAACACTACAACCTGTACTGCAAAAGCCAACACAGTAATTTCGAGGCTGCAGCCGTGTCACTGGCAGAAACTGCTTTAACCAGCAGTGACAGTAATCCTTCAATTCTCCTCCACCATCCCCTTCCCCCGTTGCAGTGATTACAAAACTGCTTTTTGATTGCTATCTCTAGCTTGGTCGATAGGAGTCAGGATACAACATTTCCTCCCTGGCTGAAGAAACATAATTCAGACAGTGGGTCTCTCAGACTGTACAAAAGGGCTACATCTTGCTGTTTAATTCCTCCTACCCCAAAATCCACCCACACTGAAGTGACTTTCGGAAGAACATTCTACAACACTGAAGCAGGAGGAACTTTCTGTGTTAGGGATGGATAGGTACATGAAAGTAGGCGATTTGGAGATCAAGGGACGACATATGTAATCTCATTTGTTGAGGAACTGCAATATGTTTTGGAGCTTAATCATGTGAAAGAATTGTTTCTTGAGAAATGTGTTGAGCTCCTTCAAATCGAAAATTGGTCTCCACTGCCTTTACTTCTTGCATAGTAAGAAGAAATGGGAGAGTTCTGGAAACGGGGAACTCTCTCCATCACCCCCTTTTGCAGCATTGTTTTGATCGCTGATCTGAGGATGGGTAAATGTTTCTGGATGTATGGATGAGATGGAGTTGGGGGGAGGGATTTGCATAAATTCTAACAGGTGTTCGAATTGAATAAGGTCTAGGACCCATTGATCCGTTGTGATGTGTCTCCAACGATTAAGGTGTTTGGGTATTCTTGCTGGTATTTTGGGAAGAATGAAAGGGGAGTGGCTTGCGCCTGATGGGTCACTGTCTACAATTGGTGTCTTTGCTCTGTTGTCCTGACTTTCCTCTGAGGGGAGGGTGGTAATATGCCGCTGACGGTGGTTGTCGCTGTTGATATTGTGAGCGGAATTGTTAAGTATTGGAGGAATATGTTGGATAACGGTATTGCTGATATCCTCCATGAAAGAAAGGTTGACCTCGTCCTTGGGCGCCTCGAAAAAAGCACTCTTTATACTGTTAAGTACCCAAAGATCGGGCAGTGTCAGTATCTGTTTTGATGGTTTGCAGAGCCTCAACATGCTTTCCAAACAAAGCCTCTCCATCGTACGGCAGATCAAATATGTGATTGGAAATTGGTCGGCGTAGGACCACTGCGGCAGCAAGCTGCCTAAAACTGTGGAGGCAATATCCATGGTGCAGTCGATTATCTCAGAAGAGGAATGTTGACCTTCCAAGCAACACCTTCTTTGCTTTTCCTCTACCTGTTCAGGAAGCTTGTCCATATACGGGGCTATAGGGTTATATCTGACTAAATATGACTACTTTTGGCGGTCATAGTGGCCAAGGAGGGCTAAAGAATTTGCAGCTCTTATTGTGAGAGTTGACATAGATGAAAACCACTTGTCGATGTTATCTGAACGCCTACCATCTTCAAGGGCGTGTGGAAGGATTCCGTGATCTTCGTTATGCCGCCTGGGAAAGGTCTAAGTCTGGTTTAGGTTGACCCCTAAGGCAGGCAGGTGCATCCTCCGGGGCCTTATACTACTTGTCCACCTTGGGCAATACTGCTGGTACTGTAGCCAGGTTGCACATAATATTTATGCCTTGACTCCATACATAGTCATTGGTGGGCATGGCTTTTACTGTTTTGTGAAAGGGCTCCTTAAAATCATACAGGAAACAATCCTGTTGCGTGGCACTCATGAGAAGGTCAAAGTGAGTGGCCACCCTCTTTAGGAGTCAGTGAAAACCTCCTATATCCTCAGGAGGTGAGTCAATATATATATATATATATTTTTAAAACTTTTTACTGTTAGAAAACAGAGTCAATATTTGAGGTGATCGAGATGATGGCGTCGGCAGGACATAGTCATACCATTTATCATGGTGATCCTGTAGCTCACCTTCTTCCCTGTCCTCATCTGATGAGGTTGCGTGGTGTAATGGTAGCACAGACGGAGATCAGTGCACTGGTGTAGGAGGAGGTAGAGTAACAGTTGGCTGAGGAGTGAGAGGTTGATAAGGCACAGAAGCTGTTATGACAAGAGCATGGTGACCTGGACTAGAGACAGGCGGGAAGTGAGTCGGATACCATAGCCTGTAAATCAGTCAGGAGAGTGGACGGTACACATACAATATCCTGCTGGTATTGCTGAGGGTGGTGATAGCCGTGCGAGTAGTAGTCCTACTCATAATATTCCGCTTCACCTGAGTAATCCTGGCATTTTACATCATGAAGCTCAAAGGGGCTCTGAGCTGCTCCATAAAGGCTGTCTTCATCCGAGTCTTCTTGATCCAGAAGGTGTGATGGGAGCAGTAAGGACACCTTACTCGGGGAGTTAAGAGATGGTGTAATCCATTTTAAAAATTTCTGTACCGGAGTCATCGATGATATCAACAATGAAAGAGACAATGTAGACGGTCTCTTGATTGTCGACGGTTGGATCATCGACAGGTTAGGCTCTGTAGACTGGAAGGCATCAGTTGTCAAAGGACCGGTCGTCGGTTGCTGTGTTATCGATGGTGGAGTCCTCGACAAGCGCTACGTCAATGAGGGGGGGGGTCTGCCATCAACAACGGTGTTGATGATGCTGCCACAGACACCAGGATGGTGTTAACTGTAGACACCACTGAGGATGTGGAGGAGGGCGTTGTCGATGTCTTCGTTGCCGGAGATGCCGTTGACGAGCCATCCGTCGGCGGTGCTGACGCCGGTTTTTTGAAGACGTGTTGTACCACAGGAGGAGGTGTTAGGGGCTCTGAAGCTATTTTGACGAGAAGTCTGGTGTCTTTTTCTCCTTTGTAGATGGTGGTAGGGCATGTTTGTGATGCGACCTGGAGGGGCTTCTGTGCTTATGAGCACAAACAGTAGACTTTTTTGAAGCCTTTTGTAGAGGTATGAGGCAATGGATCCTTTCTGGCTCTTTTAACAGGCGTTTTAAAAGTTGACATAGAGGAGGTGTCGCTTTCTGCATCAGAGAGAGGGTTGTCTCTGGACCTTTTGAGTTTCTGCAGCCAGAGAAGGAGACTTCCTTCTCTAGCCTTTAAAGTCTTATTAGAAAACGTGTGACATACCTTCCAGTCCTTTGTTTTATGTTCCGGATACAGACAGTATATACAGTCTTTATGAGGGTCATCAATGGGGAGCTTCTTCTTCTAACAAGTGCCACAGGAACTGAAGAGCCCCTTTGTTGGTGTCTTCGGCATAGTGGAAACAAGTTTGAAGCACCAAAAGACCAAGTGCAGGTAGTTGTAGAAGGAAACCACTGATGTAGAATAAAAAACGCAATGAAAATCTCCTTTACATAGTTGTGACTGAAGAAAACTGAGCAGAGCTCAGTGGAGACTCCATAGCATGACATGCGGTGGAAAATCTGGGGCACTGCTGCATCTCTCAGGAAGGTTCTAAAGGATGGTATTATCTGATTGGTTGACTTTTATGTTTGGTCCTTTTTTATTAAGGACAGTGATTTGTTACTAAACAAAAGGCTTTAGGCCTGTATGTTCTATTGTCTTTTGTGACATTGCTTTTATAAGGTACAGTGGACTCCCATCTCGACGACGGATAATGATTCAAGCATGTGAATCTTTGAAAGTTTCAAAACTGGAGCTAAATGCACTTAACTTGCCAACTGAGTTGGTGATGTCATCCTTTAGTTGAGCTATGATGGCTCTGGGACAAACTTATTGCCTAATGTGGTGCCTGATGCTCCAACCCCTTAAAATCAAACTGCCTGATGTTCTTTTGCATGTTCTTTCATTAGCCCAGTAAAGCCTTGAGGTGGGCATAGTGACAGTCGCGGCCGGAATGACTCGCGAGTGGGGGGGCAGAGGGTCGCATGGGGAGGGGGACGTGCGGGGGGAAGGTTTGATTTAAAATAAAAAACGTACCTTCGCCGGCCCGGTCCCGCGTCGACAGTCCCGCGTCGTCCTCTGCAACAGGAAGCAGGCAGCTTCCCTCCCCTCCCCTAAGCCAATCACAACGCTGCAATGGCAGCGTTGTGATTGGCTGGGACGCCGACCGCACAGGTGCCTATGGGGAGGCCATTTTCTCCATGTAGGCTGCATGCAGCCTACATGGAGAAAATGGAGAGTGCGCATGACTGGTTTGGTCGGCCCCAGAGGGCCCACCAAACAGGGCTAGCCACTCCTCCCCTGCCCTCCCGTCCACCCCCAACCAAAACCTTCTGCTTTCTCGCACTGCGAGAAGCAGAAACATAAAATGGTATTTATAATACCATTTTAAGTTTCGCTCCTCCGCCCACGTGGAGGAGCCGCCCCTGCATAGTGAAAAAGTATTTGTCCATTCTTCTGGCCTTTTTTGTGTTTGTATAAAGCATCTGTCGTGATGTGGTTTATGAAAGGTATGACTCACATTAGAATTTTAGAATTGCGTTAAATAAGAAAACAACTTGGCTTATGGTCTAGCAAGGCATTTTTACTGTTATTTTACATCATTGCATAGATGTTACTCCTTGTCCTCTAATTATAGTTAAAACCCTTTATTTATAGCTACTGCACATGAAAAACATCTTGGCATAAACTCTATTTGCAGAACTGTTTAGTGTAATATGCTATTTATTATCAATGCATTTGTAAGAGTAGCATAATGAAAAACTCATAGCTTTGCATCTTGTAAATAATTTCCCCTCTCCACACTCAACAGTGACTCTAAATCCCTGTGGTAAATACAATGTAAATTACACAACATGTAAAAAACTTTGCACCAATACATCAACAATGTTAGCATGCTGTGCTTTTTTTCTTCAACAGTGTCAAGTTAAATCATCACGGAGAGAATAAAACAACAAAGCACCTACGATAACATAAATCCACATTTGGATATCAATGTCGCTTTTCTTAATGCAAACTGCATTTATTTTCAGGTAATTAGTGAACTTCTTCGTCCATGTTCAAATATATACCTAGTGAAGCTATTCTAACTTTCCATGAAGTTTTACATCGCTGGCTGTTTATGCATGAAGCACGTATTTATGAGGATTTCAGAAATGTAATCCTTCCTATACCGTCATAAATTGGCACACATTAAGGCACGAAAAAACGGTTATTGAGCACATCAAAATTTTAGTGCACTGTTAATCAGTATGCTGGGTTAAAGGGCATGGCTAGTGAGGTTACTTTCATTTTATGGATTAAGGGGCATATTTACAAAGAATTGGCATAGGGCAGAGCCGCAAGCCAATTTGGTGTGCTGCCCTATGCCAATTCGAAAGGACAAGAATGCACCGTATTTATAAGATACAGTGCATTCCTGTCCTTTCAGCCAGCGTTGGCGCACATTTTGCAGCTGCGCGCCAACGCAAGCACCCTTGCACTATGGTGCAAGGGTGTCTGTGTTGTTCGCACTATTGCTTTTGTGCATAAAGGGGCACTTTCTTGCGCAAAAACAATCACAAAAGGCGTTTCCATCTTTCTATGTGTGCTGCAAAATGCAGTACACATGGGAAGAGGAAAAACAAAGAGAAATGTAAACATTTCTCCTCGTTACGCCTGTTCTAGAGATGTGCAAGGTTTTGGCGCTGCCCCAGGTTTACCTGATGTTGTAAATCTGAAGCTGCATCAAATTTCGTGGGTGTTGAGTGGGAATTCCCATGGAACGCCTCTTTCGCGCAGAGTAAGGCAACGCAGCGACTTGCACTGCCTCGCCTTAGTCCATATTTACAGGCCAGGAAAATCCACGCAGGGTGGCTTGTTTTTAGATATGGCTAAGCTCTGTGCGCCACCGGAACATCACAAAAAGTGACGTTCTGGCGGCGCACAGGGCTTGTAAATATGCCCCTTAATCTGTTTAATGGTTTCCAAAGCAATGGGCTCGGCTACATCAAAAACCCCAGAAGCAAATTCGGGAAAGCAAAAATCTACTTAGCAGCAACCATACTCAACTGAGTGACAACTCAGTAATCGAATCTTCCCACCCAATTCATCCACCGAAAGATCAGCTTTGGACAAAATGTGACGTTGATGATAAACCAAGTACTTTCTTAATAAATAAAATCAGTCACCATGGATGTTTCATGCGGCATATTCTATGTGGCTACTCTTTTAGTGTTATCTGTGAGTGGTCTAGGTATATGACATGAAGAAGTCTGACGATTATGGGCCATGTGAGTTCCCTACACTCATATGATAGACAGTTCAGGCAAGGAGCCATGATCCTCTGTTCTGGTAGTCTGGTTTTACCACACAGTGCTGCGATTGCCTGTCGAGCAGCTTACAGGGCTAAAGCCATCTTGTACCCCTGTGCGAGTGTTTGTGGGTATGTGTGTCTATTCGGTAGCCCTGATTATGTGTATGCAGGTAATCTGGGTACGGTTGCTTAAAATATCTTAGAGATTGCGTCCAGGATTCCTTTCCATTATGCAGCTAGTTTTGGGCAGTGCAGCAGCAAAAGACGTTTTAATGCATAGGTAAAGTGGGCTCTGGCCCAGGGACCCAGCCTTTCAGGGGACCCCTGATAGGGCCAGCTCGGTTCTGCAGAGTCTTGTCCTGATGAGTTTGAATATTCTTCAACAAATTGCTTTAAATACTATTTTCCTTTAATTTATTTTCAAAGTGGGTGAAGTGGGGGAGCCTAATGCAGACATTTTGCAGAGAAATGTTGTGTTTGTTTCATGCAACATTAATAGAAAAAGTTTCTTTTAGAGCAAAACAGGACCTCGCTTAGGACAAAGGGACAGGGTCACAGAGATTATTTGCAATAATATTAGTGAGCTGCTGCTGTTACAATATTGAAAACACACGACATTATCCCTGAATATTAGATGTAAACACATTTAGAATTTGGGCCAATGTGTCTGTGCGCTGTCAGTGGGACCTAGCCAAAGAAGGCATGAAAGAGTTGAAATTGCATTATAAATTCAAATCCGTTCCAAACAGGAACCCCCAAAATATGTTTTGCCTAGGGCCTCAAAAATCCTTAAGATGTCAAGATAGGAAACCAGTGTCCCCATACCCTCTCCGCAGTGTTCTGTTGTTTGAGTGTTGAGTGTAGTTTGCCAGGGTGAGGTACTAGTATCGTGAAACCTTGTCCATGGCTTTCCATACTGGAGAATAATACTAGCACATTTATATGATCTAAATCAGATTTCCTCGCACTCCTCGTTAGGCAGAGTATATCTCGATTCTTCCTCCCACCATTTTCTTCTGGGGGTTTTCTCCACTACTACTGGTTCCAGGAGGAACCTACAAATGTTTGATATACGAGTTTCTTGTCTCCTCTTTTATGTCAGCTATTTCTCAAATGCAGTTAAAGGTCGACTTACTAAGGCCAAACAATTTGGTGGAAGGCCCAGTGCAAATCTAATGGCAGAGTAACTTCTCTAGCTAAGGTTGTGCAATTTGAAAGCCTCGAATGATATAATACTTTCTTCACTGAAGAAGTCACAAGGTTTCCCACGCCCTAGGTGGTTTGACTTTTTAGATTTCACTTTTAAACGTATAAGTGAAAACTCACAAAAAACACAGTTCGAATTTTCGATATAGAGTACCATGACAGACACATATGGGTGTCAGCATTACTTCTAACGTCATGTATCTCAATGTACAAACATTTATTACTAGATTGACCATCTGTGAAAGGTCCCCACAGAAACAATATCTATGTTGCTCCCCAAAACAATCAGGGGAGTTATGGGGAAAGATGGAGAAGAAGAACCTGGATTTTATGTGCAGTACACACAACTTTTCCAGGTATGCCTCCATCAACGATCCCTTGCAAGCAGCCCCAGCATGGTCAGGGGTAGCACACATTGTGTCCGATAACCTGAGTGTTACATTTCATCTGTGTATTTATCGGTACCTGCAAATCCCTGTCCTAATTTGGAGTGTAATATTGTGAGAAACGAATATAGGCTCTACTCTAATAGACAACTTTCAATCTCACTGGATGCCAAAGAGATGCTTCCACCTAAAGCGCCAGCAAGGCCTTCTTGGGCTTATTTAGCTGTCACGGTCTCTTCGTGGTTCAGCGGTTCACAGTCTGAAAAAAATAAATACGTGCACTCTCTGGGTAGATCTTACCTCTTTGGCGAGCAGCCAGGAGCACCATCTGTTTCCTTCGCACTGACATTCTGCAATAATGGTACCTCCCATTTCAGTTCTGTTGTTCCCAATTTTCTTTTGGAGCTTTGCTCACCTCTGAATCAATAACACTGTATTTTCGTGAGCAGGGATGTACCAACAGACTTCCAGTATGCCCTCCACATGGACCAAGAAGGGTACGAAGCAGTCTTTAAATTCGTGCGGAATTATTTTTTGGACTGCAGATTTCCCACTACTAACTCCAGATTTTGGACCTTCACCGTAGCTTCTTATATATTGTGTTCTTCTGGATCAGCCTCATATTCATTGTAGGGAGGGTCTCTCTTATTGTTTGGACTTTTTTGTCCATAGACTTGCAAATGTGATAGAATTCCTGCAGTGTTTGCAATAATCAGAATTCACTCTGGCACAGCCTTCTGTCACAGGAGCTTCCGCATTTATTTTCTTTCGCTTTTCAACGACACTGAGGTTGAAAGTTTTCTATTAATTTCCCTTTCCTCCTCGCCTTCTTTAGGTGGCATATTGCAGTCCTTATTTTTGGTACTCTCATGCTTCAGGCATTCTTAATCTGGTGCTCTCTCTCCTCAGCCTTTCGGCCTCAGAGCGACACCTACCCCTGATGACTTTTCCTCCCAGCGGTCCCCGCGCCCATGTCCCAGCACCTTAGACAGAGTGCAATGCTCCAGTAAGCCGCTGCCTCTCAGGAGTATTAGTCGCCTACCTCCCTCTAGATGTGTGAATCTGACGCACTCGTTAAGTGGCTGTCTCGTTGACTCCCACTACATCCTGAAGCTCTCATCTCTGACAGACCACAAGTTGGCAGGGGCCATCACATGAAGGTCTTCATCAGGGGAGGCAGCATTTGACCGTGGTTTTAGTGTCCAGTAAGCATTAGCAGAAGGAAGCAGGTGGCATCTGCCGGTTCAGCACCATGGGCTGATTTCAGCAAGCTGCTTCACAGGCTCCCTCTGGCTCCCAAACCTCCACAAGGATCAGCCCCACTGGAGCACGAATCGCCACGTTTGTTTGGAAGCCCAACTGCTTACGTCCCTGGGAATTTGCCTTTTAGGCTTTTAAGACCATTATTTGATCTTTCGGTAGTGAAATGTCTATCTAATATGTGAGATTTTTGCGAGTTCACTTTTCAAATATGACCGCGTACAATATGCTTTGATTTCTGAAGCAACCAAAATAATCAGATCTGCAATTGAAAGGACATCATCAGCACATGTTGACAGCTTGTAGATGTCTTATACTATCTAAATACCTTTCAAAGCTTTGTTATGTCTCATACTGTTTGGCATTGATTCCATTATAAGGGGAAGGTGAGGACAACTCTGCTGTATCCGCCTTCTGCATCTTACAGACGTGGAGCACCTGCTGTTGACTCTAGAAAAAGCTGTGGACTTTATATAGCAGCAGAGTATGCACATGCAAAATTGATGGCTAAACTAGAGGACTCAAGTGTTTTGTGCAAAAAGTACTAATTCACGTGGTCAAATGCCTTTTCTGCATCTGACAGAGAAAGGGCTTCTGTCGCCATTCTACAAATATTGTCTACAAGGTGTAAAATCTTGTTTACATTGTCCCCACAGTTTCTGAAATGAACCAGGACTGATCAGGGTTTGTTATCCTAAGCAGAATCAGGCTTAATCTAGCAGCAAGAATGACCCTCAAGATTTTGCATACTCAATCAATAAAGACTGGTCTATAAGACTTACAGTGTGTGCGGTCCTTACCAGGCTTGGGGATGACTGTTACCATGGCGTTTCTCATTGATGATGTTGTTATATGTTCATTTGTTAAGGAATTGAATACTCTAGTCAGCGTAGGAGCTATGACTCAGCAAAAGGGCTTGTTAAAAAGTGGAGAACAGTCATCAGGCCAGAGGGATTTGTTCAGTTTAAGTTTCGAGATGCTAGATATGATCACTTCTGTTTGTGTAGGCTGTTTTAGTCTCAATATTCTTTGGCTGAACCTGTGCCTGTGGGTATATGTCCACTGATCAGGGACTCTACACTCTCCCTGCTACAATATCTCAGAAAAGAATCAGAAGGTGTTTGCTATGCCTGGGTAATCCCACATTAACCTCCCTATTGATGCTTCACTGCCACTAAACTGTCTCTGACTATATTTGCTTGGAGTTTACATTCAAGGAGTCTGCTTGTATTATTCCTCCACTGTCGTATTCTTGCCTTGCCCAGACAGAGCAAATTCCATTGAATCTGTGCCTAAGACCTTCACCTGCGATCTTATCGCGCATCATCATTTGCCATATCATTTTTGAGCCTGTTTGTGGTTCCCTTCAAGGTCCTTCAATAGCTGTTCTAAATTATCTTCAACTTTGGCCCTTTCTTTATTTCTTCTAGCCAAAGCTAATATAAGGCTCTCCTCTAACTACAGTTTTCAGCCATCCAATAATGTGCTATCATTGACTTCCTGTATATTGCTTTCAGCCAGGTATTTGCAGATGCAGCCACTGACTTCTTCCTGAACCATCTTGTCCTGCAATAGGCCATCTTTCAGCTCCCATCTCTGATCTAGATGTGGGTTTACTATGGACAAAAATCAAAGAAGTCCAGGCAAGGTATGATAAAACTATGTAACCTACATCTGATTTTTGCATATATAACAGTATTGATGCTGCGCAAAAAATGGTCTAGCATGGTACATGTATGCTGAGTTGCTGAACAGACTGTGTAATCAGTGTCATGAGGATATCAGTCTTATTAGACACATAGGATACTGTGGAAGAAACGCATACTCAGCAGGATTCTCAGCCGCACTGGCCTTTACTCACAATACTATACAGCTTCACAACACTCTCTCTGCCGAGCACACATACCCCTCTGCCCTTGTGCACTGTGGGTCTGAGCCTTGTGCACTGTGGGTCTGATCAGTATTGTTTATTAAGGCCTCTTCTTGGTCTTGACAGATGGCTGCTTCTACAATGCCATGCAGCTGTACCTTGTATCTGTCTTTCTTCTTCGAACATCCTGCGTGCCAATCCTCATGTCTCTTGTCTGGCTCCTGTGTACTTTTCGACTGTACGATCTCTCTCTCTCGATATCTCTCTCGATCTCTCTCGGTCTCTCTCTCGATCTCTCTCTCTCTCTCTCTCTCTCTCGATCTCTCTCTCTTGATCTCTCTCTCGATCTCTCTCTCTCTCGATCTCTCTCTCTCGATCGCTCTCTCGATCTCTCTCGATCTCTCGTCTCGCTCTCTCGATCTCTCTCGATCTCTCGTCTCTCTCTCTCGATCTCTCTCGCTCTCGATCTCTCTCTCTCGATCTCTCTCTCTCGATCTCTCTCGCTCTCGATCTCTCTCTCGATCTCTCTCTCTCGGTCTCTCTCTCTCGATCTCTCTCTCAAACTCTCTCGATCTCTCTCTCGATCTCCCTCTCTCTCTCGATCTCTCTCTCTCTCGATCTCTCTCTCTCGATCTCTCTCTCTCTCGATCTCTCTCTCGATCTCTCTCTCGATCTCTCTCTCTCTCGATCTCTCTCTCTCGATATCTCTCTCGATCTCTCCCGATCTCTCTCTCTCGCTCTATCTCTCTCTCTCTCTCTCTCGATCTCTCTCTCTCGATCTCTCTCTCGATCTCTCTCTCTCGATCTATCTCTCTCGATCTCTCTCTCCCTCTCTCTCTCTCTCGATCTCTCTCTCTCTCGATCTATCTCTCTCGATCTCTCTCTCGATTTCTCTATCTCTATCTCTCTCGATCTCTCTCTCGATCTCTCTCTCTCAAAATCTCTCTCTCTCTATATCTCTCTCTCGATATCTCTCTCTCGATAATATATATATATATATATATATATGATCAAGACCGCGATGTAGCGGTCGAAATGCGTCATGGACGTAAGGCAGATGCCTTGTGAATTTTTTTTCATTTGAGAATGAAGCCTGAATAAAGCACTTTTTGAGTATATCAACGTTGAATGGCGGCAGTGGAAATCTGCTGTTTGCCAGGATTGTGTTGGATATATATATATATATATATATATATATATATATATATATATATATATAAACATAAAGCAACCATATACAGAGGGATCGAGGTAATACACTACCGCACCGAACGTCCAAATTAGTTGGGCAAATTATTAATCTATGTGTGGTGCATCGAACTAGGAGTACAACCTCTCTCTACTCCAATTTGAAAACAATTTTCAAAATAAACATTTTCACCAGTGGTCCAGCACACACAATGCTATAAGAAATATGTCCAATTATTGAGAGTCCGGCATATATTCATCAATGATTTGTACTGGGAGCATATCCGAGAAACTGATACACGATGTAAAACATAGCATCTGACAACAGTATCTCAGCTCAAATATTCTTTATTCATTTTCTTCATCTTTAAAAACGCCTTTGTGTAATGATTATAGTAGCCAAAGCGTTTCGTCCTACACGGACTTCTTCAGGCTTCCAATTTGTGTACTGAAATATTTAGTTGTGAATTAATAGACCAGTTCTGATGTTTTTTTGGTATCGAGTCCTTCTGTATAGTATCAAACATTTGCTAGAAACGTCTCTGGCATGGTCGTGGATCAAGCTTGATGTCGGATGAAATGCGTTGGCCACTGGTGGCAAAAAAATAAAATAAAGATATATATATATATATATCCATATCCATCAGTCATCCATTATCAAGAACATCCCATACAGAGAATTCTTAAGGATACGTAGGATCTGCTCACAAGAAGAGGAATGGAAGAAACACAGCAATGTTACATCTCGGAGGTTTAAAAGAAGAGGCTATACCCAAGAAACAATCACCTCCTGCCTTAATAGAACTGCACAAAAACAAAGAATAGACTTATTGAAAACAAAGATAGAAATTAATATCTCTGAACCAATCCGTCTGAATACAACATTCTTGGCGGAAGCTAAATATATCAAAAAGATCTTAAGGAAGAACTGGAATATCTTAAGATTCGACCAGACAGTGGCTAACATCATGGGTAATCACCCCAACATAACTCTAAGACAAAGTAAAAATTTGAAAGACAAATTGGTATATAGCAATTTCCGCAAAAAAAAAAGAAGTGTTTCAAATTGCTTGAAAAAAACCGTTTTTTCCAAATGTAATAATTGCAAAGTGTGTCAAATCGCAAAACATCTAAAACAGATTTTATTTGCTAACAAACAGGAATGGACAATAAACCAACACATAACATGTAATAGTCAATATGTGGTGTATATCATTGAATGTCCTTGTGGCTTGAAATACGTGGGAAGTACTGTATGCAAACTTAAACAGCGTATTTTGGAATATGTGCGTGCAACAATAAATAAAGATCGAAGCAACGCAGTGGCCAAGCACATGGAGTCCCATCATGACAGTGATTGGAAGGAATTTAAATTCTACGCAATTGAACAAGTAGAACGTCATGAGCGGGGCGGTGACCGTGAACGCAAATTAAGACAACGTGAATAACGGCACATCTTAAACCTACGTGCTTTCACCCCACATGGCCTGAATCAGAACTGTACATACATTTGTAATATATTGATTATATTTTGACTTCTCTCACGAAAAAGATTACATGAACTGGCTGCTTTTATGGCTCACCTAGCACATGTCACTTTTACACAAATGAGGCGGGTTATAAAAAACTTGACCGTATACATATATATGTAATAATATGAATACGAAACAATAATTGCGGCACCAGCTTAAATCTTATCCCTGCTAATAACATGAATTGTGAAATACCTAGCAGTACGATCTAGCAGAGAACGCTATACACATATATATGTAATAATGTGAATACGATCCAATAAATGGGCACCAGCTTAAACTTTATTTCTGCCCTAAATACCATGAATTGTGAGATACCTAGTAATACGATCCAGCAGAGGGCGCTCAAAATCATTTGAAAGATTAATGACAAATTAACTAGTAATGCTGCAGCAATGAGAACTTTCAATTGGTGTCAAAGTGATATGATTTGATCTCACGATATCAATATGATAACATACCCTTACACTAAAGTAAGAGGTATTGGTATCCTCTAATATAATTAATTGGATTGTAAGAAAATATTTCATAATAATATAACTAGACCTCAGTTTAGGCAAAAGGCGCAAGGTACCCCAGAGGATTTCAATGATCATAGCACTGCCGGTAATATTCACGCAGGGATTCACATTCCAATCGGCAAATTATTTATACAAACTTGAGAAATAATATCATCGCCTTAACATTTTAGGAATGCATTGTTTGAATTCACACTTTATCTTTCACATTCACTATTGATTCACTTTGTGCACTACACATACCAGAATCCTGCGGGGGTAGCGTACAAGAAATTATGTTATCTTAAGTGGTACTTAACAGCTGTTCCAAATTATGTTGCATCTACCCATGACCAAGGTCTTAGCAAGACTGAAACGCGAAGGGAATTCGTTGGTCTCTGTAAGATGGACTGTTTGATATGATGGAGTAATGGAATAAAGAAAATTACTTATCTTCACTCGTCACTGCGATCCGACTTCTTTTTGAAGTATTGTGTCTGATATATATATATATATATATATATATATATATGTATATATATATACACGTATATATGTACATATACATATATGTCTGTGTGTATATATATATATATATATATATTTTTTTTTTTTACTCCAGAAAGGCTCGGTTTTCGCTGCATTTAGCGGCGCCTCATTGATGCGGTGCAACTCCACAGCTGAGCCCAGCCGTAATTTATTTCCACACGAATCCTCCCACTTGAAAGGACACACGGAGCGCACTCACGAAAAGGTTCTCACAGCATTTATTAATCTTTCTAATTCATTCCACGGGTCAATCCACAGTTGCAAACCAACGCGTTTCGGTCTCCACGAGACCTTGGTCACGGTTGAATTTTCAGATGTTACCCAACATACTTATTTTTGAAAAAGGTCACATGACTTCCTGTCAAATCAAACCATTTTTTTCTAAAAGGCACTTGGCATTCTGGTACCTGTAGTTTAAATTCAAAAACATTACGTGCTTTCGTTTTTGAAATATTAAATAGAATTCCAACAATGTGTACACTGAGCTCTCTTTACTCAAACATTATTATAGATGTATCGCCCTCTAGTGGGGTTTGATACTTGATTCTCCCATTATAATGTTGAGACTAACACAATCTTGTGATATTCCCTCTAGTGGGAAGACAAATAACTATTTGCATCACTCAAAAACTAATTTGCCAAAATTGCCATAACTGAAGAAAATAAAATTAAACTAAAAATGTGACTTTAAAATTTGGGCTATATCCCAAATGCAGGGTAAGCGAAAACACAATAATTCCTAATTTTCAAATGTACATAAAGTTCTTCATCCTGGTTAAGACCGTGTGGCATATATGTTCGTAGTGCAAGTATTTGTCGAGATTCCTTTTGCCGCAATTTTCTTTCACGGTTTCCCCCTCTCACATGTTGTTCCACAGATTCTATACCATAAAATCTCAACTGTTTCCAGTCACTGTTATGTGCTTGCTCCATATGCTTAGCCACAGCATTGCTTCGGTCTTTCGCTATAGTGGCTCTCACATGTTCAAGAATTCTTTTTTTCAGTTCGCAGATTGTGCTGCCCACGTATTTTAGATGACATGGACACTCTATAACATAAACTACAAACTGTGTTTTGCAAGTAATTAATTTCTGTATTTTCCATATCTTTTTGTTTGCCCAAACAATCTGTTTGGTGTTGCGTGCAATTTGGCAAACTTTACAGTTGTGGCATTTGTTAAAACCAGTTGTCTGTAGCCATTGAAATGATTTGTTTTTCTTCTTCAAAAATGACTGTGGACAAGAGTGTCTTTAAGGTTTTTAGCTCTCCTGAATGTGACATTAGAATGGTCACCAATGAGAGGAGTTAATGTTGGATCCAGTTGTAAAATTCTCCAATTCTTTTTGAGAATATTTTTTATTTGCTTAGCTTTTTGCGACAATGTTGTAATCAGTCGAATCTCATTTGTTTCTTTCGTTGGTAATTTTTCTTTGATTATTTCATCTCTAGATTTTGATTCTGCTCTCTTTCGGCATCTTGTTATTATTTCCTCCTTATACCCCCTACATCTAAATCTTTGTGATGTTTGATCTCTATATTTTAGCCATTCATCTTTCTCAGAGCATATCCTTTTAATGCACAAAAATTCTCCATATGGGATATTCTGTTTTAGCGAATTTTGGTGAAAGCTCTGTGCATGTAGAACTGCATTAGTAGCTGTTTTTTTGCGATGTAAAGTCGTATGTATTCTTCCACCTTTCACATAAATTTCAGTATCTAGAAAGATCACTCTTTCCCTGTTAATCTCATAGGTGAATCGTAGATTTGCCTCTGTATTATTTAGTATTTCAAAATATTGTTTGAACTCAGACTCAGTGCCGTCCCAAATTATAAAGAGATCGTCAATGAATCTGAGCCAACTCACAATCTTATTGACATGCTCATCATGATTCGGATGCCAGGCAAGGTGCTGCTCCCACCAGCCCATTGCCAGGCAGGCATAACTAGGACTAAAAGAAAATCCCATGGCCGTTCCTTTTGATTGCATATATATCTCATCTCCAAATAGGAATACATTTTTAGTAAGGCAGTTTTCAATCATTTGTAATAACATTTGATTATGTTTTTCATATTGTATATTACGTTTACCCAAGAAATATTTACAAGCTGTTAATCCTATATGATTTTCAATGTTCGAATAGAGTGAAACTACGTCCATTGTTATCAATTTATAGGAACTTTGCCATGGAATGTCTTGTATATGCCTCAAAAAGTCACTTGTATCTTTAATGTAAGATGTCAAATTTTGAACAAAAGGTAACAGAAAGAAATCTACATAGTTCGCGGCTGGTTCTAATAGTGAGCCGTTTGCTGCAATTATCGGTCGCCCTGGGGGTTTTGTGGCATGTTTATGAATTTTGGGCAAAAAATAAATTGTCGCCGTGATTGGAGATTCCGTTTTTAGATACTTGATCTCATCTTCATCAAGGAGGTTCATATTGTGCCAAATGTCCAGTTGGTCATACCAGGTCTTTTTGAATTCTAATGTGGGATTTGTTTTGAGTTTAGCATAATACTCAAGATTATTCAATTGAGAATGTGCTTCTTTGATGTAGTCTTGTTTATCCCAAATAATAATGTTGCCGCCCGTGTCTGCGATTTTTATTACTATTTGGTCATCTTGTGTCAAATCCCATATTGCAGTTCTCTCTTCTTTAGTCAAGTTATCTTTGTATTTAGATGGTTTAATTTTATCTTGTATCACTGCTTCTTGGAATATATCAATTTTATTTCCCGGAGGTAGTTGGGGATAAAATTTAGATTTTAGTTTCATACCGCTTAAACTTGAACCAATTTGTTCACACACTGTGGTCAATTCAATTTCATTATCACGATTGGTGTTATCCAAGTTTATTAGGGTGAGTAAAGGTTCAGCATCTCTCACTGTAAGTATCTCAGTGGGCGTTGATACTGGCTTTTTATATTCACGCATTTTCTTGTTCTCAGCAAAGATTTTTGCTAACTTAATTTTCCTGACGTATTGATATATATCAATACGAGTCTGTGCTAAATCCATTCGTTTCAGGGGGCAGAAATTTAAAGTACTGAAGCATGGGGAGCACCATCTCTGCAAGAAGGAGAGGCTTAGGTGGGGAACTGTTCCGACACCGCTAAGCACAGCGGGTCGTATGGAGTCAACTTACCTGCATAATCCTGGAATCTACTAAAGACACAAAAAAGCTTCCTAAACAAGTAACTTTTGGTGCCTGATTGCGGATGGTACCGCATGTCCCAGAATGCAGTGGATATGCTGTTACACTCAACGAGACCCACGAGGGGGCCATTATCCAATAAAAAGCAACCGCAATCAAAGTAGTTTTCATCGCGCCATTTGTTGAAGCCAGCAGCCTTTGAGAAAGGGGTTACCTACCCTGAAACGCGTCAGGCAAATATAAAATTATGGTTTTATGGAGGCAGGCTGACCACGAGCACCGGATGGTGGACGAGCTGTCGAGTGCTCCTCTGAGCTTCTGGGCACTTTGTTGATTCATATATAGATATATATATATATATTCCAAAGCAGTGTCAAAGACACTGTAAACCGGCGCACTCCCAGGAAGTCAGCTTTACAAGATTTTTATTTCATTACAGCACAAACGTTACCCAACGCGTATCGGTCTCCACTCAGACCTTGATCACGGGTTGCCAATTGAAATAAAAATTTTGTAAAGCTGACTTCCTGGGAGTGCGCCCGTTTACAGTGTCTTTGACACTGCTTTGGAATGTGACATCAGCGTGGTCCGGCCGGAGGAGATATGCACCATCCAGCAAAAAAGAGCGCCATCCACTAATTGGAACCAACATGGAGAGAAGATATAGATATATATATACATATATATATATATATATATATATATACCCAACCAACCAGTCTTCCTCCAGGTAAGGACAAAGTGCGAGACAGCTCCGGGATAGGCTTCAAACTGACTTTAATGATTTAAGGCGCTCTTGTGTGCAACAACCTTGAAACGCACGGCAGACGCGTTTCGCTTAATTAGCTTCATCAGTGCCCATTTCAAAGGTAAAACAATGTCCTGGGGGTCTGGTGAAATATAGCTGTTACTATGGCCACTCCCAGTCAGGTGATTACTTGCCCCTCCTCCGCTTCTGAGGTTGCAGGACATCTCGCGCTCCACTCCCCAGGCCGCTGCATTCTGGGAGTAGAAGTCCTCCATGAGTGCCCATACAGTGAGGGGCCTCTCAGACATCAAGCGATGCCCCAATCCTTGTTGGTTGGTGAATCCCACTCCTGCCAGCTATGTCGGGGGTTACAAGTCAGTTCGAGTCTCCCATTTCAGGCATAAAATTCTGCCTCCTCTCTCCCCATGTGCCAATACCTCCAAGTGGAAATGCGTAGCACCGGGAGGGGCGACGCGTTGTAGACAATACTTCAACCAAAAGTTGCAGGTGTCCCGCGTAGCTCCAGACCGAGAGGGGGTCCCGCCAGGCCAGCACCTGCAAGCTGGCCAACACAACCAACCAGTCTTCCTCCAGGTAAGGACAAAGTGCGAGACAGCTCCGGGATAGGCTTCAAACTGACTTTAATAATTTAAGGCGCACTTGTGTGCAACAACCTTGAAACGCACGGCAGACGCATTTCGCTTAATTAGCTTCCTCAGTGCCCGTTTCAAAGGTAAACAATGTCCTGGGGGTCTGGTGAAATATAGCTGTTACTATGGCCACTCCCAGTCAGGTGATTACTTGCCCCTCCTCCGCTTCTGAGGTTGCAGGACATCTCGCGCTCCACTCCCCAGGCCGCTGCATTCTGGAAGTAGAAGTCCGCCGGAGGAGATATGCACCATCCAGCAAAAAAGAGCGCCATCCACTAATTGGAACCAACATGGAGAGAAGATATAGATTTATATATATATGTATATATATATATATATATATATATATATATATATATATATATATATATTTTCACTGAAAAAACCATAGGTTTTAGGGACAGTTATACTTAGTTGGACATTGCACTCGTACAAAACCCGTGAAATTCCCCCGTTATAGTTAGTTCAGCTAACTATAACTCGCGCCCCCGCAATGCACTGCTGATGACATCACATATTACATCACTCATGACATGGTCAGTGACATCACTGATGACATCTCAAATGACATCACTGATGACATCATCCAGTGACTGTGTTTCTGTAAAGTTTAAATATTTTTAATATATATAGGGAAAGGCGTATTGAAGAATGAGTGGGTGTATAAGTGTCTGTATGGATGATTTAGTAGGTGCGTGACTAACTCTATAAGTGAGTGATTAAACGTATCTTACTGAATGCATGGGTTAGTGACTAAACTGGGTGAATGTCTGTATCCGTCTGTCTATTGCTGTGTAAGTGGCTGCATGGGTTTGTGAATAGCTACATGAGTGTCTATATGAGTTATTGATTGGTTGTCTGAGTATCTGTATGGGTGCCTGAGTGTTTGTGTGGGTGGAGTGTGTGCGACTCTGTGCATAGATGTGTGAGTGGGTGATTCACTGGGTGGATGGTTTCAAGAGTGCATCTGTGATAGACTGTATGGGTGGGTAAGTGTGTGTAAGAGTGTGTTAGTGAGTGAATGTATGTCCCAGTGGTACATGTGTGAGTAACTACATATGTGAAAGGCAGTATATATGTGTGTTGGAGTATATAAATAGCTATAAGCGAGAGTGTGTGATTGTGATTGTGAGAGTGACTGTATGGATGAGTGTGTGCTTGTATCAGTGATTGTATAAGAGCGTAAGAATGTGCTAGTATTTGTATGAGTAAGTGAGCTGGTGTGTGTATAACTGTATAGGTGAGTAAATGGCAGTGTGTTTAATTATTTGCATGACTGACTAGGTGTGTGAGTACCTCTATGGATGAGTGGCGGTGTTTGAGGGTCTATATAGGAGTATGAGTGCATATGATAGTCCTGTACTGAGTGACCGTAAGTATGAGTGACTGTACGGGTGAGTGAGTGGATGTGTGTGTAGACCTAAGAATCAGTGAGTGGGTATGTAGTTATTGGTGTTGGAGTGTCTATGGTTTTGCGAATGGCAGTCTGTAATTTAGAGTGAGTGTATCAAAGGTTATATTAGGGTGTGAGGAGGTGCATCAGATTATCACGTGGATGATGTCATCAGTGATGTCATCAGTGATGTCATTTGAGATGTCATCAGTGATGTCATCAGTGATGTCACTGACCATGTCATGAGTGATGTAATATGTGACGTCATCAGCAGTGCATTGCGGGGCGCGAGTTATAGTTAGCTGAACTAACTATAACGGGGGAATTTCACGGGTTTTGTACGAGTGCAATGTCCAACTAAGTATAACTGTCCCTAAAACCTATAGTTTTTTCAGTGAATTTGTAAGGTTTTTAAATGCTAATTTCTAACTATAACGTGCCTGAAACCTATGGTTTTTTCAGTGAATTTCAAAGGTTTTTTAAATGCTAATTCCTAACTATAACATGTCTGAAACCTATGGTTTTTTTCAGTGAATTTCAAAGGTTTTGTAAATGACAATTTTTAAATGTATTAATTGTTATATTTATTTTTTTGATACTGATTTACTACATTTTTTTAAACTATTTATTTTTAGATATTTTATTTTTTAAATTACATTGTAATTACATTATACATTACATTACAAAATATACTTTCTCAGAATGAATTACTTTAGTTTAAATACTTTGCAAATAGGCAATAGACTTTTAAGTACAGTAGTTACAGTTGTTGCAATGGGCAACACAATTTCAAACACAATGCAACATTGAGCTCAATGTGAATTTCTAGTTAAATGCAATTAGTTACTTTATGGATTACTTTTTCTAACCACAGGACTGGATCCTAGATTCAGTCCTGGGACATCTCCTGTAAACAGTTGAGTAAAAGCGTTTTGGTTACAGTAGTGATTTTTAAGGAATATTATTGTATTTTAAAAGTTGACACTTAGAAACTTTTTCACATAGAATCACCAATGTTATCCTACGGGAGGAAATTCACGTAGCAGGTAAGTAGTGTTATCGTTACTTTTTCTTACTCAGTGTTGGATCCTAGATCCAGCAATGGTGCATCTCCTGTAAACAGTTGAAAGAATGCGTTTAAGTCATACAGGCGAATTTTAAGGAATATTTGTAGTTTGTGAAAATCGACACTGAAACTTTTCTGCTGAAAACCAGTCAATGGATTCCTATGGAAGGAAATACAAGTTACTGGTAAGTACGGTTAGAATTACTTTTCAGGGTCAGTGCTGGGCTAAAAGATGCAGCACTGGGTTCTCTCCTGATAACAGGTGAGTAAATCGGAATTCGTAGTTCGGTTGATTTTAGAGGAATATTTGCACAATGGTGAAGGAAGGGGGTGGGGCCTGAGGTGACATGTCTGCAAACACACCCAGTGGCGCGTTTTAAGTTGGAGAATTAATTCCTCCTCAATCCCAAGGGTCCCTAGGGGCCAACTAGCCCACCAGATACCTCTAGTATGCCCCAGACAGCTGCGTTGCAGAGAGGTGTTCAGAGGCCACGCCCCTTTTACAACACTCTGCAACGCAGCTCCGTGGCGCTTACTGGAGGTACCTGGTGGGCTAGTTGGCCCCAGCGACCCTCAGGATTGAAGGGGATTTAATTCCCATCTTAAAACGCGCCACGGGGCCTGTTTGCACACATGTCACCTCAGGCCCCGCCCCTCCCTTCACCACTGTGCAAATGCGCCCCGTGGCGCGTTTTAAGTTGGGGGATTAACTCCCCTTCAATCCTGAGGGTCCCTGGGGTGCAACTAGCCCACCAGCTACCTCCATTAAGCGCCACAGAGCTGCATTGCAGAGAGGTGTAAAAGGGGCGTGGCCTCAGAACACCTCTCTGCAACGCAGCTCCCTGGCGCATACTGGAGGTTCCTGGTGGGCTAGTTGGCCCCCAGGGACCCCCAGTATTCAAGGGGAATTGCCTTCTCTGCAAACGCGCCACGGGGCGCGTTTGCAGAGTGCTGACAAGGAGGGGCGTGGCCTCCGGCGCGATGCCGGATTTTTTTAAAAGGGGGCTGTGTGGCCCCCTTCCTTGTAATTATTTTGGGCCCTGGGGACCCCATCCCCCAGGGCCTGACCCCTTTTATTTTATTTTTTTAAAAGGTGCGGGAAGGGGACCGCGTGGCCCCCTCCCGTGGCCAATTTCGACCCGGGGACCCCATCCCCGGGTCATTGCCACCTTATTTTATTTTTTAATTTTAATGGAGGGAGGCTGCGTGGCTCCCTCCTAAGGCCTCCTTAGGCCCCGGGGACCCCATCCCCGGGGCCGGCCTTTATTTTTAAAATTATTTTTGGGGAGGGGGCCGCGTGGCCCCCTCCCGGGCCACTACTTGCCCCGGGACCCCATCCCCCGGGCTGGCCCTATCCTTTGGTGTTCCGTGTGGGGACCCCAACTCCCCCACGGACCCTGCCGGCTGCCCGCCTCCTGCGGGAGCCAGCATTGCTTTTCCACATGGGGAGCTGCTAAGATGCAGCTCCCCGTGTGGAAAAGCAATATTCTTTGGTTTTTGGAAGAGAGAGCAGGCACCCCGGGACACTGCAGGAGCCGGCCCTGGGGGGTGGTGGTCCCCAGGGCCATCAAGGGCTCTAGGAGGGGGGCCGCGCGGCCCCCCTCCCTCCATGTTCAAAGCCCCGGGGAGGTGGTGGTTCCTGGGCTCTGGGGTCCGTAACGGACCCCCATATTTAACTCTTTAGTGCCCCGGGAGGTGGCGGTCTCGGGCGTGTGGGGGCTGGAGCCCCCACACAAGTACTTTTAATAAAAACAAGAAGCCCCGGGGGTGGCGGTCCTCGGGGCTGCGGGAGGGCCAGAGAGCCCTCCCGCACCATTTGTTTTTAAAGCCCCGGGGGTGGCGGTCCTCGGGGCTTGGGGGTCCTTAGAGGCCCCCCCCATTCATTAAAATTATAACGCCCCGCATGCCCCCGGGACTTGGCCCACCCGGGGGCCAATTAACAACGAAGCGTGGGAGACCGCGCTTCGTTTTTTTTTTTCCGGTGGGATTCGCGCACCCTAAGCGCATCCCGCCGATTTTTTTTTTTAAATGCTTTTTTCTGCCCAGGGGTCCTTGTGGGACCCTCTGAGCAGACCTAGTGGGTCAGGGTGTTTCTACCCTGCCCCCTTTGTGCGTTTTGCGCATCTTGTTTCTTTTTTTTCTCGGCGGGATCCGTGCACCCTAAGCGCATCCCGCCGATTTAAAAAAAAAAATGCTTTTCTGCCCAGGGGTCTTTGTGGGACCCCTGAGCAGACCTAGGGGTCAGGGTGTTTCTCCCTGCTCCCTTTTGCGCTTTGCGCACTTGTTTCTGTCCCTCGGTTCTACCGAGGGACAAAATGGCTGCCAACACTTCCTGATTTGGAGTGTTGACAGCCAATTAGCATGCAGCTCGTGATCGGGAGGGTACGCGGACCCTACTCGGACATAGATATATATGTGACTTTACTTTTGATTTTCTCAGAAACTACTGAACGGATTTACACCATTTAAGCAAAAGGCACGACACTGAACCAAGGGCTACCTCTTTGCCAAATTTGGTGTAATTCCGTTCAGCAGTTCGGGCTGTAGCTGCGATGAAAGGATCCTATGGAAAAATGAATGGGGAAAACGCGTTTTGGGACCCCCCATTTTTCTCAGCCCCCGCTTGACAAATCAACCCGAGACTTTCAGGCTAGGAGCGGAGCGGAGCGCCCCAACAAGTTGGAAGCTTTCGCGAAGATTCGTCAACCGGCGCAAGGGTTATTTCAAATAGAATGTCGCGGATTTCCTATGGAAAATAGGTCCTAACTATAACTATCTACTGGCGACCGCCAGTAGATAATATATATATATATATATATATATATATATACACACACACGTGTATATATATATATATATATATATATATATATATATATATATATCTGTGCTTGTGTGACCAAACGTCTCCGAAGATGTGGTATCTGTCTTCTGGCAACTCGTTTTACCATTACTACAAGATAATGCTACTGCTCCTGACCGCTACCTCCATTAATTTCTCTCACACCATACATCCACCAGACCCAGACTCTGCAACCATTCCTGACTACCTGATGTCAGAGCCTATTTTTGTCCTACTGATTGGCCGAATCTATTATTAATTTTTGCATGACTTTGATAAGGTTCTCCCCTATAATTACTGACCCCATCTCCATACTGTTCTGATCAGAGACTTGGCCTTTCTAACTTTAATGAGCAATTCGTGAAAGATTAATGGCAGCTGCCCTCTGACGCAAAATACTAGTGTGAAACTATTTGGATTTAATTCAGTGCTAGTCTTTTTTGAGGATATGTCACCTATCATGTTTTGCAACATACCCAGTAACATCAATGGCTTTGAAGAGGCCCTGAGTCCCTTCACATTAAAGCTATAATTTTTACTGTGAATGTTTGGTTAGTCTGTTATCTGTTTAAACGGGCAATGTAAAAGCCATCTGCCATGGTATAAGAGTACTCTAGAAAATATACGTCCCAGCCAATGGTTAACCACCCCAACCCTAACTGGAACCAACTCACTTCATGTGCATTTTAGACTTTATATACTCAGTGTGTCTTACCGTCATTAATGAAGGTGGAGTTTTCAACTGCATTTAAAATATGCTTCATTGTAGAATGTTAGAGATTTATTAACGAACACATATTAATGTTCAAGTTAACCATGAAATTGTAGTTCTCGTATGTAGTTACACTTATAATTTAAGTTGTGCAACATTTAGTTGATACTGCATTACACATGAATTAATGATTCCTGCTTAAGCTACTCTCATATACTCACTATAATATTGTGACTGGTTGTGCACGTATATCTAAATGTCAGATGCACATTTGTTTTTACTAAAGTTAGCATAACCAAAGTCCTTAAGCTTCTGGGCTTCCGCGTTTAACCTTCAATGTGAAAGTCTGTTTGCTTTGCATGTTCTCACCTCTGCAGGTGCAGTTTCAAGGCTTCATTAGTTAGAGAAAGGTGTATTGTGTTTTACAGAGATAGTGAGGTATGGGAAGAAATCTATGGCAAAAAGGAGACATGCTAACGAAGTAGGAGACTGACTACCATGTCTGAAACAAATGCTGAAGGTCACCCTGTTGTTCCAATGGGATGGGGGAGAATTGAAGGATGTAGCCAATTTCTGCTGTGATGGAATTGTACTGGAGATAATGTCACAGATTTTGTAAGTGTTATTAGGTGTTCACATTGTTAGTTAGGGCCTAATTACGAGTAAGGCAATCCTCAGAAGTGAGTACTATTACGGATGTGTGTTGAAGTGGCTTACACTTAGATTGCGGTTTTGTTGTGAAGATTGTGTGGTGTTTTAAGTTGTTGTGTGAATGTGGCGCCTAATGCAGAGATGCTGAAGTTGTTATCCGGTCCGACGTGGCCTAAGATCCCACGATTATACTAAACAGTGTAGAAGACACTATATTATTATTGTCTGCTGAGATTTGTGGTGCTTGTCATGAGAATTCGTTGATGGCACAATTGAGATAGGGACATTTATTCTGTGTGCAAGAGAGATGAGTAGTATGGTGGACCCTTTATGCAGGGGGAAGCTGTACAAATCAGAGTGATTCAATGCAGGTCGAGGTTTCATCCAAATGTATATCGGAGTGGGTCGGAAGCAGTTGTTCCGAATCAATTATTGTATGATTGAACACTGTAAAATTTTAGAGGAGCAGACAAAGTTATTTGTTGAAGTTGGTTAGTATTTTATAGTGCGTGCTTCAATCAATCAATCAGGGGGTTTATAAGCGCGCTACTCACCCGTGAGGGTCTCAAGGCGCTCTGGGGTGGGGGTTGGGGGGGTTGCAGCTCCGGATCAGTTGAAGAGCCAGGTCTTGAGGTCCTTCCTGAACGTGTGCAGGGACGGGGAGCGTCTGATGTTCACAGGGACCTCGTTCCAGGTCTTGGCTGCGATGTAGGAGAAGGCTCTCCCGCCTGCTCTGTTTCTGCGGATGCGGGGGACCTCTGCCAGGGCGAGGTCGGCGGAGCGGAGGTTCCTCTTGGGTACGTGGAAGGAGACTCTCTCGTTGAGGTATTTGGGTTCGATGTTGTGGAGGGATTTGTAGGCGTGGGTGAGGAGTTTGAAGGTAACCCTCTTCTCGACGGGGAGCCAGTGGAGGTCTCGTAGGTGTTGGGTCATGTGTTCGTGATGCGGTGTCCCGAGGACGAGTCTGGCTGGGGTGTTCTGGATTGTTTGGAGTTTATGTAGAAGAGTTCTGTTGATTCCGGCGTAGAGGACGTTGCCGTAGTCTAGTCTGCTGGTTATGAGCGCGTGGGTGACGGTCTTTCTGCAATCGGGGGGGATCCATTTGAAGGTCTTGCAGAGGATGCGCAGGCAGTTGAAACTGGTGGAAGCGACGGCGTTGATCTGGCGGTTTATGGAGAGGGAGGAGTCGAGGATGATGCCGAGGTTGCGTGCGTGGTCTGTGGGGGAGGTGGACTCCCGAGGGCGGAGGGCCACCAGGTGTTGTCCCAGGCGGAGGTGCAGGGTCCGAGGATCAGGACCTCGGTTTTCTCTGAGTTGAGCTTCAAGCAGCTGTCTTTCATCCAGGCTGCGACGTTCTTCATTCCTTCCTGGAAGCATAGTCTGGTGTCTTCGGGATTCTTCGTGAGTGAGAGGATGAGCTGGGTGTCTTCGGCGTAGGATACTATGCTGAGCCCATGCTGTCTGACGATGGCGGCGAGGGGGGCCATGTAGATGTTGAAAAACGTGGGGCTGAGCGATGATCCTTGGGGTACTCCGCAGTTGATCTCTGTGGGTTAGGAGAGGAAGGGAGGGAGTCTGATCCTCTGGGTTCTGCCGGAGAGAAAGGATTGGATCCAGTCGAGGGCGGCTCCTTGTATCCCTGCGTCGTGGAGTCTGGCTGTGAGCGTGCGATGTGAGACGGTGTCGAAGGCTGCGGAGAGGTCTAGAAGGATGAGGGCAGCAGTGTGTCCCTGGTCGAGTAGCATGCGGATGTCATCAGTGGCGGCGAGGAGGGTGGTCTCGGTGCTGTGGTTGCTGCGGAATCCAGACTGGGAGGCATCTAGGATGGAGTTCTCTTCGATGAAGGTGGTCAGCTGAGCGTTTACGAGTCTCTCGGTGACTTTGGCCGCGAAGGGGAGGAGAGAGATGGGCCGGTAGTTTTTCAGGTCCGTTAGGTCGGCCGTGGGTTTCTTGAGGAGGGGTTTAACCTCCGCCCGCTTCCAGTCGTCTGGGAAGGTGCCGGATCTGAGGGAAGCGTTGATGGTCCGTCCTAGTTCGGGTGCGATGGCGGCGGCGGCCCTGTGGAAGATGTGCGGTGGGCAGGGCTCCGTCCGGGCTCCTGAGTGGGTTTTCTTCATGGTCGCGGTGATGTGTTCGACGGTGGCGGGATTACAGGTCATGACGGTTGGTTTATCTGCGGCGGTGGGGAGGGAGGTGGTGTACGGCGTCTGTTCGCTGAAGTTGTCGTAGAGGTCCTTAATCTTAAGATGGAAGTAGGTGCTGAGATTGTTGCAGAGTTCCTGGGAAGGTGAGACGTCCGTGGCTTCGCTGGGGGGTTTGGCGAAATGCTGTATGACGTTGAACAGTTCTTTGGTGTTGGTCGCGTGGGTATGGACTTTGTCCCTGATGAAGGTTCGTTTGATGTCTCTTATGCGCTGGTGGTATTCCTTCAGGGCGCTCCTGTGGTTTTTCCGTGCTTCCGTGGTTTTCTGGTTTCACCAGGTTTTCTTTAGGCGTCTGCAGGAGCGCCTGGCTTCTTGTAGTTCTGTGGTGAACCAGGCGGCCTTCAGAGGGCGTTCATTGGCGGGGTGTCGGAGGGGTGCGAGCTTGTCGACGCAGCAGGAGATCCACCAGTGAAATTCCTTGGCTGCGGAATTGGCATTGGTCGTGGCGCTTGGGGGGTCTTGGAGGAGGGTGGTGTTGAGGTGTCCCTCTGTGACCTTGCTCCAGTTCCTTCTTGGTGGGCGCGGGCGGGCTTGGGTGCGGTGGTGGTGTTGAAGGTGAAGTGAACGCAGTGGTGGTCCGTCCAGAGGGGCTGGGTGGTGTGGCTGAAGCGGATGTTGGTCCCTCTTGCGAAGATGGGGTCGAGGGTATGTCCAGCTCTGTGAGTGGGCTTGTTGACGAGCTGCTTCAGTCCGAGGTTGGGGAGGTTGTCAAGGAGCGTGGTGGAGTCGGGTCGCTGCAGTTGTTGAGGTGGAAGTTCAAGTCCCCGAGTAGAATGTAGTCCGTGGAGGTGATGGCGTGGGGTGCGACGAGCTCGGCGATGGTAGTTGCGGACTGAGTGCGAGGTCCCGGGGGTCTGTAGACGAGGGTGCCATGTAGTGTGGTCCTGGGGCTGGTCTGGATCTGGAAGTGGAGGTGTTCTGTGTTGGAGAGGGGGTCACTCGTGCTGGAGGTGGAGAGTCGGAGGGGGGTCTTGTGTGCGATGGCGAGTCCTCCTCCTGGGCGGTGGGGGTGGTCCTTTCTCTGGATCTTGTAGCCGTCGGGGATGGCAGTGGCGCTGTCGGGGCCGGAGGTGGCGTTGGTCCAGGTTTCCGAGAAGAAGGCGACGTCGGGCGAGAGGGTGTCAATCAGGTCCCAGATCTCTATGGCGTGTCGGTGTAGGGAGCGCACGTTGAGAAGGATGCATGTCAGGGCTTCGGCGGTGCGTGCATCCGGCGGGCTTTCGACGGTCGTGGGGGCTTTGTCGATGGTGAAGGATCTTTGGCAGGTTCTGCACGAGAACTGTCCGTGGGTGGTGTTCGGTGAGGATCTTTCGCAGTCGGTGTGTCTTCCGGGATTGAGTGCGTGGAGGGCGGTGGAATCGTAACGGTGGGGCCTTGGAGATCCAGGGTTCCTGGCGCTGGCCGCGGTCGGGACGCGGACGGGCGCAGACGGGCTTGCCTTAGGCGCGCCAGCGGTGCGACCGCGCAGCGGCCGCCATTAAGAAGGGGAGGGGGAAGGGACGATCAGCTGGGAGGCGGGATCGGCAGTGGAGGGGGGCGGGGCCGCAGGAGCAGTGCGGTGGGAAAAGGAAGCGGGGAGACTGCGAGAATCGGGCGACAAACCTGACTAGAGAGAAGGAGTAGAGGACTAAACACAACAATGCAAAAACGGCACAACAGTATAGACTGGACCACAATAATCAATAAAATAATTACTCAGGCAGAGGTGACTGGCACGCAGGGGACTCGAACCCCTCACAGGAGGAGGAGAGGAGGCTCGACGGGCGGGGAAGTGAGCGCGGAGCTGCCGGGAGAGAGTGTGTCCTCGACCAGGGTCAGGGGACTTACTCGCACTCCCCGGCAGCGGCCGCCATTAAGAAGGGGAGGGGGGAGGGACGATCAGCTGGGAGGCGGGATCGGCAGTGGAGGGGGGCGGGTCCGCAGGAGCAGTGCGGCGGGAAAAGGAAGCGGGGAGACGGCGAGAATCGGGTGACAAACTTGACTAGAGAGAAGGAGTAGAGGAGTAAACACAACAATGCAAAAACGGCACAACAGTATAGACTGGACCACAATAATCAATAAAATAATTACTCAGGCAGAGGTGACTGGCACGCAGGGGACTCGAACCCCTCACAGGAGGAGAGGAGGCTCGACGGCGGGGAAGTGAGCGCGGAGCTGCCGGGGAGAGAGTGTGTCCTCGACCAGGGTCAGGGGACTTACTCCCTGCTTGGTGGTGAAACGAGTGTGTGAGTTTGTGGAGACTGTAAAGGAGGATGAGCTGCTACGAGGAGTAAGACTGACGCTGCGGTATGCTGCGCTGGGATTGGTCGGTGGATGTAAAGCTGTGTCATTATTGGTTGATCCACATCATCAAGTATCAGTGGATCGAAGTAAGAATTGCAGGTAAAGGATTACTTTCTGGTTCGATGTATATTCCAAATTGTTGCCAAATTTGTTGAGAACAATGGAGGTTTTAAAAATTTTACGAGATTTGGTGAGGGGAGATGTCCAAGAGGGAGAAGAGTACCCACCCGAAGAAACTGTAGGTAATTATATCGCGATAAATGTAGGGCTCAATACCTGTATTTGGCTTAAACAATGGCACAAGATCATTGAGAAAGAAGGTGCACTGCCATTTCCACACTATGGAACATTTAATGTGAGAATCATTGAAAATTTCAGTAGGACTTTATATGAGATGAAACCACAGCCTAGACCTACACAATTTGATGCGCTTAATGCTTAGGAGCGGGGGGCTCATGCCAGAGAGAAAGAGAGATGTCAGGGAAGAGCTAGAAAGGCAGTGCACATTTATGCTGGCACTAGGTAGGATGCAGAACAGAGGAGGCGGAGAACTGATATCATAGACATAGCATCTCTCAATTCAACATATCAGACTAAGATATTTTAGCCTGAGTGGAGCGTTGGGGTTTCGGTCACAAATTGTCTGAATATGAATTGCCTTGAGTTCTACATCTCCCTTTGACATGTTGAATTGGGAGATGCTATGGCATTCACAATATGAAGCATGCTATGGTACGATGAATCTGTGTTAAATTATAAAAAAAATTAAGAACATCTTCACAATAAAGTATTTTTTGAGAATTTCTGACTCATAAACCTATATTAATTAAATAAGTAAGCAGAGTTATCCCTCAGTAGATTTGCTGGAGTTATACCCTAGCTGACAATTTTGTTTGCTTGATGATGTGTAGTTCAGAACGGGCAATTTAATTAATAAGGATGAGATTTCGTTTTTATTGATGAAAGCATCAATTTACATATTAACACAGGTATTTAAGCAGTATAGTGGAATGGAGATGTTGGAGCCTAAGGATATGAGACATTTTGTGTCTAGGTTTGTGACAGGATTGAGGCCAGAAATTAGTATGATGATTTAACAGCATTTGATTTGTCGGCAGAATAAGTCGGTTGATGAGATCGCCAAATATTGTAATGACGAAATCGATATGAGGCAGAAGAAATTGAAGGTGAAACTAATGCTAGCACAAAGGAAGGCTGCTCAGAGGGGAGGTCAAAATCAGCCTTTTGTGGGGAATGTTCCCCCTCTGCAAGGAGTGTATCAGAAGGGAGTTCCGACGATGCAAGGTGTAGATGGTTTTCAGTCACAGGGTAGAGTTCGGTATGTCCCCATTGATCCAAGTATTTATTTTATTTTTCGAGTTTTATACAGTGCACAATTGGCCCGAGGGCATCAGACTGCTTTGCAATGTTGCATATATAGCAATTACAGAAGATATAAAACAGTAAGATGCATACAGGAGATAAAATACAATAAGGAAGCATACAGTAATACGCAATATATAACAGGGGCAAAATATACACTGGGGGAAGGAGAGCATTGTCAATGCAGTTCTGAGGTAGTTACAATAGATTGATGCTTGGGCCATGGCATTGTAGGTCGCGATGAAGCAGCTTGTTCCGAGGTCAGGATGTGTAGCTGGTTTGATTTGAGAGGGAGGGTTTAGGTATTTGTTGAGAAGAGATAGTCCGAGGTTTTTCCTGAAGTGTAGGTACGATTGGTTGTCACGTAGTTCTTTTGGAAAGGCATTCCAAATTCTGGGAGCATGGCCTGAGAAGGAGTGAGTGAGAGAGTTATGAGTCTTGAATTTAGGTGGAATCAAGAGAAGAGTGTTATAGCTTCGAAGTGGTCTCTTTTGGCCAGCTTTTGAGAGTTTGTTGGCGAGATACCAGGATTGATGTAGCTAACATTGAAAAAGTCCAACCCATGCCACTAATGAAATAGGTTTGGGCATTGGAAGCAGGAATGCCATCTTAATCCTGTAAATCAAGGTCAAAATCCAGGGTTTGCACAGTCTTAGAATAATAATTCTTTGCAGGCACAGACTATGCCGAGACCAAGGTGTCAGAATTTTAATATATTTCAGGTCCCAGTGATGCAGGTTCCTCAATCCCCGATACCACAACAAGTTGCTAATGGTCCTAGGGTCGCTTTGAATCAAGTCCTGAATGTGAATAAGAACACATTTCAGAGGGGGCGTGGCTTGGAGCGTCAAAATGGCGGTCGCACTCTAAGAGTGCTCCGACCCCTCCGTCATCCGCTCTAAGCTACTTAGTCCATTGGCTACACATTGTCGCCCTCGACAGCAGATACCTACTCACCACAGCAGCGGCGAGCTCCGAAGTCCAGCAAAACTCCTGCAATGCGCGTCCGAAGCGGTCTGAAGCGGTCCCTGCTCTGCGCCCGTCGGTGAGGCTACCACAAGATGCCAGACCGACCTCCATCTTGGAAGAATCCTGGGAGGTTCGGCGAGCCCTCCTTAGACTGATCACCCTGCTGTGACGCCCATTGACACTGCACCCCTGCTGGGGAGCCTGCGGAGCTGCCGAGGGTGAGGCTGTGACTGGACCGCGAGCCGGGTCATGGACTTCCGCGACTGCTGCGGCCGCAACCGGGGACTCTGCCCTCTCTGACAACCGCAGCTGAACTGCAGCGACCTGATCGTCGCAGCGACTGATGGTGTCTGGGCCAGGGGTGAGGTACCGGCAGCAATCGAAGGTGCCCCCCGGTGGGCCCAGATCGAAACGAGGAGATTTCCCTCTCCCTCAGGGGAGGCCCCGACAGGAGGAGCCGGGTGGGAAAGAGATCCCCCCGCGGTGGCCCATCGACGTGTTCCTGGCCGCGATGGTGGCGGGGTGAGCGGCGAGCCGCGGGGCCTGACTGGATCCCCCCTCGCCACCTGTGGCCCGCGGCCTGTCGGACAAGCCAGCATCGGGAAGCCTTGTTTCCCCTGGTGGCTGCGGAGCAGACAGCCTGATGAACAAACCTCCATCACTCGAGGCCTGAGGTGTGATCAGGCCTGCTGAGGCTGCTGTCGTTTGGACTGAACCTGAGGTGAGCCGGGGCCCTGAATCAGGCCTTGCTGCAAGGAGGGGGGCCCAGGGGGTTGGGCTTTCGCGGACTGTGCTCTTCCTCTGCCACCCCGGCCCCCGAGCCCCGTTGAAAGTCTACTGATTGGGGGCTGCAAACATCCTACCGGACCCCCACTGTGGCCCCCGTGGGTGGATGCTGGCACAAGCCATACAAGTCACACAACCATCGGACACTGAAACACTCCAGCCCGGACGACCACTACAACCCGGGGTACCTCAGACCCGTAACCTTTGAACGACGGACCTCCTCACTCTAAAGCCCACACCGGCAGATCTGCCTGGGAGGCCTGTTCGGGACCAGGTGCATACCTCGATTTGACTGGAGGCCCCGGGCCGAACTTAGTGGGGGGGAGGCCGGGGGACAGGGCTCTCGGGATCTAAATCCACCGCCCGCCCCATGTCCCTGGGCCTCCGCCTGGACTTATCGCCTGGGGACATTGCCATCTTCTTGGGCTCCGTCGTGGTCGCTCAGGAGGCCCTTGTCGTATCAATCTTGGACTCTAGGCACAAACACTCGGACACCAGACAGGGGCACCCACTAAACAACCAGCCAGATCGGGAACGGTGGGTCGCACTCCCCCCTGCATCCAGCCTTTCCATCGGTACCCACCAGCACGGAAGCCACAAATAAAGACTACATAAGCCTTGCCTGCCGGGCGCGCCCCTCTGGAGGCCCCGAGTGACTTTGTGCTCCGGTCGCAGGCCTTGTCCCCTCCACTGCACCATCTTAAAGACAAGGTAAAGGCCATCCTCTGACTCCGCATACAGTTCGGACTAAAGACTGCGAAGCACCGATACCTGACCTGTAAAAATCTCCTTCATCACTCATCATAGGCAAAGACCGTGCTCCCAAACCTTCCACAACGCAAACACAAACCAAAATGGACCAATTAACCACGAACGAACCCGGACCCACAGAGGGAGCTACGGTTTGATCACCCCTCCCCGGGGGCGACCTCACCGCAATCCTGCGTGCAATCAGCACGTCCCAAGCCTCAGTGAAAGGTAAAATTGGCGAGGTCCGGGCGGACATGGCCCTCATCCGGCAAGACCTGGGTAACGCCACGGCCTGCATCTCTGAAGCGGAATCCCGTATTTCTTCAGTCGAGGATGATGTCAGCTGAAAGAACAGGTAACCCACCTACGAACCTACACCAAAGAGCTACATAGAGCTACATAGAAGGGCTGAAGATGCCAAAAATCGATCACGGCGGAAAACCCTCCGCTTGATGGGATTTCCTGAGGGGGTGGACCAGGGCCAAATGGCAACCTTCATTGAGAAATGGCTGGAGTCGTGTATGCCCAAAGACACTCTGTCGGCTTGGTTCGCTGTAGAACAGGCCCATCGGTCCTTGGCGCCTAAACCACTGCCTGGCGCTACGCATCGTCCCATCATCGCCAGGATCCTTAACTTTAAAGACACAGATGCTATTCTGAGGGAGGCCCTGACCCAAGGCACCCTGACCTTTCAAAACCATACCATAATGATCTTCCCAGATTACACCAAGGAGATCCAGGCCCAAAGACGCTCGTACACAGATGTTAAAAAGACGTTGTGCGGTCTTGGCCTCCAATACAGATTGCTTATCCTGGCCCGCCTTCGAGTCGTTTTTCAGGACAAAGCGCACTTTTTCGAATCCCCACAATCTGCCTGGACCTGGCTAACCGAAGAGCGATCACTCAGGATTTGACCCACTTCCCCACCTGTACAACCCCGATCCCTGGCGACCGGACCACCATCCCCTAAAGAGCGCAGAAGACGCACGCAGTCACGTAGGGGCCGTTGAGGCCGTAAGGACACATCCAGCTCATCCGGCTCTGCTGCCCAGGGCCCCAAGAGCACCACCAGCCCAACGGGCTCTCAGCCCCAGCAACGAGATGGATCCACGGACGAGTCCACCGAGCGAAGCCCCTCCAGAACTCTGGACCTGATGTCTGTGGACTTGGACCTTTCCCGAAGCCCTACGATCTAAAGAGACACGGGTGCACCTTGTGACAGTGCTGAGATGCCTTAACACACCTGGAACCGGGATACACATCCCAACGAATTACAGAACTCAGAGAAATCTGCCGATGCTGCGGTCACATCCAATATAAAAGAGGGGTCCACCACGCAACTCCTAAGCTAAGCGTTTTAGATTAGCCTGTTCATTTTGAGTTACTAGGGCGACAGATGCCTCAGTTCCGGAAGTATAGGGTGGGGGGTGGTAGGGAAGGGAGGGCCAGGACCATTGTCCACTGTTTAGGTTTGTGTTTATTATTATTATTAATTTTGTTCAAAGTCCACAGCACTCTAGTATCTGACCGCACATGCATTCCGAATCTATGCACTACAAGACAAAGACACAAGCCGCAACTGCTCAAAGCTCCGCCCGAGCCCACGCCCTGTGATTCCTTGACCCCACACACTTAGTATGACGCAGACCGTTAACAAGGGTAATCCCCTCCGAGTCCTATCATGGAACGTCAATGGGATGCTTGACAGAATCAAGCGCACAGCTGTCTTGAAGTATGCTCAACGGCACACTCCGGACATACTCTTACTTCAGGAAACCCACCTCCTGGGGACCCAATGCTCCTTCCCTGCACGATACAGGTTCGAGAGGGTTTGGCACTCTGGCTTCGAGCGAGACTCACGGGGGTGGTGATCCTTCTGTGGCGCGGCCTTCCCTTTGTTCTCACCCACGCCACCAGAGACTCACAAGGCCGGTTCATAGCTATAACCGGGTCGCTAGATTGGGACAGCCTCAACTTAGTATCCATATATGTCCCGCCCGCCACGCTCACATCATCACTGAGACAGCTTACTGATATCATCTCTGCCCTGCCCTGCCCCTGGGACAGACGGTAATAGGGGGCGCCTTTAATGCAGTCATGCAAACTGATCTCGACACCACGGGCACACCCTCTCCGGGCAGGAAAGCACACGCAAAAAGACTGATTGATTGGCGGCCACCCTGGGCCTCTGTGATGTCTGGAGAACCTGGAACTCCAGAGGCTCCCACTACACCCACACTTCAGCAGCACACCACACACAGGTGCGAATCAACATGATTTTCATGCCCGCCCCCGACTGCCACAGAGTAAAAGACATTGCTATCCTTCCCTGAGGAATCTCAGACCACTCGCCCCTTCTTCTGCATCTAGGCGACTCCTACAACACGCTTCAGCCTGTCTGGAGGCTAAACAATTGGTTCTTACAAAATAAAGAGGTTAAAAAAGCAATAGGGAAAGAACTCCGCCAATACTTCCTTATTAATCTAGATTCAGTTCCCTCCCCGAGCATCCTCTGGGAGGCAAGTAAAGCCACTATCCGTGGAGTAGCCAAGGGTCAGCTCAGGCACAACGACTATCCCAGAACAACCGACTGGCCCTTCTCGAGGCGCAGGCGACCCGTCTGGGGATCGGATCAACCGGGGCGGCAGGCGACTTACGGGACAGGCAACTCGCGATCATACGGGAAGTGATTAAACAAATCTCGCTAGAATCGGCCAAGTTGCTATGGTGTTCCTCTGTCACTCAAGTGTGTGGCTGGGGTGACAAGAACAGGAAATTGTTGCACAGACTGGTGTCGTACCCCCTGGCAAACCGAATAGTTCCCGAAGTCCAGGACCTCTCCGGGGCCATCCAACGTACGTCACCCGCAACAGCACAAGCGTTTGCTGACTATTACTCCCGACTATACTCAGCCCATAGGCCTGAAGCCTCCCCGTCTAACTGAGGGCGAGGCGGCCGGCCTGGATCTCCCCTTTACCCCAGAAGAAATAAGCAACGCAATCTCCTCGTTAGCGTCCGGAAAAACGCCGGGCCCCGACGGATTCCCACAAGAATATTACGCCACCTATCGAGACCTTCTGATCCCCCATCTCTCCAAACTATTCCACTATGTCACAGAGGTTGGGGCATTCCCCCCCTAGACGGACGTGACGACCATCGTGGTCATCCGCAAGACTCAACCGCCCTCGTCGGCTTCTGCAAACTATCGCCCGATTTCACTAATTAACACTGAGGTAAAGATATATGCGACGATCCTGGCCCAACATCTGCGTCCATTCCTTAATAAACTGGTCCACCCGGACCAATGCGGTTTCATGCCGGCGCGTAGTACCAGGCACTGCTTGCGACGCCTCCACCTGGCCCTCGCGAAACGCCAGTCACTTACCCCCTACCTAGCGCTCCTCCTTGTCGACTTTGAAAAAGCCTTCGACACTGTTGATTGGCTTTACCTGGAAGACATACTAACAGTAATGGGTCTGGGTCAGCACTACCGTCGCTTTGTCCGGGTCCTGTATTCCAAGCCCAGAGCTAGAGTACTTATCAATGGGGCCCTCTCAGAGGCATTCCCGATTAAAAGGGGTACAAGACAGGGCTGTCTCCTCTCGCACCTCCTATTCGCGCTGGCGATGGGAGCCCCTGGCGTGCCTCATTCGGACCGACGACCTGATGCAAGGCTGGTCTTGGGGGAGCCACCCCGTCGACAAAAATCGCTCTGTATGCGGATGACGTCCTGCTCTTTCTGGCAGATCCGGCTCGTTCCGGACCCAGATGTCTCCAGGTTCTCCGGGCATTTGAGCACGTCTCGGGTCTCCGTCTCAACCTGGCAAAATCGACCTTGGTTCCCCTTCACCTCTCCAGGGAATGTTTCGACTGGCAATCAACCATCCCCATCAGGCAGCAGTCGTTTAATTACCTAGGAATATGGATAGCCGGTCTTCCCGAACTAGAATGGGCGCTTAATATTACCCCACTTGTCTAGAAGGCTAAAGAGGATCTCAGACGCTGGCAAACCCTACCACTAAATCCACTTGGTAGAGTGGCTCTGTTCAAAATGATGATCCTCCCTCGCTTCTTGTACATTATTCAGAACACCCCTTTCCACCTCCCACGGAACTGGTTTAAAGATCTAGATAGCATGGCTGCAAAGTTTCTGTGGGGAGGAACGAGACCACGTATAGCCCTTGCTCGATGCTGGATCCCACCCTTCGTGGAGGCATGGGCATGACTGATCTTTATCTGTATTACTTAGCCACCCGACTGCTCGTCCTCCACGATTGGTTTAACGAGTCCTGGTCTGACCCGGCCTACAGAACCTAATTAAAAGATATGGGATTCCCCCAAATCCAGGCAATCCTATATGGCAGTCCAGTGCCCAGAGCTCTACCATCGGTGACCCGAGCAGTTCTGCTGGCCTGGCGCTTGGCCTTACGACATACGCGGTGGAATAACAAACTGAGTCAACAAACACCTCTCTGGCATAGTGTGTGGCTGGGGGAAGTGGCCGCGTTAGAGGGGTTCAAAGGATGGGACCACATTGGTATATCGCAGCTAGGTGACATATGGGTGGGTGACCACATCAGAACATTCCTGGACTTGCAAGGACGCTACACCCTCCATGCTTCACAATTTTACAAATGCTTACAGCTACGACACGCCTTCAACACCCATTTATCAACCGGCACCACACTTCCCGAATTTAGTCCACTGGAGGCACAGGTCATGATGGGGAACTTGGGGAAGGGGGGAGTATCACAGATATACCGCTCCCTAACTAACAACGGCCCAACAACGCTCGACTCGCTCAGACGCCAGTGGGAGGGGTGGCTGGGCCGCCTGGAGGAGGAGGACTGGCGTGCGCCCTTATGGCCCCCAAGACCATTACCACCTCAGCCACACTCCGCTTATTTCAACTATATTATCTCCATACCGCCTACCTTACCCCAGAGCACCTCTATAAGGCGGGCTTATGACCTTCACCGGACTGCGTGTGCTGCGGACAAGAGCCGGCAGACTTTCACCATATGGTCTGGTCCTGTCCTCGCCTTACCCCGTACTGGGAAACACTGGAATCTGAACTCACACAAGTTCTGGGCTGGCAGGTACCCCATAACCCCCTACACCTCATCCTGGGAGTCATGAAGGGCTTAGATGGGTCTTGAGCAGACAAACTTTTCCTGGGGACGGCTACTATGGTGGCTAAACGCGACATAGCCACGGCATGGGCACAATCTGACCCCCTAGGGTTAGCTAAATGGCGTAGGGGAGTGGACTGGTGTGCTGCCCAAGAGAAACCCTTATTTGAGGCCATGGGGTGCCCTGCCAAACACAAAAAGATCTGGGGCAAATGGTTAAATCAGTTATGATGATTGGATCTTATGTCTTTTTAATCACATTGATTGTCTATGCACTGTGGAACTGGACCGATATGCATGTTTACACGCAACCAACGCAGGTACTCGCTAAAGTGCCAATTGCCAATGACTAATCGTGCTGTAATGTTGTTTTTGTTTACTCAAAAATCAATAAAGTTGATTATAAAAACAAAAAGAACGCATTTCAGAATACCAACCCTTACCAACAGTATCCCCTGTTTGACACAGTTGACAATTACGGCATTGATCAGTCCTCCTGACGGTGCCTGATCGGGAAGGAGGATTGCGTGCTTGGCGCAGTCCTGAAGGTACACCAGAGTGTCCCATTTGTAGATGGTGAGGTAAATGGCCACACCATATCATTCTTGGTTGATACTGGTGCTACCCGTTTTCCTGTGAGAACAGTGGAAGTTCGAAACCTACCCCACTCGGGAAGAAGAATCTAAGTCATAGGAATTGCAAATAAGCAAATGTCCAATCCAGTAACTGAGGATGTGCCACTGAAAATAGGGAATTCTGAGGCTAATCATCAAATTTGGTCTGTGATTCGAGTCCTGTGAGTCTGTTGAACTGTACCATTTATTGTACCCTGAAAGGTTTTGAATTCCAGGATCATGATGAGGACGTTACTTTCAAACTGGCCAATCAGAACCTAATAATTGAACTGCTCCCAATGATGACGAATGTAGAATTACCTTTGGATCTCAGAGAAACAGTCTGGCCAGATGTCTGGGATTTTTCAGGAAAGGGCATGGAACTCATCAAAGCAGTAGAGCATGTCCGGATACAAGTTAAGCCAAATGCTGAGTACCTGAGAATCCCACAATACAATTTAATCCGTGAAACGATTGCTGGGATTACTCCAGTGACCAAAACGATGATTCAACAAGGCATTTTGAAGATTATCGGGAGTCCATGCAACTCACCCATTATGGGCTTACAGAAGCCCAGCGGAAAGTACTGCATTGGCCAGGACCAGTGAAAATAAACAATATGGTGGTCCCTTGTTGCCCTGTGGTACAGAATCCAGGTGTGATGCTGTTTCAGATTCCATGTGTGGCTGAGCGGTTTACTGTCATCGATCTATGTCAGGCGTTCTCCATACCGCTGCAAGAGGACAGTCAGTTTCGTTTTGCTTTCCGGTTCGACAGGCGGGTTTTGGCATGGTGCTGAGTCTCACAAGGGTATAAGGAGAGTCCGCCTATCTTTAATTAGATCCTTAAAAAGAATCTGGAGTTTCTGATCATGCCTTGTAACTCAGTGTTGGTCCAGTATATTGACAAACTGCTGGTTGCGTTAGATAACCAGGAAGCTTGAAAGACCGACACCATTGCATTGTTGACCCACTTGGCTGAAAATGGATATAAAGTGTCCCCCAGTAAGTTGCAGTATTGTTTGAGAGAAGGTCTGTACCTAGGATACCACATCAAGAAAGTGCAAGAAAGGTGTCACAAGAAAAAATCTCGGTGATCATGCAAATGAATCCGCCAAAGACAAAGAAGGAAGTAAGGATGTTTTGGGGAATGGTGGGCTACTGTCTCCAGTGGTTATCCAATGTTTCCCTAGTGGTCTAGCCTTTACAGAGGTTGACACACAAGGATGTGTCTGATCTGGTACCTTGGGATAGTGACTGTTTGGTTGCCTTCCTAGAATTGAGAGAAAGTGTCTGCTGTGCCCTCGCACACAAAATGCCTGATTATAACAAAGCATTTTTGCTTTTCTGCAGCGAGGGGAGGGCTGCCCTCTCTCAGTGCTTACACAGAATCATGGGGTGTCTGTACACCAGTTGCCTACTTCTCAGCCACATTAGATCCAGTGGCTGCGGCGTTGCCCTGATGTCTCAAATCTGTGGCAGCGACAGGTTTCAGCATAGAGCGGTGTGAGAGCATTTTAATAGGACATCCTCTGACTGTATATATTGAAATTTTGTTTACCAGGACACGCACACAGGACCTCACAGTCGCCTCATGAAGTATGAGCAGGTCATACTTGCTGCTGAGAACATAACATTGAAGCATTGTTCTGTCCTAAACCCTGCTATACTGTTACCCCTTCCTGAGAATGATATTCATGATGGTGAAGTGGAGCATGCCTGTCTCAATGACACTGAACTATGCACCAAGCCGAGGCCAGACATACAGGATGAGCCACTACCCGAATCTGAATACGCATTGTTTGTGGATGGCTCGTGTTTACCAAATCAGGAAGGAAATTTGAGAGCTGCCTATGCAGTACGTACCCTTTCAGGAATAGTGGAAGCTGCTAGGCTTCAATGAACAGTCTCCGCACAAGTGGCCGAATTTATTGCTCTTACAAGAGCTTGTTGTGTTTCAGACCAGCTAAAGGTGACAATTTTTTTACTGATAATCAGTATGGCTTTGGTGTGGTGCACATCTTCAGACAGTTATTGTCCCAGAGGGGATTTATGACCTCATCGGGGTCCCCCATTCACAACAGTGAGCAAGTGAGAAAACTTTTGGTAACTTTGCAAATGCCAGTTCAAGTTGCGTTCGTGAAATGTTCTGTATATTGCAAGGGAAAGGATTATGTGACTGTGGCAATCGGTTTGCTCATGTAGTCGCAAGGTATTGTACCTACAATGCTTATAAGTTTAATGGAGAATACACCAATGTAGGAGCAGATGAAACCGACTACAACCTTTAGTTAACTACTGTTGATACTTGGGAAGAGTTTAAGAAATTGCAGGAAGAAGCGTCAGAGTAACAGCAGCAGATTTGGATACAAACAGGTTTTGTTAAGAGGGATGATGACATTTGGATTTCAGGAGATGGAATGCCTGTGTTGCCAAATAGTTTGCTAATACCCATGGCTAGATATTATCATACCCCGACCCATGTGGAAAGGGATGCCATGGTCCAGTTCTTCCACCAGACATGGTATAATCCCAGATTCAGATTGATGGCTGAAGCGTTGTGTCAAACGTGCATTGTGTGCCAGCAGATGAATGTAGGAAAAATACCGGCAGTAACGGAGATCATGAGGTCCATTTAACCGAATGCAGTTGGACTTTATCAAGATGCCCATGTGCAATGAGTTGAGATATGTCCAGGTGATTGCGGACATCTTTTCTCATTGGGTTGAAGCTTAACCGACCAGAAGGAATGATAGTCTCACAGTAACTAAGTTGTTGTTGAGGGAACTCATACCTAGGTTCGGATTTGAAACTTCTATGGAGTCAGACCGAGGAACTCATTTTAATAATGAGGCCCTGAGAATGTTGTGAGCAGCAGTGCAAGTGGAGCAGAGACTACATTGCAGTTACCGACCTGAGGATTCCGGAATAGTGGAGCAGGTCAATGGCACTTTGAAATCTAGATTGGCTAAAGTGTGTGCTTCTACATCCTTGAGTAGTCTGATGCTTTGCCTCTTGTACTTGTGAGTCTTTGCAGTGTTCCTGATCGTAAGACAGGATTGTCTCCCCATGAGATCATCATGGGCAGGGCTATGAGACAGACAGCTGTGCCGCAAATGCGCTTGTGAATATTACATATTATATGATTCTTGATTACTGCAAAGGACTGGCTCAAGTCAAAGTTTATTGTGTGATTACTTAAAATCATACAAGTGACCTAAAACACGAACATCCCAATAATAAACACTATATTAAAAAGAGACCCTTAAAAGAATAACATTTCCTAGTTGGTGAGGTATTTTGCAAGTGTGGTAAAATTAGTACAAAGTGCGAGCTATCTGTTGCTCTGTGCAAAACTCCAGGCTCTTTTTTTTTTTTTTAACTCGCATGAGAATGTATGTAGTGGCTCAAGTCGTGCAAAGTTAAGAGCGTCTGAAAATGCCGCTGGGCCATAACATTTGTGTGCCTAGGGCAGTAGCAAAGGGTGTGCAATTTGTAAAATGTAATCAATGTGCAAAAAGGTGCAATGTTTATACTAAAAGAGCTCAGAATCATGCTAGGCATATTGGCGCCTGCCATAAAAAGTGCAAAGTGCAGTGCCTGAAGGTGTGTATCTTGTTTGGTGCAAATTTATTAGTAAGGGTTCGTATCACAAAGCCACACAAGGTCTACCTTTTATGAGACACATGTGGCCCAATTTGATCAACATTACTTGCAATGAGGCAGGAGCAAAAATAGATCTAGCTTATGAGCCCTGTTCATACATATATAAAAGTGCTGTGTGCTTTGACTTAGCCGTGGGCAATCTACCTTTCCCTACTGAATGCTGCCCCAATGGTAAGTCCAGTCCCTGGTCTTCGCACTGCCGCTAGCCATGGCCTTGAAAATACGCATGTGGATGATTTCTCACTTAATCGGTCCTCAGTGTTCAATGCCACCATACTCCGGGGTTCACTTTGTTGAATCTTAGCGCGTTTCGGGGCCCATTGTCTTATTTAATTCGATTTGGACTGCTTTAATATGCTTTCCGATTTTGGCCAAGTCCGCTGAATGATGTAGTGCGTTTTGTGTCTCATCAGGCTGAATTGGCCACAGTTCCGCCTCATCATGAGCAGTGCCATGACCTTAGTCCTGGGGAAAAGACATGTAAGGAAGAGTTGTCTGGAGCCTCGCTGGCGTGGTCCCTACCAGGTGATTCTCGTCACCATGACTGCTGTAAAGTGCCGAGGTCTACTGAACTGGGTGCATGCTGCCCATACTCGAAAAGTTCAGTGTCCCCTTGATGATGTAACAGCACCTCTCCCAGAAGTTCCAGTGGTGGTTGAAAGACCATGGGAGCAGATTAGTCAAGCTGTAGGGAACCAGTCAGAATTTGATTCAGCACTTGGTCTTCCTGAGTGGGGTCTGGACGAGTCAACAGTTGGAGCTGAAGCAGGAGACCCTTATCTTGTGGTGGTGAATGAGCGAGTCGGACCCTGACGAACGGCCTAGTTCTGTAGAAGCGCAAGTGGCAGCAAGAGAACATTGACTGAGAAAACAAAAAGAGGGAGACTGAATTTGCCAGCAGAGAGTGAACTCTAGCCCATCCCTGAGAACTCTGAGGATTCTGACTTGAGTGAAGGAGAAACTAAAGGAACTGTACTCAAGAGATCAAAATGGGCCAGAGTACCCTGTTGAATGTATTCTTCCCCTGAATGGACTTATTTTGTTGCAAATGACGGAGAGACAGAATTCTGGAAGCCCAGTGATAACAGTAACTTCGGGAACTTGATCTTCAATTTGATCTTACTTTTGAACTTCCTTTGTTAACAATATTAAGTGCCTTGGGACACCTTATCCTGGATGTGGCTGAATTTAATGTGCTCGTATATGACTTGAAACATTTAATTCTGGGACTGGTCGTAAATTAACTTAAACAATTGTTTATCAGAGCCATTTGAATAGACTTTTTAAAAGAAGTGAGAAGAGTACCGAGGCCCGAGTTGCTGAAGAAACATAAGGTTGTCCCTTTGAAGAACACAGAGTAGGGCTAGGTAAGTCTCACAAACTATGGATTTGATGTTATGGAAAATGTGAAATCATGGCCCAACAGCAGACAACAGTAGAAAGCATCACACAGCTATACATGGTGAAAGAACAGTGCAGGCCAAAAACTTGTGCTGATGAGAGAGAGGTGAAGAGTTTACTGGAAAGCAGAATGCATTACTTACCAGGTTGTAGTTAAAGGAAAACTAGTATTTGACAAGCTTGAGGGAATTTATGGCCTTAGCATACAGGCACGTATTTTTCGTTTTCCTACATAAACAAGAACTGAAGATGATTGAAGAATAGGAGCATGAGAATGAATTAGCCAAGAACATAAGGAATCTGATAAGAGCTCTTAGAAGCACAATTAAAAAGCAAACACACCAATAAATATGCATTCGCTACAAATACGCAAGCATTCAAAATTGGAAGAATACTTAGTTTGTTAAGCATTGTGAGACCTGCAATAAAGGATGTGTAGTGAATTAGGTTAAAATTTAGGGTCACAGATCATCCGGCCCTCCTGTTGCGGGGAGAGAAGCGTACGGCCGAGCCCCCCTCTGCTTAGGGAGTACTCTGGAGCCGCGAGGTGAAGCACGGAGGCCTTGCAGGCCCGTAAAGTGAGCGGGGCCCGGGGCGAAGGGATATAGAGGCTGCTTGCGGAGACCCAAAAGGACCGGCATCTCCCGACCCCCACCGAGTAGTGCTGCCCCCCTTGCCTGCACACAGCATCAATGGGTGGGTGTCTGGGTGGGTGTCTGGGTGAACAAATCTCCGGTCCCCTCCCGAGAAGAGTACAGCAGCGCCACCGGGTGCCGCAAAGACAGAACAAAGAAACATCGTCCCGGAGGCTGTGGAAGCAGCAGCCTGAAATAATCCGACTGGTGGAGGACCTGTCATGCAGTGTTCCCCCTTCCCCCCCTTTTGGATCCAGCGCAGACTTTCAGACTTTTAAGAGTGACCAGGGGGGTCGGGGACAGAGAATCCGGCACCCCTCATGCCAGGGGAGAGGGGCACGCAGAGACTCAAGAAGACTGGCATCTCCCAACCCCCAGTTCCCCCCCCCCCCGGTGTCTGCTGGAAAAAAGGATAGCCGCCACATGCCTAAAACGGACCTCCGGCACTGGGTGAACCTGCAGGGGGCTTTGAAGCTCAAAGGACCCACAGAACTTGATGATCCTCCCTAACTGATGAAGGGGGGGGGGAATTACTCACTCACAAAACCAAAAGCTGGGTACTTGTGGAGCACTCACTGAATAGCTCAGCCTCATTAATAGTGAAGGGTACCCATCACATCCCGGGCACCGCAAACACACCTGGATGATCCACGGGTGGGCGCGCGGCCCGGACGCCGATTTTGTACAGCTGGATATACGGGCTGGAGTCACAGGACATAGGAGTAAAGACTTAAGCGGCGGAGTGTGATGGTGCGCTGGCCCGGGGGTGCCGGAGTGCTACGCTCCAGTTTCCTCTCCCTCGTGAACACCACGCTATTCGGCTGGACTAACAACACCACGATCAGGTGCTTCACCCTTACAGTATGAAAGGTGGGACAGCCATGAAAGGGTCCCATCAAACGAAACTAGACAAATTCGCCGAGTCCAGGGGGGCTGAAAGCTTGCAAGACCCTCAAGACCAATCTGTCTGCGACACTAGCCAGGGGTCAGAAGAGGCCTCGGTCTCCTTACAGGGCATCATGGCCGCAATACAGGGAGTCCGTACTGCACTAGAAGTCCGTATAGACACAATCACTACTGAAGTCTCTCTGATGCATGCAGATCTGCGCAACTTGGGATCCCGCATTAAAGAAGTTGAGGACTCAATGTCCATCATAGTGCAAGACACACGCAGCCTTAAAACACAGGTGAGGGACCTGGAGTCCTCTAACCAACTCCTAGAGGAACGACTTGAGGATTATGAAGGAAGATCCCGGTGCAACAACGTTTGAATTTTAGGGGTCCCGGAGCGCGCTGAGGGACCAGCAACTGATTTATTTGTGGATCTCCAACTGCGCAGACAAGCTCGCACCCCTACGCTGCTCCGACAGACAGCGCGCCAGGAAGGCCACCTGGTTCACCGCTGACCTCCAAGAATCCAGACACACCTGTAGATGCCTCGAGAAGATCTGGAGAAACAGCAAAACGCCTGAAGACCGCACCACCTACAAGAATGCCATGACGGAATACCACCAACGCATCAGATCGACCAAAAGGGCCTTCATGCAAAACAAGTTCCTTGCCAACTCCAGCAACTCCAAGGAATTCTATGTCAGGACCCGGAGGCGAGGATTAGGCTGTAATTTCTTTGCTTTAATCACATTTGAAAACTCCAGCAACAATTTCAAGAACTTGATAAGTACACAAAACTACATTTCCCATGAACACTAGGGAAGAGAGAAACAAAGAAAGTCCATCCAAACACAGTAGTCTCTCATATAACATCCTGTGTATCCTGTCTATCGTCCTCTTTCTTCGCTGCTCCCGCAGCAATACAGATAAGTGCACTAGATTCCCTTTCTCAGTATTTGTTGGTAAAGCACTTTTGTGTGCAGTTTTTTGGCAGTTTGGCGCTTTGTGTTGTTGTATGCGCTAATCGCTGTTGCCACGGGGGCTTAAACGCTCCTACGCGGCCGCTGTTACATTTGGCTTGCCTGAGCGTAGTGCGGTCTTCCGGCTGCTAGAGGGCCCGCGCTGACGGAATACGCGTGCAGCGCGTCCTTCACCCCCTGGCAGCCGGAACACGTCTATTTCACTGTCAGAGTACAGTGAAGTGTTCCGGCTGTGGAGATCTCACGCGGGGGAAGATTTGCGCTTTGTTGCTCGTTCGAGCATTCCGTTTTAGCCCCAGAAAACGGGCAGCTGGTTAATTAAGCCTCCCCTTCACGAGGACTATAGTGAAAGCAAGCCCACGCCTGAAGGGACAACACCCTACGGGGTAAGACACGCATTGCTCAGGGACAACCCCAGGCGTTATTAACCCCTTTGTACATACAGGGGGCGGTCCCACTTTCAGATTTGGCTATTTGCTTGTTAAATCCCTCATTTTATTGTGAGAAGGGTATTCCCCACACAGTTTGGCCATAAGCCTGATATGGAGTTTGAAGAGACTGGGGACTATATGGAGAAGGAGGAGATCACCTACCTCCCCATAGACGACCAATTTTGCGAGGTAATGGACGCGTCCATCCTCAGGGCGGTTTCCCAGGTAGTAGCCCCCTGGAGAAGAGATTACTGGCACTCCAGGCGCAGTGCCAGAAACCCCTCGCAACGAGGGAAGATCCCAACGAGCCTCTGGCCCCCCTACCTCCAGGTCCACCAGCTACCCCTGGACCAAGCCCACCTCAGATCCCAGACAAACGCAAGCGAGCGGACGACCCCGGGGTCGCTGTCGGCGCTTTTGCGCGCCTCAAAAAGGCGTTCCTAGATGCTCAGCCCATTCTAGAGCCACTGGCGTCTGTTCCCCCGGCACTGGTCCCACACACACCTCCACAGGGGGGCGAAGGGGACAGCGATGACTCTCCCAACACATCGGATGGGGGTGGGGACGTTTCTAGACCGTGGTGTCCGACGTACAGCCCCCGGATAGGGACAGCCCCATCCCGGAGCGCCGGCCCCTCTCAGGGGGATTTTCTGGACCCCGATAATCTCCTGCATCCGAGGTCCACGGACTGGTGCCCTGCACCCAAGGTTGCGGCCTACATGGCCAGTCGTCTAAGAAAGCCTCTAGATAAGGAGGTCAGGGGATGTCTTAAGGCAGAATGCCCACGGCCTTCTTTGGAGGGGAAAGTGGCTACCACTCCGGAGATAGATCCCAAGATGGCCACTTTCCTTGCCAAATTTGTCCGTGACCCCAAGAAGGGCATTGACGGATCCTAGCGGCCGTGCCAGGATAAACTCCTGGACATCGCGGTACCTTTGGCCAAAATCATGGATATGGCGGAGGACGCCAAGGCCTTCGGCTCCCTCATCTCCCCGGAAGTGCTATCTGGCTGGGCTCAAAGGGCCATCATTTTCCTGGGGAATGCAAACTGCGCGATCTCTATGGAGAGGCGCAGGTCGCTCCTCATTAAAATCGATCCCAAGCTGGGGGAGCTCTCCACGTCGGAGGCAGGGACAGTGGCCGACAGTAACCTTTTCGGGGACCCGTTTATCAGGGAACTGGGGAAATTTGTTAATACTTTCAATTTCCTCGACAAAGCGCAATCTTCCATCAAGAGGATTTTTACTCCTCGTGTTTTTGCCGCAGCCAGCCTAGGTGGGGGCGCTTTTCCGGCCGTCCTTCCCAACCAGCCCCCAGAGGTAGTGACTCAAGACAAGGCCAGTGGCAGGATCCCGGCAAGTTTGGCAATTTCTACCAAACTAAATCCTATCCCCGCCGCCGCGGAGGCAGGGGCGGCCAGAGAGGAGGCAACTTCAACAACACACAAGGTGAGACTTCAGGACCCATCAATAATTTCAGTTGGGCTTCGGTGGCCCTTTTTCAACAGAACTGGAGAATTTTGTCCTCGGACACATGGGTAATCCAGACGGCGGGAGGTGTCCACATAGAATTTTACGGAACACCACAGCAAGGGCGCATTCCCACCCCACTGTCCTTCTCCCCGGAACAGAGGGAGTTGGTGGATCATGAGATAGTGAGCCTGCTACGGAAAGGGGTGATACGGAAGTCCACGATTCACCCACAGGGGTTCATAAGCAATCTCTTCCTCGTGGAGAAGAGGGATGGCGGGCAGCGCCCAGTCATCAACCTCAGAGAGTTCAATGCCTGGCTGCTCTACCGCCACTTCAAAATGGAGGGTATTCACCTCCTGAGCGATCTTCTCCAAGCAGCGGACTGGATGGTTCGTCTGGACCTCAAAGACGCCTACTTGGCGGTACCAATCTTCCCCCCACACAGGCGCTTTCTGCAGTTCATGAGGGGTTCCCAGGTGTTCGAATTCACAGCCCTTCCATTCGGTCTCTCATCAGCCCCATGGTGCTTTACCATGCTGATGAAACCAGTCATCGAACATTTACGTTCCCGAGGGGTAAGACTTATTATTTACCTCGACGATATCTTACTAATGGATCAATGCCTGCTCAGCTTGTCCGAGCATCTGCAGACAGCAATAGACCTTTTAGAATCTTTAGGATTTGTGATCAACGAAGAGAAATCGGCTCTGGTTCCATCCCAGTCAATGGAATTTTTAGGTTTTCTCATAAATTCTGTTGACGCGACCCTCTGCCTTCCCTCTCGGAAGCTGACCAGGATCCGACACAAGCTCAGGAGAAACATTTCCAAATCCCATGTCTAACGCCGGCATTTGGCACAGATTGTGGGCCTGCTCTCGTTGTCCATACAGGCGATCTTCCCGGGCCCCCTCCATTACAGGGCTTTGCAACGCTTGAAGATCGAACATCTCCGGAAAGGCCTCTCATACTCCCAAAGGATTCCCCTGTCGGTAGAGGCAAAGGAGGAGATGAACTGGTGGCTAGCCCACATGGATGCCTGGAAGGGCAAAGCGATCTTTGGCTCCCAACCCGACCTAGTTATAGAGTCCAATGCCAGCGGTTCCGGCTGGGGCGCATGGTGTGGGGGAATTCACCACCGGTGGCAAATGGTCGTCCATCGAGCGCTCTTTGCACATCAATTGCCTGGAACTAATGGCAGGCTCATTTGCCATCCGTTGCTGGACCAAGGAGAGAGTGAAGTGTTCAGTTCTCAAAATGGACAACGTAGCGGCGGTACGCTACGTCAATCACCTGGGTGGGACAAGATCAAAGACCCTCTCGCATCTCCCACGTACCCTATGGGAATACTGCCTGGCCAACCAGATCTCTCTTTCGGCGGAACATCTCCCGGGGAAGTCCAACCGGATAGCCGACTGGCATTCCCGCCATTGGAGAGACGCCAGTCTGTGGAAGCTGAAGCCCCAGATCTTTGCTCAGATCCAAGCCAGATGGGGTCCCTTCTATATAGACCTCTTCGCCTCACGGCTAGACTGCCAGCTCGACAGATACTGCAGCTGGAGGCCAGACCCCAATGCAACAGCCGTGGATGCTTTTCTCCAGGATTGGAGCAGGGAACAACCTTACGCCTTTCCCCTCTTCGCCATGATAACCAGACTGACGGCGCAAGTGCGCAGACAGGGGGTGGATGTGGTGGTGATTACCCTGATCTGGAGGTCTCAGGTCTGGTTTCCAGCGATGATGGAACTTTCCTGGTATTTTCCAATCCCCCTACCCCTGTTTCCCGATCTTCTGGATCCCCAGAACAATCCTCACACGCTGGTCCTAGCGGGATCTCTCTGCCTCATGTCCTGGAGGGTTACAGGCAAAGCTGGAAAGTCCCAGGCCTTTCGGCACAGGCTTCTTCCTTACTCGCGAAAGCCTGGGCAGACAATACGAACAAACGATATCGATCTGCCTGGTCCAGATGGTTGGGTTGGTGTCTCCAACACCAAATTGATCCCATGGGGGCGGACATTGTCCAGGTCGTGAATTGTTTGGCAGATCTGGCTTCACAAGGTTTAGCATATCGGTCTATTAATACCTTCAGATTGGCGATCTCGGCGGGTCAATTACCGGTGGATGGACACCCGGTAGGGGAACATCCGCTAGTCCGGAAATTACTGAGAGGGATTAGACTTTCAGTTCCCCTTGAATCTAAATATTCATCTATGTTGGACGTTAACAAAGTCCTCTCCATGTTTCAATCCTGGCCCTCCAACAAGTATCTCTCCAGGAAACAGCTGTCGGCAAAGTTAGCGATGCTATTGTGTCTATTATCCTGCCGTCGAGTCTCGGATGCCCGGTCCCTGGACATAACAGGTAGAGTCTTTACCCCAGAAGCGGTGATTTTCCACATTTCTCGCAGAACTAAATGTAACTCCAGGATAGTTTCCTGCGTCAGGTTCCCAAGTTGTGTGCAGTTCGTGCTATTAAGGCTTATGAAGCAATGACGGATGAACTCCGTCCATATGGGGAGAGGCAGTTACTAATTGCCCTCACGAAACCCCACAAAGCGGTTTCATCCCCCACGATTGCCAGATGGGATAGGTGGTTCATGCAAGAAGCAGGAATTGACATCTCTCGTTTTGGGGCCCACTCTGTAAGAGGGGCTATGGCTTTCAAGGCCTTTTGTCTTGGAGCGCATCTTGAGGACATCCTCAACGCGGCGGACTGGTCTAATGATTCCACCTTAAAGACTTTCTATTTTAAACCAGTTCCCTCTCTGGCAAGCGTGGTGTTAGATAGGCTTTGAACCAGCCTAATCCTCGCCTCCGGGTCCTGACATAGAATGAAAGATTTCCTAGCTATCGTAAAGGAAAGTTTCAATTCTATTAAGAACACGGAGACGAGGATTAAACCCCCCCCCCCTGGCAATTTCTAAGGCAATCTGTTTCCCTCCCGCTATTGAGAGGAAGTGTATTCAAGTGACTGATGTATTTAACCTGTTATGCGGAGTTGTCTGTAGTTTACATTATTGGTTTTACTATCACGCTGTAATTGATCTATGCTGCGATTAAGTTCAATAGAGTGTCTAGTAATATATTCTTCTTGTTCTCTAGGAGCAGAATCTAACGAACAGAAATGAGATGATGGGCGGATTGCAGCCGTCGCAGGAAGAAAGAGGACGATAGACAGGATACACAGGATGTTATATGAGAGACTGTACTGTGATTGGATGGACTTTCTTTGTTTCTCTCTTCCCTAGTGTTCATGGGAAATGTAGTTTTGTGTACTTATCAAATTCTTGAAATGACTGCTGGAGTTTTCAAATGTGATTAAAGCGAAGAAAGTACATCCTAATCCTCGCCTCCGTGTCCTTAATAGAATTGAAACTTTCCTTTACGATAGCTAGGACATTTTTCACTCTTCAGCGTCATCCAGGAATTCACCAAGCCCGCCAGCGAAACCAAGGACATCACCCCTTCCCAGGACCTCTGCAACAAGCTCGGATCCTACTTCCATCTGAAAATCAAGAGCCTCTACGACAACTTCAACGACCAGACACCCGACTCCGAAACCACTTCCCTCTCCAGCAATGCGAGCCAGCCCACCCTCTCCTCCTGGACCCGGTCACCGCCGAAGACACCAGTTCGACCATGAAAGGCATCCACTCAGGGACCCCCACGGACCCCTGCCCACCGCACATCTTCCACAGAGCCACCATCGCCCCAGAACTACGACGCACCATTAACGCCACCTTCAAGACCGGCCACTTTCCCGAAGAGAGGAAACGTGCAGAAGTCAGACCCCTGCTCAAGAAGCCCTAAGCCGATCCCACAGACCTCAAGAACTACCGGCCTATCTCCCTCCTCCCATTCGCGGCCAAAGTCACAGAGAAGACGTCAATGCATAACCGACAAAATTAATCGACGAAAACTCCATCCTCGACCCCTCCCAATCCGGATTCCGCAGCAACCACAGCACCGAGACCGCTCTACTCGCTGCCACAGACGACATCTGCACCCTCCTCGACCAAGGACACACCACAGCCCTGATCCGCTCATTCCTCACCGGCAGAACCCAAAGAATCAGACTACCTCCCTTCCTCTCCGGACCCACGGAAATCAACTGTGGATTACCTCAAAGATCATCGCTCAGCCCCACGCTCTTCAATATCTACATGGCCCCCCTCGCCGCCATTGTCAGACAGCACGGACTCAGCATAGTATCCTACGCTGACGATACCGAGCTTATCCTCTCCCTCACCAAGGACTCCACCACTACCAGACTCAACTTCCAGGAATGAATGAAGGAAGTCGCATCCTGGATGAGCAACAGCTGCCTGAAACTCAACTCGGAGAAGACAGAGGTCCTCGGACCCTCCCCCTCTGCATGGGACAACACCTGGTGGCCCACCGCCCTCTGCAGCCACCCCCACCGACCACGCCCGGAACCTCGGCATCGTACTCGACTCCTCCCTCTCCATGACCCCACAGGTCAAAGCCGTCGCCTCCAGCTGCTTCAACACCCTCCGCATCCTCCGAAAGACCTTCAAATGGATCCCCCCCCCGAATCAAGGAAGACCGTCACCCATGCACTCATAACCAGCAGACTCGATTATGGAAACGCCCTCTACGCCGGAATCAACAAGTCTCTGCTCCGCAACCTCCAGACCATACAGAACAACGCAGCCAGACTCGTACTCGGCATCCCTCGACACGAACACATCACACAACACCTGCGGAACCTTCACTGGCTCCCCGTTGAGAAGAGTCACCTTCAAGATACTCACCCACGCCTACAAATGCCTCCACAACACCGGACCCCAATACCTCAACAAAAGAATCTCATTCCACCTACCTAAAAGAAACCTCAGTTCCGCCGACCTCGCCCTTGCCAAAACCCCTCGCATCCGCAGAGCTAGAACAGGTGGAAGAGCCTTCTCCTACATTGCGGCCAAGACCTGGAATGAGCTCCCGATCAACATCAGACGCCCCCTCCCTGAACATCTTCAAGAAGACACTCAAGACCTGGCTCTTCGGCTGAACGGAGCTTCTATTCCCCCCCCCACCCCCAGCACCTTGAGACCCTCACCGGTGAGTAGTGCGCTTACAATTCCCTGATAGATTGATTGTTTGTGGAAGACCTCATCCTCATGTATCTCCAGCCCGCAGACTTTCCAAATTCTTCTCTGTGGAGAGGGCGCACAGAGTGCCAGGGGGTCGCCCCTGCCCAGGGGCTCCACCGCAACCACTGCTTGCTTGGTTCTTTCACTTCAGAGACCGCGATACAATTCTTCAAACGACAAGAACAGCTCCGCCTGTCCTATATGAAAACGCGTGCATAACCTTCTTCCCAGATTTCATATTAAAGGTCCAGCGACAAAGATGAAGTTTTCTTGAAGTCAAAAAGGCGTTGCGAGAAAAAGAGGTGAAATACTCGATGCTCTTCCCGGCGAGACTACGCATCGAATCAGAGGGCAAGGTCTGGTTCTTCACCACCCCGGAGGAGGCCTGGGAGTGGTTGGAGGGCTGGCAATCCGTCGGAGGCACAAAAAGAGGAACACACAGTGAGAACCGCATGAAGACCAAGGGCACACAAGGATCACGAACGGAGCGAAAAAGTCAGGCACAAGATAAAGAAAGAGAGCAAAGGCAAAAAGACTGATGAAAGTGGTGAGGATGATCCAGGGGAACCTCACGCCCCGTTGGAAAGACATCTTCAGCTCTAAAAAGAGATACTGAGGACTTGCGGGCTAGCCTGGAGGTTGCGGGGGGGCCCAGGGGGCCTCACAGCGGATCAACACGATCTTTGAAGGTCAGACTTTTAACTACTATCTCAATGGGTGCTACAAACTATATTGAACATGGGGCGGGATGGCGTCTCTGGGGATGGCCTACGATCCCTAAAGTTTATGATGTTGGGCTTGGGCGACAAGCACTCTGCTGAGTTGAGGGGGCGGGCAGTTCTACGTCCGTCATGCAGGGAAGCGGGGTGGGGGGGCAGAGGGGGCTTTCTTTGTTATTAATGTTCTTTCTTTTTTGGGGGAATGTTACTGCAGTGGATTGCCATGTACGTCTATGGGTAGTAACACCAGTTCTCTGTTATAAATATTGGTTGACTGATTCACCGCAGGTACGAAATAACAGTATGGATAATCCGGAGGTAGGGGCTGTGGTGGGAGGAGTATGACATTCACATAGGTAAATGACAACGGGAACAGATACAAAGCTACCTGAGCTCCATATTTTGTCATGGAACGTAAACGGACTTGGGGACAAAATTAAAAGGGGGATAGTGTCACAGTACATCAAACGACACTACCCAGACATTGTCTTATTGCAAGAGACGCCCCTCCTGGGTAACGCATGCAGGGCACTTGTTCGATAGAGCTACAAAATGTCAGTACATGTGAGGTATATGTCTCGCTCCCATGGGGGGGGTGTCCTCCTTAAGAAGAGCTTCCCAATCACAATCTAAAAGACGTGGTCAGACAGACAGGGTAGATTTGCTGCACTAAAAGGCGTTTGATAGGGGGAACAGATTAATATAATATCACCTTCTTTAGCATTAACTGCTGCACGCTCCCCAAACATAAAGCGGACGTTTTTGGCCTTTTGGTCAGTGAACAACCGGATGCCATGTTCTTTACTGAAACATGGCTGCACATGAGCTCTGGCCCTGATGTAGCTGCAGCTTTGCCGTCTAATTATGCTATAGTTAGGAAAGATAGGGACTCCAAGACAGGTGGTGGCATTGCTATAATTTATAAAAAGTGCTATATGTGCAAATTTGAAGACCTGTCATTCATGAGCTGTGAGGCGGCTTTATTTAAGCTTGCCCTGACCCCCAAGTTTAGCTTTTCAGGCATACTAGTGTAACGTCCCCCTGGCCCGTCCATGGGCCTCATCATTTCCTGAGCTAATTACTCCTTTCCTCCTTAATGCCGCTAACTTTTCCATCTTGGGCGACCTCAACTTGCACTTGGATGACCCCATGTGTACTAATAGCGCCACTTTTATTTCTGACTTGGCAACTATGAATATTATACTTTGTAACTCTGGCCCCACTCATGTGGCTGGCCACCTACTGGACCCTATTCTCTCCAATTTACCTAACATTCAATGCCCCCCAGCTCTTCCTTTATGCTGGTCTGATCACTTTGCAATCTGTTTCCGGTTTGAGACTCCAGTAAGCTCGCCAGCAGCCGCACCTGGCATCAAGAAATTAACTAGAAACTGGGGTAAACTGGATATTGAAACTCTCAACAAGCTTCTGTCCACCAATGCTCCCACTACTAAATAAATGTCTGTCACTTTCTCGGGTGCCATCCAAAATTGGCTTTCGAATGCTATTGACGCTTGTCTCCCACCCTCAATTAAGAGGGTGAACAACCACCGCCCCCCTGCCCCTTGGTTTACTGAGAAATTAAAAATGGAGAAAACCAAATGCAAAGCTTTGGAAAGACGCTGGAGGAGGAACTATGCCTCTGACACCAAGCTCGCCTATAAAAGGGCCAAAAGTGAATACCATTATCTCTGCAAGTCAGCCCGTGCTGAATATGTCTCCGCTGCTATTTCTAGTGCGCAGAATTGTTCCAAGACACTATTCAAGATGGTTAAAGAACTTTCTGGCTCAGAAACTCAATCCACTGCCTCCACCCTCAATGGCTTGCAATGTGAAGACCTTGCCAAATTCTTCCTTTATAAAGTGGAGAAAATATACTCTGAGATGGAGGGCATTAAGTCAGGTAATCCCCTTCAGCAAGTATCCACATCTCCTCAAGCAGCTAACCCCATTATTCATAGAAATAGCAAGATTCCCGAATTCACTAACAAACTGGAAACCTGGTCTCTATTAGATATGAGCTCCTTCAAGCGGCTCCTAGCATGCATTAAATCAGGCTCCCCCTATGACCCTCTTCCGATCTCGGTGTTGCAGCAGCTTGAGTCGCCCTCACTCATGATAATTATGGAACTCTTGAATGCCTCCTTACAGGAGGCAACTGTTCCTCCAGAGTGGAAGCACGCAATGGTTCTTCCTTTTTTGAAGAAGGCTAATGCTAATCCTGACCAGCCCTCCAACTACAGGCCTATTTCATTACTCCCGGCCTTCTCTAAAATCTTAGAAAGACATATTAACTCACAGCTATCCCAGTTTGTCGAGTCGCAAAATTACTTACACACATCTCAGTCGGGCTTTAGAGCCGGTTTTTCGACCGAAACTACCCTTCTTGGAGTCACGGAAAGGCTGCGACACTGTTTGGATACTGGAGACACAGTAGCCCTCATATTACTTTACTTAAGCGCAGCTTTCGACACGGTGTCTCACGCCGTGTTAGTGAAAGTCTTACAATCATTAGGTGTTGCTGGGCTGGCACTTAACTGGCTTATTTCTTTCCTCATGGATCGTACTTTCCAGGTCTTTTCTCCAACGGCCAGCTCCAATACTCATTTCTCCCCTTATGGGGTACCCCAGGGCTCTATCCTCAGCCCTTTGTTGCTTAACGTGTATGTCAGACCCCTGGCGGAGATTGCAGAGGAGGCTGGGTTGTCCCTGTTCTCTTACGCTGACGACACCCAGATTATCTTCTCTCTCTCTGCCGAGAGGGCGTCTGAGTCATCTGCTCTCCAGTTGGGATTGAGTAAGATCGCATCCTGGATGCAGGCTAACTTTCTCAAACTTAATGGAGAAAAAACTGAGGTCTTGATTCTGGGGAAAAATAAAGATCTTTGGGGTTCCCAACACTGGCCTGCTGAAATGGGTGCTCTTCCTCAGCCCTCCTGCCAAGTCCGCAACTTAGGCTTCATCATTGATGATCAATTATCAATGCGTCAACAAGCCGTGAAGGTGGACGCAACCTGTTTTACCATCCTGAAATGGCTCAAGAAGATTATCTGGATGCTGCCTAGTTCTACCCAGAGAACCGTAGTCCAGGCTCTCGTCACCTCTAGACTGGACTACGGTAACATTCTCTATCTGGGGGCAAACAAGGATGTTACGCGCAAACTGCAGGTGGTGCAGAATTCCGCTGCTAGACTGCTTTGTCAGGTTCCCAGAGTTGCCCCTATCTCTGGCTCTTTGCGTGATCTCCATTGGCTCAGTATAGAGAACCGGATTAAGTTCAAAGCCTTGAGTTACATGTTTAAGATCAAATCTGGAGTGGCTCCCCAGTACCTGCAAGCTCTGGTTCACCCTTACCTACCCTCACGTCCTCTTCGATCTTCTACTCAGGCGAAATTATCGGTTCCCAGGATCAGACTGTCACGTATGGGCGGTCGATCTTTTGCTTGTTTAGGTCCCTCCTTATGGAACTCTCTCCCCGTATCACTCCGCAATGAAACTGTTTACGGGAATTTTCGCAAATGTCTAAAAACTTGGCTGTTTAACCAATAAATTTTTCCTCCTTTTCTGTCCCTCTCAGGCTGGCGCCGTTTTGGGTAGCTGCTGCGCCTTACAAATCAAATTAACATAACATCAGTATATGTACCCCCTGGCCTTCATTCTGCTACACTCCCAGAACTCGGAGTGCTCATGCTCCAAGCACCAGAGGGGGAGTTTCTAATAGAAGGAGATTTTAACATGACACCGGATGATAACGTGGACCGACACCCCCGAGACGGACTCTCCCCTCTACCACTGAACTAGCAAACTTCTAATGGCGCTGGGGCTGGTGGATGTCTGGAGGACCCGCAACCCATCTACAAAACACTGCACCTTCCACTCTAGGGCCCATGGTAGCATGTCTCATATTGACTTCTTCTCAACCTTCTCTTCTCTCACACAATTTAGAGATGTGAAACACCCATTAGAGGAATATCGGACCACTCCCCTATGTGGGCGAGATACTGTAGGGGTAATCCAAGGGTAAGGGACACAATTCCCATAATTCTGTGGTTCTTAAAACTCCCAGCAATACGGGAGGGACTCCAACAACACACAATCCATTATTTTCAGGAAAATGAAAACTCCGTTACTTCCTCCCTAACACTCTGGGAAGCCTAAAAGGCGGTGATCAGGGGACAAGACCTACACTGATGGTGGGACACAAAAGAAATAGAAAAGCAACTTTGGAGAAGCTCGAACAAGAGATCCTACAGCTCGAGAAACAGTTGGTACAGGATGCACAAACAGATACACAACACAGCCTGCGACTAAAACAGCAGGAATATAGGGACTTAGTGACTGATGCAGCTAGGATCAAGCATAAAGCCACACAACACAAGATCTATGAACTGGGAGACCTGTCGGGGAAACTGCTCGCCTGGATAGAAAGGCAAGAACGGGCTAACAGATGGGTGGCAGAAGTGGAGTCGCCGGACGGAGAGCGTCTGAAAGACCCACGAGCTATCGCAGCCTACTACTCACAAATATACCCGTCTGATGCATCGACCTAGGAACAAGACTCCTTGACTTTCCTTGCGGATAGACCTCTCCCGACCCTATCACCGGATGAGGCAACACTTCTAGAAAGCGACCTCATGTAGGAGGAAATCAAGCCCTCCGATCAGACCAGCCGGGCAAGGATGTGGGACCTAATGGAATGCGGGTAGAACTGTACAAACTTACGGCATCCACTATAGAACCCTAGCTCCTGAAAATGTTTGAGGAAGGTAGACAAGCAGGCACACTTCCTGACGAACAGCGACTGGCCTCAGTGGTAGTAATTCATGAAGAAGATAGGCCCCCGGATCAATGAGCCTCCTATAGGCCCATATCCTTGCTCAACACAGAGCTGAAAATGCTAGCCAAAACCATTGCACTCCGTTTGACTCCATTGATGACGAAACTGGTTCATCCTGATAAATCGGGGTTCATTCCTGGCCGAAACACGAAGCTAAATTTACGACGACTCCATGGAGCCTTGGGGCGAGCACACAGAATCAAAGAGGACGCGATGATTCTGTCACTTGAAGCGTGCATGGCCTTCGATACCGCTATGGTCATATCTTTTTGCTGTTCTCCAACCTATGGGTTTCGGACCAAATTTCCTTTCCTGGTTGCGACTACTATACTTGAATCCCATGGAGCGAGTGGTAGTTAATGGTAGGGTCTCATAGGTTTTTCCTCTTCCACAGAGGAACAGGACAGGGCTGCCCTCTCTCTCCCCTGATCTTTGTCCTGATCCTCGAGCCACTAGCGGCATGGGTCAAAGAAGACCTCCTGATCCGGGGCTTGCGCTGGACGGAGGACTGAGAAGATAGAATATCATTGTATGCTGATGACATTCTCCTGTACATCGCCTCTCCCAGGTCCACTGTCCCCAGGCTAATAAACATTCTTTCGATCTTTAGGGAATACTCGGGTACTTAATAAATTGATCTAAATCGGTGATGTTCATCCTTCATCGTCCGGCACCCCGCCGTACCCCGGGATGCGAGATCCGAGTGGCCGTGGAGAGTTTTCGATACCTGGGTGTCCATGTGACCACTGACCCCAAGATATTTATAGCCAAAAATCTGGTGGGCCTCCTGATACGCCTCAAAAGTGATGTTCGGCACTGGAGATCCCTCCTACTCTCCTTATTGGGAAAGGCAGAGCTATTTAAGATGATGGCGCTGCCCCGTTTCCTTTATATCCTACAGAACGCCCCCTTTCCAGTGCCAGACACTTATTTCAAAGCAGTTAATAGCGAACTCAGGACTCTGCTCTGGGTCGGAGGTTCCCCTCGTATAGCTTTGACAAAATTGACCCGGGGTTAGTATGAAGGAGGGATAGCCCTTCCCGATCTTCAAACGTATTACACAGCAGCCCAACTGACAACTGTCAACTACTGGGCCCATCACCCCAGAGATGAACCCGCCTATTGCATGGATCATCTGGTCCTCCAGACAGGGGGTTACCGTTGTGTGTTATATACCAATCCACGTCATTTATCCCCGGAGGGACCAACTGCCCTAACAGTTGCCCTCTGACACTCAACCCTACGCAAATTAGGGTGGGAGAAGAGAATCACACGCGCTACCCCTCTATGGGATTCAGAACTCTTGGGCACAATGGCAAATAGACAGGGTTTTGACAGGTTGGATCTGATAGGAATCTCCACGGTGGGAGACATATGCACAACCAGAGGGGTAATTCCATTTGCTGATTTACAAAGCACATACGAACTAGCCCCCACAGAGGCCTTTCGATACCTACAAATCCGGCACACTCTCCTGGCAGTATTTCCCTCCAATGAAGCCCTACCAGAATCATCTCCTCTGGAAGACAGATTGTTGGAAGAACGCTTCTCCAACAAGGCAACCTCACTCACATACCGTAAACTCATAAACAATTCCCTAGACACTCTTGCCCAGCTCCAGCAACGCTGGGACACAGACATTGAAGACCTTCAGGAGGAGGACTGGGTTGAGGCCCTCGCCTCCCCTCGAGTGGTCGCTGTAAAACTATGCTTTTGTTTAGTACAATTAAAAATTCTGCACAGAGTCTACATCTCCTGCACTACACGGGTAGATATGGGCAGACAAATAGACACGGGGTGCCTTAGGAAATGTGGCCAAGTGCGGAATTATTTTTCACATTTTGTGGGAATGTACAAACATACTGGAATGGGGTATTAGCATGCATCAGTGAGTTCACCAGCACCACTACAGGATCATCGGCCAAACTATGCCTACTCAATATTTGGGAAGCCACAGACTTAACACGAGCAGACCAAATGTGGGTAACGTTTGGGCATGATGGTAGCTAAACGCAATATAGCACAAATGTGGGGGGTGGTGGTGATGACTCCTTCCCTGAACGACTGGAAAAAAGACCTGGACTGCTGCATGGTGGCGGAGAGATCTATATATGGGTGCAGGGGGTGCCCTAGAAAATGGGAGAAGGTTTGGGGTAGATGGAATACATACAGAGGTAGCTCATGTACGGCCCGAGGGCAGGAGCGGCCAATACGTTATAGGTATTAACGATATGATAAAAATGGGGTAGGATGATTGTGTTGTCCTGCTCACCTGGCATGGTTAATAATATGTATAATAGACTGTTGTCCCGCAAACCGCTGCAGGTCAACTGTCAGACAGAACTTACACAGAAATGTGATATCAGTTGTGACCAAATGTACACAAATAATGCTCATGGTACAACCAACAAATGTCATGTGATGCAAACCCCTTTTGTTAATAAAAAAGAATTTTCAACAACAAAAAAAATAGAGTCGCAGGTGGCTAGATGTTTTTGCCATGACTAATGTATAACTATGTAGTGATTGATTGCCTGACATTTTGACATAAAGTATTGTCTGACTTTGCATAAAAGAAGCTGCCTGTGGACTTGCCACTCTCCCTGTCACAACAGTAAAGACCTGTCTTTATACTGACAAAAGGAATCTGTCTTTTTCTTTATTCTTAAGTTACCCTGCAACAGTTGGCGAGCCATCTAGGAGTCCCTCTTGCCCTTCACCTGAGTGATGACACCAGAATATAGCCTACCCGTGCTGCATAGCTCATTGCGCATTTTTTGTGAGTTGAGCAGACACAGTATTGTCTAAAGTTTTGCCTATTCAGGGGGGACGAGTAGGATCCGGGGATTGCTTTCTTTTGTAAGGTGAGGACAATGCAGACTACGTTTTTGTATATATTATATGACTTATCTCTTTTGGCAATGGTAAATACAGATGTAGATATAAGAGATATACGGATATAAGAGACATAAGGGTATTGCATGCAAGATTGTGTACATGTGTTGCACAATATCAGGAAAGGAGCTGCATAACCGGTTAACTTGGTATTCCCAATATAAGGTTGGAAGTGGTCAATGTGGGTAATTCGAAGTTAGGGGGTGCCAAAATGTGTTCTAATGTTTGACACAGGCTGATATCGCTAAACTTTACCTCTAAGTACAAAATAAACACTCAAATTATTCTGGACAACCACAGAATGCAACTTGTACCTGTTGAAATTGTTCAACTTCAATCTACACATGACACACAGATCTCAATTCGGCCTAACACCGACATCTATGTGAAGATGTCTCAAACGGAGACATCTGCCAATTCCACAAAACCTGCCGAGCTACCAAAGATAGATTGAACTGTGTCTGGCTACTTCATCGATTTTGATTTCTCATTGGATCCAAGTGAACCCGAGTTACCACCACCGCCTGTTCCCCATATGATAAGAATTCGTGATTTCTACCTTTGACTGTAAAAGACTTACTTTGTTTCTCCCTGGATACAGCTCTGGATTGCAATTGGTCTACTGTTCCTAGTCCTTTGGATTGGTATCGTGACTGTCTTTTTCCTGCTCCTGAACGGACATTACCTCCCAAAACGCTCTGCAGTACAACATGTGAACTTGGTCCTGAAATCGCCTGCATCATCACACCGTGAACAAAGAGACCTGTCCTTGGTGAACATTACAGCAATTCCAGTTCCTGAAGGAATAGTTTGGGACAGAGTTTCATATGATGTATATGGTCCAACCAAACTTTTAAAAATACCACACTTTTTAAAATGTCTTTAAGTGATATCATCACCTCCAGTACTTTCTCTGATGATTGGGACTTTGAAACTGTAAATACTATGCTGCATTTTCAAATGATGAATTGTATGATGATACATCTAATTTTGACTCCATGTTTTGTTACCACACTATGGTCATCATTTCTTGCACAAAGCAAGTATCCCACGTAATGTTTTTACTTACCATCATTGGGAACATTGCTCGACACCACCGAAAGATAGTTCAACAACATTTGCACAGAAGTTTGCTTATTTTTCTGGGTTTAACACTTCAGACCCGACATCTTATTTTTATAGGCTTGCACCTACACCTGCAAAGAAAAATATGCTCACTAACACAAAACAGATATACTCTGCTTCCTTTATTGCCCAGCTGTCTTTACAGGGTTACGACTTTTGGAAAGACACGATAGACACAAAATCTGTCTGAAGGACTAAAGATTGGTAAGTTCAGGAAACTGAGGCCTTATTTAGAGCATGCCTCATACCACATCAGATGATCTTTCTGAACGATACAGTGCAACAAGCCTCCCGTCTCCCGATTAGGATTTGAACTTACCTCGGATTCCCTCACTTACACACTTTGAGGGATGGCAAAATTACACACAACATGGTGAGGATATATTAGATGCTATACGACTCAAAGGTTCGTAAAATTCATCAGACCCCAATTGGAAGGGATGGTTGGTTTGGCCTATCATCAGTCAAGATTCAGGGATACCACCGAAGGGTTTAGTATCCAAAGGCCTGACCAGTGCTATGTACAGACAGAACACTCGGGGTGGTGACATCTTACAATGTTGGGAAGTTATGTATAGAGTGGCTAAAAACCTCAACAATGTCCCAGGTGAAACAACACTTGTCCTTACTCTCAGATGGCATGGATCATAGGGATTTTTTTGTTAGGTCCCTAGAAGCCACGTCAAAAGCGCTTCTTGTATGTTATTTACAATGAGGTATGGAAAATGTCCCAGCAGGAGGCTGCTAAGAGATCGCCTGAGATTGACATGGTTAACCTAGAAAAGGCTTTGGCAGTGGTTGACAATGGCATGACCACACCATCATCTAGACTTTATTCTCTGGGCAATATTGTGTCTTCTGCAATAGATATAATGGAACAGGATTTGTCTATTTTACAACATGGACAATAGCAATTGCGTTCTATTATTAAGCAGGACACTGCAGTCATTGCCTTCTGGCCACATGCCCTGGCGCTACATCAACAGCACAACTCTGTTTTCTGCATACAATCTAACGGTCACTCAGAAGTCAATGGCACAACGAGATGCAAAATATACAATGCTGCCCATTGAAAAATTGGACCAATTACCTTTGACTGTGGCTGAGTCACCTTCCACAGAAAGGTTAATCCATGGCTATAATACTCTGCCAGTCATGACATTCCAATTTCAATACTGTCTACAGTATCACCAGCTAGGCAGGTATGAAGAGTTGGGAGAGGAATATATACATGAGTACTGGGAATTACTGTATAGATTTAGATGCAGGAATGGGGACACTGAAGTTTTTCTCAGTGTTTCAGACTGTGAAAGTGCTTGAAGTGGGTCTCTAGTTTGCCAGGATATTTTGCTTCATGGAGCCTGTAATGCTTCGGGTGCTAACTTATCCTGTTACTTGAAGGGTTCCCCAGCTGCTGTGATTCATCCGGTGTTCAAGTTGCTTTCGAATGGGAGCTATTTGATGCTGAATGATCAAAGTTGTTGTGGGATGGTACTAGGCATTGCATATCTAGTCACAGTAAGTTCCAGGGTTACTTGTTGTATGCAAGTATTGTTTCCACCGACCCACACAGTTAGGGAGGCAGCGCTATGGCCTTCATTGAATGTTTCCTTTATACGGTTGGATTCTCTGAGCAGACTGAAAGCCATGCTTTTGCAGAAAGATGTGGCCTTAACCTCAGCCCAAGAGATTTTTTTAATCTCCAGGTTGCAAGGTCTTCATCTGAGATACAGGCGCTAGTCCGTACAAACTTCATGCTCCATTTCGGGGAAATGGTTCATTGTATCTTTAACATGTCTGATACGAGGGGGATCGTGCACCTATTTAAAAGCATAGGTTCTGGACTATTAAGCACCTTTCAGACAATCTTCGGAGTTATTCCAGCATTTATACACTCCGTTTTGGGAAGCGTTTTTAGAGGGATTCCGCTGGTCCCACTACTTGTAGTGGGCATCCTGGTTTTAATTTTCCTGCTATGCAATGGACGGCCCAGTTCCTCAAGAGATGGAAAAGGCACTCCTGGTGTGACGTTGCAGCGAACGCATGGTACTCAATCTGGGCACACCTTGGCTTCGGGAGCTAAGCAAGCATTGGTTCCTATCATTCAGACCAGTCTGGGTTGACTGCATCTTGCCTGTTCTCCGCTGCCTTTTCTGCGGATACGAATGTCTGTTGGACATATATCTGACTCTTCTATCGGTTGCGCCACCGGACATAAACGTACTACTGGACCCCTTAAAGGCCCACGTGTTACAGAGTCCTCAGCGTATTCCCATGTTGATGACGGCATTCTTAGAGCACCCAGAGGATGCTTCAGCTCCTCTCGGAACAGACAACGGCTCTGCAACAGGTTCACAGGTATTGAGTGTTCTCTCGGCAGCTACTGTGGGAACTGAAGATAATCACCTTTGCTCCATTGACCTGATACAAGAGGTGTTACAGGGACCGTCGTCTGTGAATGCGAGCAACAGTGATGTTGCGTCTCCCACACAGGATTCATAAACATTTGGCGCTCTGTGTGATGGGAACAATTCGGCCCTTTTCCAAAACAAGCCAAATTGAAATGCGAAAACATCGTTTTTGTTTTATTTTTCCTTTCTGCTCTCATTGAGCACCATGGCTTTCAATGTACTCACTTAGTCTAACAGTATATTGACTATTTAGCCAACTTATAGAGCTTTTTTAATTTTATAGCATCGTTTTTACATGTACCATGTTTTTAGACGGTTTCATAAAAATGTTTTTATGCTTTTATCAGGCATATTTTAGCATCAGTTGACCTTATCGGCCTTCGGATGAGGAGTGAGTGTTATGTACCCCAATGTACCCCAATCTAGGCCTAGGTAGCTACACAACCTTTTACCTACATTTGTCCTACCTTGCTCTGCATAACGGTTTACCACTGACCTTTTATTCAGTTATGTGCTGAATAAACGTTCATCGGTTTCCTTGAAACTAGCCTCATTTATTATGCATGAGGATTCTTAGAAAAGTCCCTGCACATGACATACATAGCAGCATGAACATACTCTGCATAAAAGTCATGGTCATCTTCATCCTAAGGCGAAAGAACTACTTTACTTTGCATAATCGCAGGTATTGTGTTAGGCTCATTTGCATAATCGTACTCACAACATATCGATTGTGTAAGAAACCCTGAGGCTATCTTTATGTTATAAAAGAACCATGCCAACACTAGATAAGTAGAAGAGAAGCTTCCACACTGACACTAGACGCTGAGGTCCCGGCCTGCAGAAGCTCCAGCAGTGGTCTGACATCCCTTGCGGGGTGTCCAACTCAAGACCAAGACGGGGTCTTTCGTTCTCTCCCATCAGGTAATGGGGTTGGCTCTTTTGTAGGGGATTCTTGGCTTTACACCCAGATACATGGTAGGTACACTTAGGTACCCTTAGGTAGGGTTTGCATCGTAGGAGTACCCTTAATTACCATCATGTATCTATATGCCTGCATATATTCACTGTTTTAGCACCAAGGTAGAATTCTACCTTTCATTTACTCTGTTGGTGCTTGTAATCTTATACATCTGTTTCTGTCTAATGATTGTCGCAGCAAACATGTTTATACTAGAATGACGCTGGTTCAATAAATGCTTAATGAAAACATCCCCAACGTTTGTTCTGTGTATCTCTCTGAGACTGAGTACGATTGACTGAGCGAAAAGTACTGTACTGTTTCCACGATCCCTGAAGAATCAAGGGTTGTCATGTTCGATAGTTGCCAAAAACTATTCGCTCCTTGGTAAGGTTAGGGGGTTTATGGTGGCACTGTGAGCTAGCTGGTCTAAAGGCTAACATATCCACTGGGGGTGTCCAGAATAGGTCTCAACACCAATCCCTTAGTTTATGTTGTCTAAACGCGCACATACTATTTATTTTTAGGAACTACACAACAGGACTGCATGGGGCCATAGACCACTAACACACAAAGGATCTAGTGGGAGAAGCCCAACCAAAGACGTACTACTCCGCATCTACATCTGAATCTCACAAAAAGTACGTCTGGTAGAAAATAGAGAAGCACTGTTCACAATATTGTGGCAGTGTGAATGTTGAACAGAGTGTTTCAATTGTTCACAGGAGAGAACCATAGACCCGCACTGGAAACCCCCATTATGGCAGGGCGCATGGCTACAGCAGGCTACCCAACTGGAAGGCTTTAGCTGATGAAACCTTATAGGCATTTCAAAGTTAGGAGACGTGTGCACTGGCTCCCAGATTAACATCTTCATGGAATTACAGGCTGACTTCATGCTCCATAAATCCCAATTTTTCAAATACCCCAATTTACAGTATGCATTAATGATCTATCGACAAACATTAACTAACCTACCGGAATACAACCTAGAATCACGTTCGGCCCGTTAGGTCGGGGAGCCATGTCAACAAGCCCTTATACTTAATGCCCCGGACCCCTGGTGCCTCTCAGGTAGCAATGGGAAGACCGCCTGGGCCCTTTGGACGAGAGTAACTGGTGGGATACGAAGATGGCTATGAGAGAGTTGGTAATTTCCTTCCGCCTTTGTCTTATAGCACTAAAATACCTACACCAGGCCTACACTACCCTAACCCAACACCTTACAGCGATGGACATCGGTGCAAAGGCCTCCTGCCTTAGATGCACGGATGAAGATTGTGGCTGTTTCCACATGGTCAGGGACTGTCCCATTATCGCACGATACTGGTCAAAATGTATTTTCACTTTGTCTAAAATAATTGGATGCCTGATCAACAGTTCCTCAGGGTTTACCCTATTGGGGATCCTGGATGATGTGGGCAGTCTCAGGTAAGAAAGTATATTGGTGTACCAAGTAATCTTACCGGTGTCCTGTGTGGTTCCTTGGGTCGGAAGACACGACAGGCACTAGGATCACCATAGCAAAGTGGGATATTGCTATAAACTGGAAATCAAACCATGCCTTGTCGCAAACTGCATGGAGAGCAGTAATGAACTGTTGTGCCAAACTGGAGGAGCCAGTGTACCAAGCGTGGGGATGCCTACACACGCATGACAAGATTTGGGGAAGGTGGTGGGCCTACTACAATATACTGGTAGCTTAAGGGGTTGGGAGACAACCCCAGCCCCCTTATTGCTGATGTTTTCTATCACACTCTCATTCGGACTAATTGACTACATGTATGTGACATGCTTTTGTCTTTCAGTATTGTTTTCTCAAATGTACAAAAAGCAATAAAATTTTATTATAAAAAAAATAGTTCCTTCTCAATAACTACATACTTTTTCTCTATAGGATTTAGTGTCCTAGACACAATCACTACATTCCATTTGTATGTGTACAACGACAGTGGGATGAGACAGCTCCAATCCCATACATGTTAGCATCAATTGCTATACAGTGACTTTTAGGACAAAAGGGTTTTAGGTTAGGAGCACTAACAAGGATTTTCTTGATATTGTCGAATGCAACTGGTTGTGACTCTCTCCGATTGAACTCAGAGCTTTTCCTGACTAATTTTCTCAGTGGTTCCATCTTTTCCACAAAGTTATTTACAAATTTGCTATAGCACTCACATAACCTAGCAAAGAATAGTAACTTTTATTTATTATCTGGAGCATTTAGGATGGCATTCACCAAACTTTCCCTAGGAGTCCCACTTTTGCCAGAGATTGTATGACTCAGTCGAAGTTGTCACAAAAAAGATTGCATTTTTCTCTTTTCAAACCTAAGGTGCGTTAAGTCTCTGGCAAACTATCTCCTATGTTCAGACACACTTGAAGAAAAAACAAGAATATCATCCTAGAAGCCGTTTATTTTTATCATTGAAAAGGTGGAGCATTGCTGTTTGAAATACTGAGGCAGTGGATGCCAATCCAAAAGTCATCCGCTTATGTTGAAATAATTCTTGTGGTTGTGATTTTAAAAAGCACTTAGATTACATGACTCTGGTGACAGCAGAATTTGATGATTTGCTGAATGAAGATCCAGCGTTGAATAAATGTTTGCTCTTTAAAGCATGAATACAAGTTCATTTAAATTGGGGAGGTGATGGCAATCTGCTAAAATATTAGCATTTAACACTTTTAGATCTACACATAGTCTTACATTTGTGTCTGTGTTCCTGGCCAACACAATAGGAGACACACATTCTGATGATTCTATCTTTTCTATAATTGCATCTGGTATAAAAATCTTGTCGCACATTTAAAGGTATATTCCTACGTTTTGCCTGACTGGCTTGGCATCACATTTCAGAACTATTTTATGCATGAATCATTTCATATTTCATCTCTGAGAATACTTCAGGAAATGTCTCTTTAAATTGGTCGCTTTCTGAAGGGCATCTAATAAACACTACCTACTCTTTGCTTTTGGGGTTGAGAATTATACATAATTTCCACATAACCCTCCATTCCTAAACATTGACACCTTTGATAGCAACATACAACTTGATCTCAGCTAAACTTTTGTGAACTCTAACTTTACTCTCTGGAAATTCAAGATGTCAATTTTAGTACCACTGAAAGTTTAATCGACAATATGTCAGACGGACAGTTTCTTAATAATTAGCAAGCGTACACATTTCTCAAAAAGTAATCCTTAGTAATAGCAGTGCAAGGTAAACAACACAAACCAGCCATTAACAGTAATTCCCTGCCTAATACAGAAACCACACAGTTAGGAGGAGAGACAGCCTTATTGAACAAGTAAACTTACCTTGGGTAACACCTTATCTGGTAAACCCCCTATTTAGCTGCAGATTCCTTACCTTAGAATATTTCCCAGACATCAGACTGGATCCGGATGTTTTCAAGCAGTACCCCTGCACGCCTAGGTGGCATCATTCGGCTACATATAGTCATCTGCTCTGGAAATGACGTGTGCAATGTCTATGGAGACGCGATCCTGGCACGCTCTTGTCAGTTCCAGTTGCAACTTTCCACGGCAGGAGCGTGGCGCCACGATGAAGACTGACAACTGGTGTGAAATTCTAAGACCCTCACACTAATCAGTTTGCAGAACAGGGAAGATGAGAGGACCAGTAAGGAATCTCCAGCTAGTCTCTACCAGCTAATGCTTTACCAAAGGCAAGTAACTTGTTCATCTGATAAAGTCTTCTAGCCTCGGATTTCTTACCTTAGAATAGATACCCAAGCGATGCCTCCCGGAGGAGGGTCTGTGAAGCTGAATTAAACCAAAATGCCCTGCAGAACTTGAACGACTGAAATGCCCGTCACAACAGACCTGGCTGTCCAGGCAGCAGTGCTTGGTAAACGTGCACAGAGATGCCCACATTGCTGCCTGACAGATGTCCAGGTCAGCGACTCCACGGGCTAATGCAGTGGTCACAGCTTTGGCTCTGGTGGAATGAGGGGGTTGCTTCTGGCCAATGCATAGCAGATCTTTATATAGAGTTCAATCCATCTTCAGATGGTCCGTTTCTACACAGCCTTCCCTTTCTTGGCCCCTACATAACCAACAAAGGGTTGATCGTCCTGTTAGGATGGGTGAATATGATGTCAATGAATGTCATGATGTGTGCAAGCCTGACAACGACAATGTCAGTAAATGCAATGTGAACGTATGCCATAGCTCATACCCACACAATGTATGTCAATGCAATGTGAATGTATACCATAACTTGTGCACAGCAGCACCATCAGCAACAGTGATACTAACGTATGTAACACTCCATGCTTGTATAATATTGTTGTTGTTAAAAAGACCAATGTCAATGTACGTTCAGGCCAGAGCAAATGTAACCTCGTTAAAACCAACAGGAATGATATGAATGTACAAAATGACCACTGTTGACGTGATGTTGATAATGTCAATAAAAATGATACCAGGGGCTGCCATATTATATTTAGAAGTGCTGATGAACTCACATCATTGCTGTCAGATTCACCGAAGGTGACCTCCCCATCAACCCCGAGTCAGAGATACGTGGCCAGGTAGGTCCTGTGACCCATGCCCATGCTTATCCAGTAACAAGTCACAGGTGGGGTCCCCCATAAATAACAAGCAAACACGCACCCGGGGAAAATCCTGATTGATTTCACAGACAAATAGATGCATCACAAACAAGCTTGAGATAACTGGTTCCAATAAAACCCATTTGGCCAAAGGCTCGCGTTCCCCAGAAATTCCACAAGCTAGATACCACATGTAGATAGTTACTCTCAACCAATCAGAACATGACATGAACACCAAACGTAGTGATCACGCACTCCCCAACCGGACATCTGGACCCACACACACTGGCCCACATTAAGCTCTGCCCGAGGTCGAGAGCCACCTGTATCCTTATAAGATGAGCACATGTTAATGTTTTATGACTCAGATGCTCTTTTGGAATGTAGAGAATATTTTATTGTACCTCACGAAATGTACAAATTGACGGCCATAACTTTGTACTTCGAGAGATTTTGAGCAGACACATTCTGTCCAGACTCTCCCGGCCGCAGCGTTTAATTAAACCAACTTGCTCCTGGTTTGCCAAATACCTCATGTACTTTCATTTATTTAAGGTAAATTCATATCTGAGCCACAGTTCACCCAGAACTCTTTTGTGTGATCAAGGTAGAACAACAATGCTCTTTTTGGGTCCAGACTGTGGAGTTTCTCCTCCTCTTTGGAAGGGTGAGGTGGAGCAAAGAAGGTAGGCAGTGTGATGTTCTGGCCTACATGGAAAGAAGTTGCAGCCTTTGAAAGTAAGGAGGCACATGTCCGGGGTACTAGCTTGTCAAGATAGAAGGTGGTGTAGGGAGGGTGTACAGAGAATGGATTCAATTTGCTGACCCTCCTGGCTGACGCAATGACCACTAGAAAAGCAGTATTGATGGTTAATAAGTAGCGAGGGCAGTTTTGCAGTAGCTCAAAGGGTGCACACCTTAAAAAGGTCAGGACGAGGTTTAAGTCTTACTGGGGCATAATGAATGGCTTGGGAGAAAACATATGCTGCCAACCCTTGAGAAACCTAGCCACAACAGGCAACTTGAACAAAGAAGGTTGGTCCGGCAACCGCAAAAATTCTGAAATAGCAGATAAACAGCCTTTAACTATGCCCAGAGCAGAGGGATGCTGAGCCAAAGATACAACAGAAGAACCTGGGAAAGGGGTGCAGAAAGGGGATTGATGTTTCTAGATGCACAGCATGCCACAATTTTATCCCAGTGGAAGGTGTCTACTGACTTGGTGGAGGGATGTCTGGCTGCCAGAATAAAATTACATAGTTCAGGAGGAAGGTCAAATGCTGTCATCTGTTGCCGCTCAATCTCCCTGCATAAAGGTGAAGGATGCATAGGTTCGGGTGCAGGACCCTCCCCTGTTGCTGTGACAGAATATCCTCTCGAAGAGGCAGCCTAATCGGGGGACCAATTCTCATGCTCAACAACTCGGGATACCAGAGTCTTTGTGCTCAATGCAGAGCCACAAGAATGACTTGGGCCCGGTCATTCTTGATCTTCTTGAGAACTCTGGTCAGGAGTGGTATTGGCAGAAAGATGTACAGGAGGCCAGTGCTCCACTCAAGTGTCTCTGAAAGATATCTGCCTTGGAAACTCCAGAGTGCAAAATTGCGGATCATGCGGATTCTCGGCTGTGGTGAACCGATCTAGTCAGGTCTCTCCCCAGTTTTGAAAGAGACTTTGCACCATATCTGATGGAGGCGCCATTCGTTATCTGCCAGGCCTCATCTGCTGAGTTTGTCCGCTCAGGGGTTCAGAGAGCACGCCAGTTGTTGAACAACCAGGGAAATGCCACCGTGTTCCAGCAATGTCCTGAGATGCAGAGCCTCTTGACAAAGGCTCCACGAACCTACCCCGCCCTGTTTGTTGCAGCACCACATGGCGGTGGTATTGTCTGTGAAGACCTGCACTAGCCTTCCCTTGATCGAAAGCAGAAAGGCTTTTAATGCCAAGCGGATTGCCCGAAGCTCCAAAAGGTTGATGTGAAGCCCAGACTCCGCTTGAGACCCGAGTCCTCTGATCTCCACCTCTCCCAGATGGCCACCCCATCCCAAGAGTGATGCACCTGTCACTACCATCAGCTCTAGTTGGAGAAGGGAGAGGGGTCTGCCACTGACCCAGTCGTGGTTTGTCAGCCACCACTACAGACATTTCACAGTTCCAGCTGAGATCTGGACCATATCTGAGAGATTCCCCTGATGCTGTGCTCACTGGAAAGTCAGGTGGAACTGCATTGCTGACATATGCCAATGGGCAAGTGATACAAACAAGATACAGGGGGTCATGTGGCCCAACAGCCTCAGGGTAATTCGCACTGAAATCCAGGATAGAAACATCGGTATCATAGCCTGAATATCCTGGACTCGCCACTCGGGGATAGGCCTGAAACTGCACTGTGTCCAGAACAGCTCAGATGAAAAGGAGCGTCTGAAAGGGAGTCAGGTGTGACTCTGGCAAGTTGATAGTGAACCCCAGCAAGTGCAGGAGGTTCACAGTAGTCTGGGGGTGGGATGCAACTGCCTGTTGAGAGCCCGCCTTCAATAGCCAACCATCAAGGTAGGGAAATACTGGAGCCTCTGACATCCGAAGATTAGCTGCAACTGCCGCCATCGCCTTTGTGAACACATGAGGGGCACTGGTAAAGCCAAAGGGGAGCACAGCAAACTGAAAGTGCTCTTTGCCCACTGTTAACTGCAGGTAACGTTTGTGGGCACGCAGGATGGGGATGTGGAAATAAGAAGTCCTGCAAGTCCAATGCTTGAGTCGTGGTCTCTCTCCAAGTACCACAGTGACCAAGTAACCACAGTAACCAAGAGTGTTTTTTTCCACAGACATCTGCCTGGGACAGGCCCCACATAGTTTGAAATCAGTTGGTTTCTTGGCGTGAAAAGGAAAGAACTGACATCAGCGCGCTAGGATGGTGGCTATATAGGCACCGCGCACATCATTTCCTCCACGCATTATGCTGATGTGAAGCCGAACGACGGCACCTACAAGTGCGCCGGGGTACAGCTCGAACACTTCCGGATCTAGTCTGACGCCTGGGGAATATTCTAAGGTAAGGAACCTGTGGCTAGAAGTTTCTATCAGATATCTATTCCTTTACCACCATTTTGAATAACCAATATGATGTTTGAACCTTTTCTAAAATCTGGTCCAAAATTCTGTCTGAAATCATTCTCATCTTCACACTCAGCAGTGCATGCTATTTTTTTTTTTTAATTTCGCAAAATGCCCTATTTTATCACAATTCCTACATTCCTTTCCAACAGCATGGCAACTTTTTAAAATAGACTCATGGGTAAAACAGCCACATCTGAAACATTTTACCTGTCTTTTTCCTGTCTGATTGCGATTGATACTATTTGAGGAACAGCTGCTAATGCTACAAATTTCTGTATTAGTATTTTCAACTTTGCGATCATTCACAACTTTTACCCACTTCTCACTTTGCTCGATAGCTTTAGCTGTAGTAATAGTGTCAGATAAACTAGGGTCACCTAGAATCCATAGCTGTTCTTGTATTTGTTTGTTTATCACATTTACTGTTATTTGAACACATATCATATTATCATAAATTACTCCAAAACTGCAATGCATAGAAAACACTCAAACTAGTCAAGAATTCATCAAATGTTTCAACAGCTTTTTCTATTCTAGTATAGAATGTATACCTTTCTAGAGCTAAACTGGAACAAGGATTGAATCTATTTTCTAACCTTAATGGTGCCTCATCCAATTAATTAACTGCACTTGGTTCATCCCTGCTTGGTGCCCTTGGTAATGCTCCAAATACCACCTGACCCTCTGATCCTAAGCAAAGTAATAAAATATTTTTCTGCATTCTACAGGCCTTTTGTCCCCTTCAATGGCTTGCACTTCATAAACTCTTCCTTCTACCTGCTCCAGGTTATTGGTAACTCCCCCTTTGCTTGGAAAAATGTGGTGGAGGATGAAATTGCATATTTAACATAAATATCAATACTGTAGTGGAAAAGTAATGACATTATTAGTAATACAATGTTGTTACATGAACAACAAATATATCTAATTTCTGAAAATAGAATAAATTAGGGAAAATGTGCAACTTAGTATGAGTAGTACAGTGAGTGCAAATAACAGAAGAATTTCCTGGACTTGCTGATCATTTTATGGGCAGATCACAGTTGGTCCAATAAAGTTAGATTAATGTGTGCAGATCATATTTTAGGTCCTTGTAGGATTTCCATTTGGTTAATGTTTGCAGATCACAGAGTGCTACAACCTTCCCTATCATCTCTCTTCTTGAGCATGTGTTTTCACAGGAGTCAACTTTAACACATCTACGGCTCTCATCAAAAACCTTGGCAGTCCTGGTGCCTGTCAGGAAATCCTCCATCATACCTCAACATAAGGGCTAGTGAATGAGGTTCTGGTCCGTGGGCACTAGCAAGCAACATTAACCCACTCACATGCTCATTGTATTATGTTATTTAGTGTGCAGGTCATCAGGCTGATGCTGGGGTGCATGTGGATACCTGTAAATCATGACTTGTGGTTATTTGGGCCTACCAGAACAAGCCAGGAGAGTCCTTCTTCAGGGTGCCAATAACACCCTCAAGAGACAGCTGAGTGTGTCTGTTTCTGAAGGCTAAGTGTCCAACTAGCTCTTGGATCATTAACCTAGTACTCGACAGGTTGGAACACAAACCTTTGAGCTGAAGGATTCCTGTCACAAGCTTGTTTCGGTGGAAGAGGTTCATCTTGGTGGCCATAACCTTGTAGTGTTTTCCCTTCTGGGCCCCCTTTGGTTCTCCCCTGTATGCACGTATTAGCTGCTTTAGGCTGCCTTTGCTTTGTAAAGCCACACATAATACATTTGTTTTTGTGACATAATATTATTTTAGAAATATGCGGCACATATTATTTGTTATTCAGTGACTCTTTTTGGGATTCTGTCTGAACATTTCTTACAAGGTGGAACATGGTGCACTGTTTTCTTGTGGCCGGTCAGCAACATTTCCCAACGTTTCCAGACATAACACGGTAGCACAGCTGCAGTTTTCCAACACAGTAGTGCTTATCACATAAACTATGTCTGGCTCCCTCGGGGGGCAGAGAGGCGAATTCCAGCAGAGAGACCAGTCTTCAAACAGAGGCAGCAGCCTTGCATAAACTGAGCTTACACCTATGATGCGGACCGCCTAACTACACACACCAGGTATGGGGTCAGGTGCTAATCCCAGAGATCACTAATACAGCCCTGGGCTCATATAGTGAGGGTAGGCCTAGATAGATATGTTAGTTGCCATGGTTGGGTTGTTCATTGTTTACAGCCTGCTAGTAAAGTTCGATTAAGTTGCTCAGCTGTATTTGTTTACTAATCGCAGCACACCTGCTTCAAAATAGACTACGATAGTTTCAATAAATATATTGTATTGGAGAGGTGTGGTGCCGCGGCCAGGGCGACTGACGCTGGACGCTGGGGATCACGGTTCGATCCCTGGCTCCGGCGGCAGGGGTCTGCCCAGCACCATGCGACTCTGTGCAATAGCTCGCTTAATCTTCCCAACGGCCCCCAGCGCAGAGATACCCCTTCGGGGGTGATTCGTGCGCTATACAAGTACTGGATTTATTTATTAAACGTCCTTTGTGTCTTTCCTTGTTTACTATGGACAAGCATGAGTGAGAATGAAACTCGATGATCTGTTTCCACAATTCCATTGGGGACTCGAGGTTCATGTTCTAAATTTGCTGAAATCATCTGCTACTCTGAAAAGAAAAGGAGCTTGGGTGAGGCACTGTGAGCTAGTCGGATTTGGGCCTACAGGTCCTGATTTGATAGAGAGACACAGGTGCATATTTACAAGGGCATTGCGCCACCTGAGCATCACTTCGCTCCGGTGCCACAATGCCCTGCTCCATATTTACAAAGCGACATTAAACCCCTTTGCGTGGCTTAATGCTGCTTTGCAAATATTGTACCCTTTCAAGCAGTTATCTGCGTGAAAAAGGCGAGCAATGGGTATTTGCTGTGGGCATTCCACCGCAACACACATTGCTTTTTGATGCTCACCCAGATTTACAATGATCTGTAAATCTGAGGCTGCGCCAAAAACTAATTCCACTGAAAAACAGGCGTTAGATTTGAGCAACACTGAGAAATACTTTTATTTCTCCTTATTTTTGCTCTTTCTATGTGTGCTATATGCAGCACACATAGAAGGAGCAAATCCCCTTTACTGATTGCTTATGTGCAGGAAGGTATCCCTTCCTGTACATAAACAATCATCCCTGCAAAACAGAGCCTGTGTTGGAGCTAGGCAGCTTCTTTTGGCGCCAGCGCAAGGGAAAACACAGGGGTGTGCCGTATTCTTGTGAATAGGGTGCATCCCTGTATTTTTGAAATGATGCGGCGCTGCTAAATTGCTTGCCGCGCTGCGCCATTTCTTTGTGAATATGCCCCTCAGTCCCAACATTCTGAAGTCCTGTTCTACCAAGGCACAGCTCTGCTTCCCAGCAGAATACCTGCAACAATCTTCTACAGTTTGAAACTGTTATAATTGACTTGTGTCTTCCCTGCTGCTCAGCCAGTGTGAGTGTTAGAATGCCTGATGACCTCATGGAATGTTTGAGTGCCTGGCTTGTGTGTGGAGCGGCAGTTGATGGCAGGCAGGCTGAGCGGCAGGGAGGCTGCTCCTGGTGGGGTTTCTTTCCATCTACTTATCTTCTTCTTATGAACTTAACCTGGAACTAAGCCTAAATAAATCTACCTTCTTTTATACACCTCGGCTAATGGGCTTCTGTTTACAACATTTTTGGCGACGATTTAAAGAACCTACGCGTGAAGGAAAGAGTCTGTGTTGTAAAGGAACTAAGGAACCTACAAAGAAAAAAAATTAGAACTTGTGTTTAAAGGAGCCTACTGGAACTAAGGACCTTACTAAAAATATTGGAACTACTGTAATCTTAAGGAAAGGAAACGCCTTGCTCAACCCCACCAGTGTCCTTTGTCATCTGGACAGCCTGCAGCCCAGGGCGTTTGACCATTTATTGCTGGTTTTGAGCAGCTACTGCGAAGATTACTGCCATCCTGCTGCCTTGGAGTTGCGCTTGCCAAGCTGTGCTGTCTACCGTCGTTGGGACAAGCTGCTGATTTGCTGTGGCAGTAGCAACTGGTTTCTGGGATTTGGCAGCAGCGACGTGTGCAGGGAAAATTGGCACCCCTGTGAGGAATTACAATTGGTTTTAAACAGCATGAGGCATCGATTGTGGGATTAGAGTGCGATCCCACCCCGCATGCAGTCACGCTCTGGCATGTGGAAGGTGAGCCCATCAATAAGTGAGTGCAGCGAGGCGGAGAGTGCCCAGGGGTGAATGGCCATAGGTGTGTCTATCGCACACAGAGAGGGGCGATGTAGGCGGCTAGCTGTCGACTGTTTCCTAGTGAGGAACTCCGTGTCGGGTGGGAGAAGAGGATAAGTTACTTACCTGTAATCCTAGTTCTCTTCCAGGGGTATACTCATCAAAGTCATAAGCACTGAATAGTCCCGCCCATGTGCGGGGACCCCGGAGCAATAGCCAATAATATGCATATACCTACATATATCCATAAACACATATAAGTAAATATATATATATAGGTGATATGCATAAAACAAACATATATGCAGCCTGATATTATATACTAGGCTCAGAAAACCTGCCTCATTGCATGTAAAACCTTTTAAATTTGAACAACAAATAAACATACCCCATGATATAATCATGATTAAAACAAGTAAACCACTTTAGTTTGCTTTGAAACAACACAACCTTTATTTTCAAAGGTAAAAGGGGTAAGACCATAGAGGCAGGTCAGCCTAGAGAGGCTGCATATAGAACAGTTAGAAAAAAACTGGCGCCGTGCCTTTAAGACCTCTTGGAACCCTCAGGCTCCCATCATGCACTACAGGTGACAGTTAGGTCAGTTCTTTTGGACGGCGTAAACAGTGTGAACACAGTATGGGTAACAGATACATCTCACATGAACATGGTATTCGTCCGGGAGGAGGGAGGGTTGCTTATGACTTTGATGAGTATACCCCTGGAAGAGAACTAGGATTACAGGTAAGTAACTTATCCTTCTCTTCCAGGGGATACTCATAAATAGTCATAAGCACTGAATAGAGTAGCAAACCATCCCCATACTCTGCGGGCGAATACCATTATATCATGCCAACCAATCCAACTTATATTACCCAAATAAGTTCCTCAAGGATGCCTGGCCAACCCTAGCATCAGCTTGAGTGTCAGAATCAAGACAATAATGGCGTGCAAAAGTGTGCACCGAACGCCATGTGGCTGCTTTACATATGTCTTGAATAGGAACTTTACTCAGCATAGCTATTGTAGCTGCTTTTCCTCTTGTAGAATGTGCTCTCGGCCTGCCTGAGAGCTGTTTGTGTGCTAGCTGATAAGATAGCATAATACATGACACAATCCACCTAGAAATGGACCTTTTAGAGGCCGGAGAGCCAGTGTTCAATGGTCCGTAATTAACAAACAATCTGCCAGTGTTGCGTACAGTTTTAGACTTATCCAGATAAAACTTCAACACCCTTTTAAGATCCAGTGAATGTAATGCCGTCTCAGCAGGTGTGACAGGGTTCACAAAGAAAGTGGGAAGAGTGATCGACTGGTTGATGTGGAACTCTGAGACCACTTTCGGAAGGAACTTCGGGTGAGTTCTTAGTACCACTCTGTTTGCATGAAAAACGAGATAAGGCTCCGACGAGCACAAAGCCTGTATCTCGCTCACCCTGCGAGCAGACGTGATTGCCACAAGGAATGCAGTCTTCCAAGAAAGATGTTGCAGCGAGGCCTTATGTATAGGTTCAAAAGGAGGGCCCATTAACTTGGAGAGAACAATATTGAGTTCCCAAGAGGGAGAAGGAGCCCTCACTGGAGGATAGACTTTCTTTAGGCCCTCTAAAAAGTCCTTAACCACTGGCATTCTAAAAAAGGAAACCTGATTGGGGGACTTCCTATAAGCTGTTATCGCGGCCAAGTGAACTTTAATAGATGAATACTGCAATCCTGCTTTTGCCAAAGACAGTAAATATGGTAACAGTACCTGTTCCTGACCATGAATAGGATCATGACCCTCTGCAGTACACCACATGTAGAATCGCCTCCATTTGAAAGCATATGTTCTCCTTGTGGAAGGACGTCGAGCCTCTTTCAAGATCTGCATGCAGTCCTGAGAGAGACCTAAGTGTCCATATTGAATGAATTCAGGAGCAATGCTGCTAGCTTCAGGGACGGCAGATTGGGATGGAACACTTTGCCGCCCGCCCTGGTCAGCAGATCTGGATGACAGGGTAGCCTCCTGTGCGGTACTGTCGAAAGACGAAGAAGGTCCGGGTACCACGACTGTCTGGTGCAACCAAGATCATCCTCGTTTTGGATCTGTACAGCTTCCTGATCACTAGAGGAATGAGGGGGACTGGTGGAAATGCGTAGAGTAATGTCTCTGACCAGTCTATCCATAGAGCATTCCCCTTGGAGCCTTGTTGTGGGAACCTGGAGGCGAAGACGTGGCATTTTGCGTTGTCTGCATCTGCGAACAGGTCTATGTCTGGTTCCCCCCAGGCTTGAAAAATGTCCTGTGCTACTTCTTGCTTTAGCGCCCAGTCGTGCGCTTCTGCGAAATGCCTGCTTAGGCCATCTGCCTGAACATTTAGGATGCCCGGAAGATGGACCGCTGAGATCTTCATGTCCCGAGCCAGAAGCCACCTCCAGACCGCCTGTGCTTCCAGCGACAGAGGCCTGGACCTGGTGCCCCCTTGCTTGTTCAGGTAAAACATTGTTGTTGTATTGTCCGTTTGAACAAGGAGGGTATTGGACTTGATGGATGGAAAGAACGCCTTGAGGGCCAGATGAACTGCCCTGAGCTCCAGCATGTTTATGTGATAGAGCTGTTCCCTTTCCGACCACAGGCCTTGTACCTGCAGGGACCCCATGTGGGCGCCCCATCCTTGAAGAGACGCATCTGTTACAAGAGTCAGCTTTGGAGGTTCCTCGTGAAAAGGGCTGCCCACGAGAAGATGAGACCTCCGCATCCACCAGCCGATGGAGATTTTGACAGACAGAGGTATCGTTATCGTGTCCTCCCAGCGATTGGAGATCTGGGACCACTGATCTTCCAGAGCCTGTTGAAGAGGTCTCATGTGTAGCCTGGCATTCGGGACTAGAAAGATGCAAGATGCCATAGAACCCAGAAGAGACGAGACTTGTCTGGCTGTTGGGTAAGGTTTCCGCAAAATGGTCTGACACTTGAGGAGGATGGATGATAGTCTCTCCTCCGAAGGATACGCTCTTGCGTTTACCGTGTCCAGAGTTGCCCCCAAGTAATGAATTCTCTGCGTTGGGTTGAGGATGGATTTTTTGAAATTGACATGCAGACCCAATCGATGCAGATGTCGAACGCAGTAAGCGAGGTGTAGTTGCAGAAGTGCTGGGGAAGCACTTTTGAGAAGCCAATCGTCTAGATAGGGGTAGACGAATATTTGTTTCCTTCTCAAGAACGCCGCTACTACTGCCATGCACTTTGAGAAAGTGCGAGGGGCTGACTTGAGACCGAACGGTAGGACTGTGAATTGGTAATGGTCGGATTGAATGCGAAACCTTAGAAACTTCCGATGCTTTAGAGAGATGGGAATGTGGAAATAGGCATCCTGAAGATCCATGGAACACATCCAGTCTTGTGGGTGCAAGTGTGGAATTATCTGATGCAAGGCCAGCATTCTGAACCTTTCCTTCAGAATAAATTTGTTCAGTCGCCTGAGGTCTAGAATGGGCCTGAACTCTTTGCCGAGACCTTTCTTTGGGACTAGGAAATAACGAGAGTAAAGTCCTTGATGACGTTGCTGCCATGGAACCTTTTCGATGGCCTCCTTTAAAAGCAGGGCAGATACCTCTTCTTGTAGAAGACTTACGTGATGGGAGGTGGTCTTCCGGGGAGGAATAGAAGGTGGAGGTGACTTGAACCGGATGGAGTATCCGCTCCTTACGATGTTTAGAACCCACTTGTCCAGTGTAATTTTGGTCCACTCTTCTAGAAACATACGAATGCTTCCCCCCACCGGAGTGGTTAACGGGTTTAGGGGAAGCAAGCACTCACTGTTTCTGCTGTTGCTGCTGCTTGGCAGCTGGTGCAGACTGCCTGGAGGAACCTCCTCGTCCTCTGCCTGGACGTCGCTGATTGTACTGGGATCTCCCTTGGTGCTGTTGTGTAGACCACTGAGAGGTTTGAACCCTCTGCTGGTAGTTGCGCCGATCGTAGGGGCGATAGCGCCGTTTAAAGTCTTTCCTCTTTTCGAGTCCCACTGCCTTGACCGTGTCCAGTTCTGTCTTCATGCGCGACATCTCATCATCGGCATGAGATCCGAAGAGCGAGGATCCGTTGAACGGCAGGTTCAGGATCCGATGTTGGGCCTCCGGCTTCAACCCCGTCAACCTTAGCCAGGAAGAGCGACGGGCACAGATTCCATGAGAGTACCCATGTGATGCTAGATCTGAGGCATCCGCTGCCGCGCTGATGATCTGGTTGGACACCAGGCCCCCTTCCTGAAGGACCTCCAGGAAGTCTTGCTTGTCCTCCTTAGGGAGTTTGTCCGTGAAACATGACAGGGAGTCCCAGAGAGAGCGGTCATAACGACCCAGCAAGGCCGAAGCGCTGGCTACCTTCACGTAGGATGCGGAGGTGTTGCACATCCTCTTGCCTATTGAATCCATGGCCTTACTGTCTTTGTCAGGTGGTACCGTGGAAGACTCTGCCCCTGTCTGGTTCTTCCGTGCGGCCGAGACAATGACTGAATCCGGAGGTGGATCGGATCTCAGAAACAGAGGGTCTGTGTCAGGAGCTTTATATTTCTTTAAGATCCTTGAGGGAGCAGCACCCACTGAAGCTGGAGTCAAGAACTTGTGCAACGCAGGCTCCAGTAGACCAGGCACCAAGGGAAGTAGAGGTCTGGATGACGCCCTCTGATGCAGCGTTTCAAAGATGATTGAGGTTGTTGGAACATGAACAGGCATCTCAATCTGAAGTTTAGCCGCTCCCCTACACAAAACCTCATTGAAGGTGTTGAGATCATCAATCGGGGATACCCTACTCGGAGGTGTTGAGGAAAGAGTGGGTGAGTAGTCCGCTTTAGATGGTCTAGATGATGAAGACCATGAAGACGACCTATGGCTCTTACTCCTGTGAGAGCGATGACTAGGTCTAGAAGCTCTACTTCTGGGAGAGCGGGGTGTATGCCTTCTCACCGATGGAGATCTGCGTGACCGGTCTCGTCGATCATGCCGCCCTGAGGAGTGCACCGACTGTATCAATGGAGACCTGGATCTGCTACGTGAATGGACCACCCTGGTAACCTTCCGTATCTTCCACTCCCTTATATCTCCCAGCCATCTAGGAGAGATGTTTGTTACAGGGTGTGCAGGCGGAGCTGGAGAGCGCTCTGGCGAGATCTGTACGATCTGAAGCCCCGGAGAGGAAGAAGCACTCCTGGAGGCCATTTGGATGTTCTCCGTCGCTGACTCCGACCTCCTCGACGCCGACCTCCTCGACGTCGACCCCCTCGACGGCGATCTTGACCTCGATCTGCGGGACCTAGATCTCGACGTCGACCTCCTCGACGCCGATCTCGCTCTCGACGTCGACCTCCTCGACACCGAAGTCCTAGACGGCGATCTCGCTCTCGACGTCGACCTTCTCACCGTCGAAGGCGACTTCCTGGGAGTCTGTCTTCTCGACGCCGAACGCGCCCTTCTCGACGTCGAACCCCTGGGCGATGCCTGTTTCGACGTCGAATGTCTCGACGGCGAAGGCTGTCTTGCCGGCGTCGACACTAAAACCGCTCTGCTTGACGACGAAGCTTGCAGTACCTTCGGCGTCGGTGGTGTCTTCGACGTCGTTGGAGGTGCTCTCGCCGGCGGGCTTCGACGTTGATGTGCCAACGTCGGTATCTCACCGCCTCTCGCTGTAGGTGAGCCAGATGTGGTCCGCCTACGCGATTCTTGATGACTTGGAGCCCTCGACGTCGAAGGACGTTTCGACGTCGACTTCGACGCTGACTCAGAGCACAACGGTACCTTGGACGTTGATCTGTCCCTCGACGGCGACCGATGTCTTCTTTCGTCATCTTTTTCTTTGCGTCTTGAGTGAGAGGAGGGCTTTCTTGCAGACAGTTTGCCTTACTTCCTCTCTCCAGCATAGAGTGCAGCTTTATCTTCTCCCTTTCCTTAAGGGTTCTTCTGGAAAACTTGCTGCAATGGTAACACTGGTCTGGCTTGTGTGATGAAGGGAGACAAGCAATACAGACCGAGTGTGGGTCCGATGTGGACATCTTCTTTCCACAGGCCGGGCACTTAATAAATAAGGCCGGCATTTTGAAAGGGAAAAAAGTGAAAAATTTTGGGGGAAAAACAGCTGAATCTAACAGCTAGTCAGTAAAGACGTCGAGTGAAACAACAATATTCCACTCAAAACCAGAATTAGTGATAAAAAACCACTAACTGGGGAGCTCAAACTCCAGGGTCCTCATAGAAGGAGCCGGAAAAAAGAACTGACCTAACTGTCACCTGTAGTGCATGATGGGAGCCTGAGGGTTCCAAGAGGTCTTAAAGGCACGGCGCCAGTTTTTTCCTAACTGTTCTATATGCAGCCTCTCTAGGCTGACCTGCCTCTATGGTCTTACCCCTTTTACCTTTGAAAATAAAGGTTGTGTTGTTTCAAAGCAAACTAAAGTGGTTTACTTGTTTTAATCATGATTATATCATGGGGTATGTTTATTTGTTGTTCAAATTTAAAAGGTTTTACATGCAATGAGGCAGGTTTTCTGAGCCTAGTATATAATATCAGGCTGCATATATGTTTGTTTTATGCATATCACCTATATATATATTTACTTATATGTGTTTATGGATATATATGTAGGTATATGCATATTATTGGCTATTGCTCCGGGGTCCCCGCACGTGGGCGGGACTATTCAGTGCTTATGACTATTGATGAGTATCCCCTGGAAGAGAACCCACTGTTACCGTGTGCAGCCCTCGTGTGTAAGTGTGCACTCTGCTTATGCCCACATGCTTACAACCTGTGACTGTATTTTTTTTAATTTTGTTTTTATGCCCAATCCTGCCGACATTATCTGCATCCAACTTTAGCAGTTTAACTGCTACAGTACGTTTGAAAATGGATAGCGCGAGCATGCTTACCGTCATCACAGGCATCTCGCGCTGTTCCCTCAGTGACGTTCTTCATTGTTTCTGCTCTGTGTCTTCGGACGTTTTGGTGCACCAACGCACCGTGAGTCACTCTGCTGCGACGTCGTCAGCGTGCCGCCATCTTGTGGTTGGCGGCCGCTATTTCCTTTTCCCTGTGGTGGTTCCTGTTGGTCGAGTTGCCAACCACGCTTCTTGCCAATCGAGATGTTTTATTTGGTGAAGTTCGTTTCTGCAGTTGTGACCGGAGCGTCGTTGGATCTGCGAGGACTGTTTATCTCTGTCTCCTTGTCTCCGTTTTCTTACTCAAGGGACTCGTTGTTGCTTCATTTCCTCATTCAGGAAGGTACTGTTTTCTTACTTTCTCATGCAGAATTTAAAACAGTAACGCTCTTGCAGGTCGGAATGGTGAAGGAGCATTTTTTTTTTTTTTTAAATTTTTCGGCCTGCATGGTGAGTCTCACATGTGCCCCCAGTGGTAAAATCTTCGGCAGTGAACTTTGTGTACCAGCGCATTGGATGCCAACAGCCGCATGGAGTTTCGGGTGAGGACCTCGGGTGAGAGATCGCTCACCGGAGTAAGGGACTTCCTTTTTATTCATTTTGTTACTATAATACTGTTTTGTGGGGGTGGTTGCAGGGTGGTGAGTTTTGTTATTAGGGAGGTGTGTTTCCCTATTACATGGAGGTGGTGGGAGCTGTGTGCCCCAGTTCAGTTTTGGGAGCTTAGTGCCCCAGTTATGTTCTACAGGGTGGTGTGTGCCCTGTTATGTGTAGGTTTTGGGGTGGCGAGTGCCCCAGTTCTATTGTCTAGGGTGGTTAGTACCCTACTATGTTGAGGTTGTGGGGTGGTGAGTGCCCCAGTTCTGGTTTTCAAGGGTGGGGAGTACCCTGTTGTGTTGAGGTTGTGGGGTGGTGAGTGCCCCAGTTCTGGCCTTCAAGGGTGGAGAGTACCCTGTTGCGTTGAGGTTGTGGGGTGGTGAGTGCCCGAGTTCTGGTTTTCAAGGGTGGTTAGTACCCTATTAAGTTGAGGTTGTGGGGCGGTGAGTGCCCCTGTTCTGTCTCACAGGGTGGTGTGTACCCTGTTACGTGTAGGTTGTGGGGCGGTGAGTGCCCCAGTTCTGTTCCACAGGCTGGTGTGTACCCTGTTACGTGTTGGTTATGGTGCGGTGTGTGCCCCAGTTCTGTTCCTCCGCTCTGGGCGGTCTTGTGTGTTGTGGGTTTTTCCCAAGGGAGGGGGATGGGGTTAATATCAATGTCTTTATTGTTTGAGACTGCAATGTAAATGATTTCCTTTGCAATGTAAATGCTTTTCTTTCAGAATGCATTGTATATATTGTTGTTTGCGTTTGCTTCCTTCACTTCTGCATTTTGTTTCCCTAAGGAAGGGGGATATGTTATAATTGACTTGTGTCTTCCCTGCTGCTCAGCCAGTGTGAGTGTCAGAATGCCTGATGACCTCATGGAATGTTTGAGTGCCTGGCTTGTGTGTGGAGCGGCAGTTGATGGCAGGCAGGCTGAGCGGCAGGGAGGCTCCTCCTGGTGGGGTTTCTTTCCATCTACTTATCTTCTTCTTATGAACTTAACCTGGAACTAAGCTTAAATAAATCTACCTTCTTTTATACACCTCGGCTAATGGGCTTCTGTTTACAACAGAAACCTTTCACTATATACCATAGGAACTTCCTGGGGTTGGTGTAGGGTGTAAGATTTAGCCGGAAAGTTCTCTGCAATCTTTTTACACGGACCTAAGTTGCCTAATATATCTTTTCTTCTCCTTCTCATTTGATTTGGAATCTACCCACATGTTGAAAACTGGAAAGAGCCAGGACAAAAGGGTAAAGTTCCCTTAATCGTGATTTTATTTATTCTTAGTCCATAGGCTTTTGACATTTTCTCCATCCCTCAGCTATAGGTCAAAACCAGAACGATATGCTCATTTTTTCAAAGAAAACCAGCCAGGACGCAGGTAGGCCCAGGGATGGTGGCATACTGCATATAATGCCCACATGCTTTGTTGTACAGCTCTAAATTAACAGGTATAGAAGCATCTTCTGGTCCCTCAGAAGTAGAATTGAGGCAAAAGTGTATACGAAATAGATGCATGAGCCTAGTGAAGGGAAAGCATTGGTGTATATTTTTGGGAGAAGATTGTTGCTCAGCAAGGGAAGAAAAATAGGAAAAAATCCTAACGGCTGAAAAACATAAAGTAAATGTAGCCAGGGATAAAGAAACTGCGCAAAGTAAGGCAAGCTCATATAACATGTATTTATGAGAACTTATATAGTGTAAATCAAGCGTGGGCACAAAAAAATGCACAAGTGGGAAGGGATGTTAGAAAAAAACGAAATGGTTTAAGAAGTATATATAGCCGTTAGAGTCAAGAATCTCAGGGGCATATTAGCAAGACCGGCGATAAAATTATCGCTGTTTTAGCGGCAGGAAACTGCCGCTAAAACGGCGATAATGGGCTTGCTAATATGCGTTATTGAATTCAATAGAAGCCCAGGTTAGATGTCCTGCACATCTAACCTGGGCTTCTATTGGAATTCCTATAACGCATATTAGCAAGCCCATTATCGCCGTTTTAGCGGCAGTTTCCTGCCGCTAAAACGGCGATAATTTTATCGCCGGTCTTGCTAATATGCCCCTCAGTGATTTAACAAACTTTGTTGAAACTTGTTCAGTGGAACAGTTTCAGAGTGTGTATGCATACTGGTTGAATGGTGCCAAAGTTTCCCACTGTGTATACGCCACTCGGCCTGACCCTAGATAGCACTAGACCTTCCTAATTGTGTAGTCTGGTCAGCTCTGACTACCAGCCCCAACAATAACATGAAATGACAGGAACACTGCTCAGAGTGTCCAGGAATGCCATCATCGTTTAACCTAAAGACCCTACAAGAATCAGTGAATGGCTGAGCCAGATCATGGTCTGAAGGAGCACCATAACTGCCTGGATCAGGAGCCAGGTTAAGGGTCAAAATGAAAGAAAAGGCTAAGCGTGATCAGTGATATGACTAGAGAAAACATGAAAACGGTTCCAAACCAACAATTACTGACAAAAAAAAACTATTTTAGAATTGTGGATTGTTTTAATATTTCGGGATATTCATCAAAATAATCAATGTAGGCCACGGAATTCCAGCAGCCTACTCAGACTTTAAATTGAAGTCCAAATAAAAATTTGAACTAGGATATGCTGATTTATATGTAAGAAGTACCTTCTATTGGAGTCCAAAGGCGCCAATGGAGATTTCTTCTGTTCCTGTGCCACGATGCCTCCTTTCTGCTGTCCCCACCCTCTACCACTCCCGATGCCTTTTTCAAACCCTATAGACCAGATGCATCAGAAACTTGAATGCCTCTTGTGAACTAGAGAGAGCAGTAGTCTTTGTGTTCTAAGGAATAGTACTGGGTCGGCGTGGAACGGTAAGGTCAGAAGGGTAACACGGGGCAGTCTGATTCATTCTTAAGCCACCAGAGTATCGGCCATGCTCTATGACTGGACTAGGGCTCACCTACCTGGTGCCTGTCTGCCTTTGGGAGCATAAGAAGAGCCTAGTGCATGCCTCCTTCGGCCTAGGAGGAGTTAGTGAAATCTGGGCCATAAGACCTTTTCTGTAGTTTCTGCTCAGGTCGCCAACTGTGATTCCTCTTCCACTACTTGCCTTGCTCATTCATGAGGTGTATTTGTACAGCTGCAGCTTTTAAAATCTCCATGGTTACTGTTCCTGTTATCAACTTCCATTTTTGTCCATTATGGCATCATTTTATTCATTTGACTTGACATCATCCCAGTTTTGCATATCTAGCTGTATGGGATCACGGGTATTTCACCACCAAATCCCTTTTTTCTTTCTTAGTTTTGTTAATGTTTTTCCCTCAGTTCCCCTCTCATTCGCCGCTTTTTCCACATGCCTTGACCAGCCAGTCCATTCTATTCGGTGGTTTGAGGAAACAGGGTGATACAAATTACTTTCGCAGCAATCAGCATATGATTATAGATTTAGAATTCTACACTTGGCATCCGTTCCGGTAGCAACCACATGGTGGTGCTAGTACCACGTGTTGATGATGAGAATGGCACACCGTTAAGAATACTCTGGGTTTGCAAGCTGTCTAGCTCTCAGAAATGTATAAGCTTTCTTCTATAAATTTACTCACACAGCAGAGAAACTCCGAACATGCCACTAACTGCATTTCTATAAGAAATGTTATCTGAAAATCATGCTTTATCTGGCATTGCAAATTAGACGTTTCACATGAATTTCGTGATATATGTGTATTTTACTTTTCAGAAATTACCAGTTTTACCTCATCCAAGAGAAAAAACAACTGTACGTGTCACTTCCGAGATTCAGATCACAAACTTAACCCAAACATAAACACTTTATAAGTTTCAGTCAGTCAATATTCATACTTTTTCACCAGAGGAATGTGGCAACCTGATGGTATTACTTTTCTTGTTAGCATTTGCTAATCAAACGATACAGGAATGCTCGTCTGCGCGGGAGTGCGTGAACAACACTAGTCAGTGGTCTCTAAGAACTGCCAAGCATTTTGGGCCTAGGATTTTTGGGGCCCGGGCGAAGTGGAATGTGCGAGGCCCCTCTAATTTACATACGTGACACCTACAGGGCTCCTGAAGCTGCTTTGTGCAGACTCCTCCTGGGCCGCAGCTCCCCTCTCAGCCAACTACAAGCACCTCTTTCAAAGCTCATATCAGGTTGAAGGTGTGAGAATAGCTTGGGGGCTGAGAGTTCAAACAGTGCAGACTGTAAAGTGCTGACAATGGGTGTCCCACAGTGTCTCTCAATGGGCAGCCAGGCAGGAGGCCTAATTGAAAGACACACCTGCAATTAGGCCTCCTTGCAACTGGCACAAGATGAAGTGTCCCCCTCCCCTAGGCCTCCCCACACCATCCCTGAGAGGCACAGGGAGGGGGCCCCCTCCTGTAAGCCCAATTGAAAACAGACACCTTTCTTCAATGGGATCGGCAGGGGCACAAGAGGTTTGGTGGTGTGTTGCACTGGTGGGGGGCCCCATACTGGTGGGCAGGTGGGCTGAGAGCAAGGTCCTGGGCAGCTGCCCATACTGCCCATGCTTAGCGCCGGCCCTGTTTTGGGCATTCGCGTTATGTGAGAGAAATGCAACTGACCTATCGGAAAACTGTAAATTGTATTTTGTACATTTAAAAAAGGTACATATTGCTCTTCCCCATCCAAATTTTCCAATGTTAACTGAAGGGATGTTAAACGGGTCATGAAAACTGAATTGGCTACCTATATCTGATGCACTCAAGAATGAGAAAAACGTACGTTGGAGTTTGCCCTTGAAATACAGTCGGTACTAAAACAAAAGGGAAAATAAATGAGACTGCAAGGAAAACTGCAATGGGAAATCGGAAAGAAAACTAACATTGGCAAAGCCTATTGCGCTTGACAAGCTCCAATCCAAACTTTTCCGAGGGCGTCTCAGTTTTTTGAAATTATGCGTAGCGCATAACGCCAGTTAAAAAAAAACATGCACAGTACCGAGCTTTGAGGCTTTGGGACCCTTAAGGTACTCTACCTGAATGGCATTTAACTAACTCGTATAACCAACACACAGGTGCATGTTAAGTTTTGTTTTAAAATAAACGTTGGATGGGATGTAGAGTGCCACCCGGCCTCTACTGTACAATGTTCCAGTTGTTACGACCGGAGGCCCCAAGGTATAAATAAATGCGGGAGCGACCGCTCGAGACACCCCGGGGCATATTATCAAGGAAAGTATCGCCGCTTTTCCGGCAAATATCGCCGGAGAAGCGGCGATATTTCTATCGCACTATCACCAAGGACTCGCTAACATGCGTTAGCGCTTGTTTCCTTGAGATGGCTGCCGGTTATCCTGCCGCTTTGCATGTCAGCGATATTTATCGCTAATGACATGCAAAGTAGGCGTTCCTTACTAAAATAACATGAAAACTGTCGCTAACACAACTTCCCCCTATTATCAATCCGGTCGCGAACCCGCGTAGCGATAATAAAAGTAGCACTAACCGCGATTATCGCTGGTATCTGAACGCCTGATTTAAAACTGACTTAGCTATATTATCCTATGGGAGGTGGATTGTCAGGATAAGTCCACCCTGCCCTATTATCAAGGATTTCCCTATCGCTGTGGTTTTATCGCTGGATTTCCAGCGATATTCATGCATTTCGCCGCTATCGCTGGATTTTTTATCGCATTGGAGATAAGCGTTGATAATAACGCGCTATCTCGGCGATGTAATCCAGCGATAGCCGGCGATAATTAAAATCGCGCTAAGCGCGCTTAGCGATAATTATCGCTGGCTGTTGATAATATGCCCCTCCCAGCGATACCATCCACATTGTATGTGCGTGCCATATAGTACTGCCGGCTCGTGGCAAGCGAGAGGCCTAACAGTGTCCCCCAGGGCTCTGGGGGCATCACACTATTGACCTGGTGTGAAAGGTTATTAGTGACAAAGTATTCAGAAGTGCCTGCAAGGCGATTTGTTAGTTTACAGAAAATATCACATGATTATAAAAAAGCAATACATTAATGTCTGTTTCATAATACTTTCGGATAAGTTTAACTATGTCAGGGACAGTTTAAAGTTATGTGTAACAATGGGGAAGGGAATGTACCCTTCACTATGCCCCTGCAACTACGGTAATTTGCCAAACGATGTTGCATCGACATGCAACCCTGGACACTTTCAGCCAATCATGGCTTTATGGTAACCAGCACTATGAATGTTGGAACCTGTGATTTCACTTTCATTTTCATATGGAGGGGTTTACAAACATCAAGTTTATTTATTTATTGTTTCAGCTGTCAGCCTTACAATAATTAAAATTATGATTTAAAAACAATTAAATACAGAAATCTCACTTCTTTAAAACACACAGTGCAATCAACTGATCGGCACAATAATATTCAGGGACTGTATTCCATACCTTTCAGAAAGGAACAATTAATATGATGACCATCTAGGCACTATAAGTATTATATACTATTCAGGAACAAACAATTAATCTGATAACCGTCCAGGCACTTTGGGCCAGATGGATCAAAAAAGCATTTTGCAATTCTCAAATTTACCAAATCGCTATTTGGTAATTGCAAAATGCTATGGGGCAGAATTTACAAGCCACTTTTGCGTCACTTTTCCCATGTTAAAAATAATGCAAAAAGTGGCGCAAGGGCCTTGTAAATAAGCCCCTATGTATGTAGGAATCACCAAAGATTGAGCAATTCCTTAATATTACCTAATAGCGATTCGGTAAATAGCAAATTGCTATTACGTACTATTACTCCGTTGGTTCATATGGGCCAAAAGGCGCATAGATGTAAATGGTTTTGCATTAGCTAATTGGCGATTACATAATTGGTAATCGCAAATTAGATAAGGCAAAGCCAAGAGTGCCCGGGGGACTAAGGCCCCCCTGAAGCACCCCAAAAAAAGAAAGTGTGCACATGTAAAGCACACACATGCCCTTGGGGCATGTGTGCGCTACATGGCACTTTGGGGAAAAAAAAGTTTGGTGCATTTTTCAGTTTGCACATGGTTACCATCAACTTGAAGTTGATGGTAATAGCGTTTCCTAAATGCACAGTTGGCATTTAGGAAAGGCTTCTTAGATGTGCATTAGGGATTCACAAATTGCAATTCCCTATTTGCATTTGCAATTTAGGTAATCTCTAAAAATTGCGATTACCAAAATTGGGATTTCAAAGTCTTTCATACATAAGGAAAGCCCATTTTGCATTCGCAAACGGACACATTTTGCGATTTGCACCATTTGTGAATGCAAAATAGTTTCATACATCTGGCCCCATATTCCATACCATTCTGATGAAAACCATACATCTGATGTATAAAAAATGCAAGTGCAAGCAACACATACCTTTACTATACAATTAGCGACCGATATAATGGAAATTGGAGCTATATTCAATTCCAGTGCAAACAATCAACAAATTCATCAGATGTAAAAAAATAACAAAAAAACTACAAATGCATACAAATTCTAAAACATTTATGGTTCAGTCGGAATCTTCCTTCCTAAAAGATAAGTGCAGTAACATAAGCTTAAAACCATTTCAGAGCTAAGTTCAATAACAGTAAAAACAATCGATTAACATGACTGAATGCATAAACAATACCACCAGTCTAGTGGTATAATACCATTCTAGCACCCAAACTCCTATCCAATGAAAAAATTCAGTTAAATAATTTACCAACTGTTGCAGGGCGGAATACAAGAAAACATTGGGAGGGCCTACGATTTGAACATCAATTGCTGCACAGTGCATTATGAAGCGTGCTTAATTTCCCGTACAATCTCTGCATGAGCTAATGCCTAACAAAGTGGGTACTCTCTCAAACGGGGCCATGAAACCTATAGAAATGTCACCACAGAATTAACAACATACATGTTATCCGGCCTAATACAGAGCGCCAATGCCGATTTGACATATCTAACCCCCTGAATTTTGAAAAGAGGAAGGAGCCATCCGCTGTGCAGAGTAGTAATTTTTATAGAGCAAAAGAAAATGGGTTAAGTTGTCAAACCCTCCTAAACTACAGTCACAATGGTCAGAACCAGCAGCCAGCCTGTGGATACGAATTAAATAATCCCTCATAGGCAAAATACCCAGCCAGTATTTTGTATGCATAAAGTGTTCACTTGAGTTCGTGATATATAACATCCAAATAACCGGTATAGGGCAAACATAGGTGCTGCTGAAATAATTGCACATAATAAATAGATCCTGGCCTGGCACTTCCTTGTCTGCACCTGTTCGAAGTACTGATCTTTAAACAGCTCTGCTGTGTCCTGCCTAACTCTGCTGGGATCTGCCCACAGAGATTCCAACTGCAGATCAGACAGAATATTCTGTACATGAGATGACCATGTATTCCCCCCACCCAAACCCCTGGAGGTGACTTCTTCGAGGGGTTTCAAGTATGTTACTGCCTTGTGATTTCTTTTCAGCCTAACCCAATAAAGGACTGGCCTAAAGGCTTCTACTTCCGATATAGAGGCAAAATTGAGCTCCGCATATAGCGCCAATAAGGGAGTGCCCGGCCCCAGCCCAAGCATTGCTCTTAGGAAGTTATTCTCAGCTACTTGGAGAGATGTACATTCGCATAAGCCCATAACTCCGCCCCATAGAGTAAGGCCGCCACTGCTTGTATATTTGCAGGATAACACTAATGTGTTTTGCACCGGCCTATTGTCAATACTTCAGTACTGCCCCTGCCAACTGTTTCAGGACTATAGTTGCCTTCAGTATGTGACTACCCCACTGCAGATTCTCTAACAATCGAATCCCCAGGTCTTCTAACTGCTTAATGGATTCTAAGGGCACACCATCATTCGTGGGCTTCCGCTTGAACTCGGTGGATGGCCTCAATACCATGCTTTTCGTTTTACTGCCATTAATGGTCAGTGATTTCTTCTTGCAGTATTCTTCAAAGAGCTTTAGCACCTGGTGGGTGGCATTTTCTGTTCGCGCCATCAACACTGCGTCATCCGCGTATAATATCGGCACCCTCCTACAGGCTATGGTGGGAAAGTCTAAAGGATCTTCTGCCAGGCAGTCCGCTACATAATTTAGGAAAAGGTTGAAAAGTAAGGGTGCCAGCACACACCCTGGGCGGATGCCCTTTTCTACCAGAAAAGGTTCAGTACACTCCCCACCCGGGCTGTACCTAACTCTAGCCGTGTTCATTATGTGAAGAGCCTTTATCGCCATTACCAGGATGGTACCAACTTCTAAGTTGACCAAGAATTTCCACAGCTTCTCTCTGTCAACTAGATCAAAAGCTGCTTTGAGGTCAACAAATATTAAATAGAGTGGTGACTTTTTGACATCTGTGAATTTATATGACATCATATACAGTCGGAGAGCCTGGTGGATGGTCCCTATTTGCGCCCGGAATCCGGCCTGCACTTCTGTCATGATGTTATGTGCATCCATCCAACCCTGGAGGCAATTGAGCAGAACTTTCCCTAAGACTTTGCCGGCCCCACCCAGGAGGGAGATTGGGCGATAATTCGAGAGACTGCCCCGATCACCCGTCTTGTAGATCAGTACTATAATGGCAGATCGCCATGAATGGGGTACGGCATTGCCTGTGAGCGCCGAAGTAAACACTCTAGCAAGAATGCTGATTCACAGGTGGAGCTCCTTATGGTAAATATCAATGGACACAAGGTCTGGGCCTGGTGGCTTGTGTTTCTTCATAGAATTCAATGCTCTTTCCACCTCTGGCACTAGGATGTCAATTGGACACAACCCCGTACTAAGATCCTCTCGCTCCAGATCAACGCCGTACGGGTCTGGAGGGCCTGTAGGGTTGACTCTGTATAGTGTACTCAAGTCACTGATCTACGTAGGTGGGCTAATATGGATTTCAATGATATTTACTGCCCCCTTCTCCACCCGCGTTTGCAGTTCCCAGAATCTTTCAGTTTTTTTGCTGTGCAAGGCGGCCCTCAGTTCCGCCCATTGTGCCAGTTGATGTAATGATTTCTTAAATTTTAGAAGGCGTTTATACTCGCCCCCGCACTCTCGAAATGGTAATTTGTTTTGGGGCTACAGTGTTGTCGCGCTAGGGCAAATGAAACAGCTCTCTTCATTCTAGCGCAATCTTCGTTATACCAGTTGACCCCTACACACCGTCTCCCTCGGTTAGAGCTGTCATATTTGGGACTAGTGGACTTAGACCATAGAGCATTCAATTAATTTACCACCCCGTCGTAGGCTGCAAAGATTTCCCCATCAATGGGCCCTCAGTTCCGCCCATTGTGCCAGTTGATGTAATGATTTCTTAAATTTTAGAAGGCGTTTATACTCGCCCCTGCACTCTCGAAATGGTAATTTGTTTTGGGGCTACAGTGTTGTCGCGCTAGGGCAAATGAAACAGCTCTCTTCATTCTAGCGCAATCTTCGTTATACCAGTTGACCCCTACACACCGTCTCCCTCGGTTAGAGCTGTCATATTTGGGACTAGTGGACTTAGACCATAGAGCATTCAATTAATTTACCACCCCGTCGTAGGCTGCAAAGATTTCCCCATCATCCGACAGGGGTTCAGAATTATAGCTCCATTCTTGACCATTATGCATTCTAGTAGGGGGAGTTCAGAGAGGTACTTCTCACTGTTCCACCTTATTCCCTACTGCTGTGACAGATTTACAAGCCCCTTGCGCCACTGGTGCGTCACTTTTTGTGACGTACTGGGGGCGCATTTTACTGCTCCATATTTACAAGGACAGGAAATGCCACCCTGTGTGACTTTTCCTGAACTTGTAAATATGGCCCCTTTGCACGCAGCACTTTGCGTGAAAGGGGTGTTCCATGGGTGTTGCTGTGGTGTTCCCACGCAACACCCATGGAACCAGACACATTTCCAGATTTACGAGGAATCGTAAATCTGGAAATGCGTGTGAATGCTACGCCTCCCAGGGGAGGCGTAGGGAGGCGCAACGGGGAGAAATGTATTCATTTCTCCTCGTTTTTTTCCCTCTTTCTATGCGTGCTGCATTCTGCAGCACACATAGAAAGAGGAAATCACCTCTAATGATTGTTTATGTACAGGTAGGTGTCCCTTCCTGCACATAAACAATCATTGAAACAATGAAGTTTTTCAACTTCTATGTGTGCTAATGCAGCACACATAGAAGTTGAAAAACAGCATTTCAGATTGTTTTTGAGCAGGAAGGAAACCCTTCCTGCACAAAAACAATCTCCCCACAACGCAGGCATCCTTGCACCATGGTGCAAGGGTGCCAGCGCAGGAGCATGGCAGCAGTTTGTGTGCCAGCGCAGGGGGAAGCACAGAGATGTAACATATTGTTGTTAATATGTCGCATCCCTGTGCTTTGAAAGTGACTCAGTGCAGTGCAGCCAAATGGCTTGCGGCACGCACTGAATAACTTTCTTGTGAATCTGCCCCGCTATTCGTTGGGATGATCACATGCTCATATAGCCCCTCCCTTGAGTTTTTTCTAGTGGCACACCACCTCTCGCACAGCAGTAGGCAGAGTGTCACCAGGTCGTGATCACTTATAATGACGAGACGGCATCAAGGGAACAAGTAAGCGACCAGCTTTATTCATGGGAGATACGGAAAGGCCGTTGGAATAACGGCCTCAGCAAAAGTCCCCTCAACGTTCTAAACGTGCGCCGGGAGACACGCGCACGGACACAGCAGGTAGGACGGGAGCGGGGAAGGGACAAGACAGGGGAGGGTCACAGCATGTTACATCTTCTCCCGTTTTTAAAAAAACAACTCTGGAATACATAGTTTCAAAACAAGCAAAGGAAACACATGCTTTTATGCTTTCCCTAGAAGAGCTAATACATTGCATAATCCTTGAATCTTATGGGCGGAACAATTGTTCTCCTATCACGAATGGTATCAACAGGACCAGTGGCCACACCAGGAAGAGATACTCTGGGAATATCATCAATTGACACAGGAGTAGTTTTATCCCCACATGCTCCACCCATGCGCGACTCAGCAGAGGACACCAGACCATCGTCCTGCGAGCCACTGGGCATGCTCACAGGCTCAGAGATCCTGCTTCTGGCAACTTTTGACCCATTCCACCATTGACCATTGTCAAGAAGAACGACAGTACCCTTTGTTTTGACCACGCGCCTAGGTTCACTATACTTGCTCATGTTGGCCCCCTTCCTGGGATACTTCACTCTCACCACATCACCTTCTTTCACGGACATCTTTCGTACAGCATTCCTTGTGTCATAATTTGTGCACATGCGCTTCTGGCGCTCATCTACCAGACTTCTCATCTTACTCTCATTTTCTTTATGGTTTTCATTTTCCCATTTTTTCCAAGCCACTGACCAATGTGGTTGCAAACGTGTGATCGCTGCCCTACCCCTGATGAGTTCAAATGGGATTCTACCAGTGGTACTGTGGGGGGTGGTACGGTATGACCACAACCTAGTGCGTAGTGCTGCCTCAACAGGAATATGAGACTTCAAGGCCATTTGGATGGTTTCTTTAATCAGGCGATTGGCCCGTTCCACTTGGCCATTGCCCTGTGGATGATATAAAGAGGATTTTACATGCTCTATGCCATTTTTTTTAAAGAATGAGACTAACTCAGAGGATACAAACTGCACTCCGTTGTCGGAGACCAGTTGATGGGGAAAACCTTCTCTGCAAAATAACTCCTTCAGGAAGTTAATTACCTCAGGTGTGGTGGGTTGAGACACAAACTTGACTTCCACCCACTTGCTGAAATAATCAATCAACACTATGGCATAACGTAATTCTAGACTCAAGGCATTCATGAGACCTATGAAGTCAATGCCGACTTTGATCCACGGACCTTCTGGTAGTTCAACGGAGGTCATGGGACAATGGCGTGTCGTCAAAGTTTTGTCAGCCTCATTGCACATTGAGCAGTGAGTAACAAACTTATCAACGTCACGATCCATGGAGGGCCACCAGTACCCTTCCCTCAACCTCTGTTTGGTGCCTGTCATTCCTACATGCCCTTCGTGGGATAAAGCCACCAACCTACTTCTCATGGACATTGGTGCTATTAAAGTTCCACCCCGGAGAATGATATCTTCGACAACACCAATATCATCCTTAATTTTCCAGTAGGGTTTGAGTGCTTCGTCAAGTGCCCTCTCGCATGGCCAACCTTTGATCACATATTTTTTAATTGTTTCTAACACTGTGTCATCTTTTATAGCTTCTAACCATTCTGATTTGGTAATGGTACCATTGGATTCATGACCTTCAAATAAGCATGCAACAAGTACATCATCATCATCCATTTCGCATTCAGAATCATCCTCGCACGGGGCACGTGATAAATAATCTGCCGATATATTCACTCGTCCGGGAATGTATTCCATCTTAACTTGATGCTCCTGCAATTTGCATGCCAACTTCGCAATTCTTGGCGAAGGCTGGCTAGAACCTCTTCCCTCAAGTATACTGACCAACGGTTTGTGGTTGGTACGGATAGTAAATTCCTTGCCCCACAGGAAACTTTTAAACTTTGCTACAGCCCAAACACAAGCCAATAATTCACGTTTAATTACTGAGTACTTTGTCTCTGGGCCCCTTAGCTTCCTGGATGCAAATGCGATGATTTTCTCCCCGTTCTCAGTCATTTGGCTAAGCATAGCCCCCAACCCGACTTGGCTGGCGTCTGTTGTTACAGTGCTTTTCAACTTCTCGTCGAATGACTGGAGAGACGGTGCTTGCTCAAGTTCCATCTTAATGGTCTTTATGCTTCGTTCACATTCTTCATTCCAAATGAACTCTGCATCCTTCTTTAGCATCTTCCGAAGCGGTTCGACCTTGGCTGCATAATGTTGTATGAATTTGGAATGGAATTCACACATGCCCAGGAAAGATGCCAGTTCATCCTTATTTTTTTGATTAGGTGAACAGGAAATTGCAGAAATCAAGGAGGGTTTGGGTCGTACCCAATTTCCATCGATGAAATGTCCCAAGTCAGTGGTTCCCAAACTTTTTCAACCCATGGCTCCCTTGGCTTATTGGCCGTTGGCCGTGGCTCCCTATTATGCTAATTTTTTTTGCGGGTGGATGGCCTCGGGAGTACTTACACTTTTCTCCATGAAAATAATTGGGATAAAGTTGGGTCATGTACCCCATGACATGCCTAACAGTCATGGGGTACTCCTGTAGTGTAGAATGGGATGGAACACCTAGTTCAGTTGGGACATTTATCACACACAATAAATGTCAATTCTTTTATAAGAAGAAAAATGACTTAATTTACTTTAGGAAGATGTACTTTATAACTTCAGGAAGCCAAATATGCGCCACAGGTCACCACAAACATTGTGTGGGTGTTGGAAGAAATGAAGCCACACAAATGAGGTAACATTGAATTCAAGCATTTAAACAGGTAGGGACGCCAAACTGAATATGCCTTCTAAAACAACCAGCTCCACCAACTGTCCGTTCCAGCCATCTACAGCCACCCAACACTCCAGAATCAAGAACAGGAGAACACGCTCTCAATAATACAAGTAAGCATAAGTAAGCACCACTTACAAATAACAATAACGGTTAATAAATAATATGCTTACCTATAATATTGTTGTAGAGCCTTTGAGGCAACTTCTTAGGAAAGGTGTGTCTTTCGTTTGGGTGAAGGAACACGATGTAGCTTTTGAGAAAGTCAAAGTATTCAGTTATGCGCTCTTAATAAAGAGTGCTCTGCTGACATCTGGTGGATAAAGAGGTTTCATGCTTTTACCAAATAACTCACATTTCTGTGATGTTACCGGCAATTTATGGCCTGAAATCGAAATTCCGAAACCTTTGGAGCGCGGCGCCCCTGGCTAGTCTGGAGGGCGCACCAAGGAGCCGCGGCGCACAGATTGGGAACCACTGTCCCAAGTACTCAACAGTTTCTTTTAGGAATTTGCACTTGTCTTTTTGCAGTGTAAGTCCACTGTCCTGAATCCTCTGAAAAACTTTCCTCAGGATGACCAGGTGTTCCTCTTCTGTCTTGCTGTAAATCAGAACATCGTCCTGGAACGATCTGACTCCTTCCATGCCTTTGAATAACTGGTTCATTATGCGTTGAAATACAGCTGACGCCGAACATAACCCGAAGGGCAACCTGCGGAATTGATACGCTCCTTCTGGTGTGATGAACGCCGTGTATTTTTTCGATTCATCTTGCAATTGTATTTGATGGTAGGCGGCGCTGAAGTCTAGTGTCGTGAAGATCTTCGCCTGACCTAACATCATTACCATTTCGTTAATCAAAGGCAGAGGTGGGCAATCAGCTACCACGTGGCGGTTCAGCTCGCGAAGGTCAATGCACAAACGGATCTTTCCGTTCCTTTTCCTCGCGATAACCATTGGCGACAACCACTCAGACGCGTTGATTGGCTCAATAATACCATCCTTGCAACAATTCTCCAGGATTGTCTTGACTTCGGCGCGGGCAGATAAGGGTATATTCCTGACTTTCTGTTTCACTGGGTATGCTTTATTCTTCAGGATAATCTGAGGTTCAAAGTTCTTTAGGCATCCTAATTGCTCGTTGAACACCCCCTCAAATTCCTTGAGAATGGTCTCCAGGCCGTCCTCTTGAATGCTGAATACATACGGTGGTTGACAAGGATTAATCATCATTTTAAGTTTTTGTTGTTCCAGCCAACCCAGAATGTTCACATTGTAGTCCACTACAAAAACCTTTGTGGAGGTGTTCTTTCCTTTAAACGACAAATCCGCCTTGAAGACCCCTTCTAATTTTATCTTGTATCCGCCATATGCACCTGGAATGATTCTGCTAGATTCCAACGGTGTCTTGTACTTGAGTCCGCTGTACGTGTCCTTAGACAGAATTGTTATTCTTGACTCGGTATCCACCAACATCTCGACATCTTCACCATTCACACCAACATCACACCTGGGTTGGTTTTGTGCATCTTCACCATTGATAATGGCGACCAGCAGCACCAGGTTCTCCAGTAGCTCACTCTCATCTGAGTCTACATCGGACTTTGACTCGTTTACGGTGTAAATCTTTTTAGAACGTGAAGTTCTGCAAACCTTAAGGAAATGTCCCATTTTTCCACATCCTTGACAGATCCTGCCCCTCGCAGGACATTCTTTGCTAGTTGCCATATGCGCGTTGGATCTGCAACGATAGCAATTCGGCCTTCCAACATGAGTACTGGGGTTTCTAGGCCAAGTGAAATTCTTGCGTGGTTTGTTGGAAGCAGACTCCTCCTCCTTCCGCACAATATTGACGCTCACTTGTTGGTTATCTGGTTTACGCAGCAATTTAACACCTTTGGCCGATCTTTCCATGCTTTTGATGGTAGAAACCACTTTTTCGAGGTTTGGATTCCTGTGGCATAACAACTTCTCTTGCGCCTTCAGGCACGTGGTACGCATCACCACCTGATCCCGTATCATCTCGTCTGCATCTTTGAATGCACATGTTGTAGCTAACATTCTCAATGTTGCGACGTAAGACTCAATCGCCTCACCTGGTGCTTGGTACCTGTAGTAGAAGTTATATCTCTCCATTATCACACTCATAGTGGTGTCAAAATAGTATTTCATTCTCAATTTGGCCTCCTTAAATACATCCCATTCTTCATCCCCTTCCTCTTTTTCAATTGGAGTTATGTGGTCGAATAACCTCCTTCCTTCTGCCCCAAAACAATTGTACATCATTGCTTGTTTTCTCGTAGGATTATATTCAGTCCCATCAATTGCCTCCAAATGTTTCTCAAAACATTTTACCCACTGTGTCCAATTTTCCGTGGGTGGCCCAGGGACTTCTAGGAAGGTGCTGGGCATTGCCACCGCATTCATAATTCCAGTCATTCTGACACAATGCAAGTATTTGTTAGGAAGATGCCTTAACTTAAATCTCATGAAGCGAAGGTTAAGAAGGCGTCTGGCTCCCTCCGGTGGCCGTTTATGGTATAATTAAGTTGGCAGACAGAAATGTCACTTCACTCACGTTTCGTTGCAGCTCCTCCCCGGGGCTGACAAGGATGAGGGAAGGCAAATGGTGTGAGGCTGAGGGATTGATGGGCGTCACGCAAAGGCAGAGCGAAAAGAGGAAGTCCGCCTCACACAACACTCGGTGGGAGAGTGTACAGGACGTCAGGAGCCTCTTGTGATCTGCCGTGATCCGGTGATAGGTCCAGATCCCGTGATCGTTGCCAAATTAGGATGTAATGACGAGACGGCATCAAGGGAACAAGTAAGCGACCAGCTTTATTCATGGGAGATACGGAATGGCCATTGGAATAACGGCCTCAGCACAAGTCCCCTCAACGTTCTAAACGCGCGCCGGGAGACACGCGCACAGACACAGCAGGTAGGACGGGAGCGGGGAAGGGACAAGACAGGGGAGGGTCACAGCATGTTACACACTTTCCATACGCATTCCCAGCCTTCCGTATTGACTATAATATAGTCAATTAATGACTGGCTTCTCCTATTGTTGAAAGTTGCCATAGCAGTGCTGTCAGAGGGGGTGCGATCGATAATAAAGTGCAGCTGGTAGTTAATAAGAAAGTCAGAGAATGCATCACCCTTTTTAGTGGATTTAAAACTACACATGGCTGATTCCGGGATTCCTAGGCAATGATCTTCCATTAGAACCTCTCTATTGTTGATAGAATGTGATGGCTGTGTGTTAAAATCTCCACAAATCAATAGAAAGTACTTCCCCCCTTTACTCCCCTCAATCAGTTTACTGTTTACCACGTCCTTCCTAAGGCTACCATTCTAAGAAACAAAATTCCGCCATATTGCCTGGGCTTCTGGGGACCACCCTGGTGGGATGTATACATTCAGGATGCCACCTTCGGGGCCCAAGCTCCAAATCCTCACATGTTGTAAATCAGATGACAGATTCGCTACCCCCGCTTGCTCTAACCTGCATTTCAATTTGCAAGAGACCCACACAGTCAGCCCTGCCTCAGGGCGCCCCTTCCAGGGGCGAGCAGCCCGAGTGCTAAGATCTAGGAACCCGTTTACAGTAATACTCTCAGGGGCCCATGTTTCCTGGAAACAACATATAGCACATATTGCTCTATGAACTTCAGCCAAAATTCATCCTCCGTTTTAGTGGCCAATCTCGCAATATTCCAAGATAAAACATACAAATGATCATCACCACATGGCCTGTCCATGCCATTGGTCATGTCTACCCCCCACTGAAGTCGAATCAACAAGTACAAGGGGCAAGTTCTTCCATACTCAATCGGCCTCTCCTCTGGTAGACTCTCTGGAACAGGAGGCCAGCGCTGCTGCTATCCATGACCAGTCTTTACAATCCGTCTCAGCCTCTTTTACCCCTGGTGTTAGGAGCTTTGTTGTCCTGCTGTTCCTGCTTGTGGTGATGCGCAGGTTCTTGGGGAGTACTCTATTAAGGATCGATAGAACACTCCTCAATGCCCCCTTTGATGATCTGAGGGTTGATGGGCACTCCTGCCCGGGAGGTGCTTGGCAGGGCCAGTGCTGTCCTGGTGAAGCTGCTTCTTCATCTCAGCCCAGGGCTGGGCAAGGCAAAAAAAATTAACCCTCATAATATGAAAGTCATCTATTTGACTGAGCACCAGTTTGGTGATGCCGGGAAGTGCAAATTCAACCTTGGAGGATTGGGTATTGTTAGAAATGGGATTTCTGGTTGGCTAAGGCTTGCGCCAAAGCCAGGCAGAGACCACCACTCTAGTCAGGGCAAGGGAGTTACACATCCCAGATAACCCCTGCTCACCCCCTTGGTAGCTTGGCACGAGCGGTCAGGCTTATCCCGGAGGCAATGTGTAAAGCGTTTGCGCAACACACCCACAGCAACAACATACTAGGCACACCACAAAAAGGAACTCCACACAAGGTTATATCAAAAATAGCCTTTGTATTATCATAAAACACATTAGAATAGTACTCACATAATATACATCATGCCACCTGGCACGGGGTCATATTTACAAGGGAATTATTTACACCTGACAGGGCCAACTGGACCACTGTCAGGACCAGCACAAAGCGAACTTAGTATAGGTAGTACTTATAATCAATGTAGAACACATCATGAACGTACAACCAGTAATCACTGGTAACCACTGTACTTAGCATCAGCCTGTAACATAAACTACATTATGCACAGTATCACATCAGGCGCGAATTACATTCTGCGCCAACCTCACCAGCATAACCACAGTATGCAAATAACCTCATAATCATAATTACATTAGAGGTATAAAACAGGGTGCGTAAATCATACTACATGAATTACATTTCCTAGCACCCAAAATCACATTCGCACATGAATCACATTAGGGCCTGGCGCCCTATAAACCTTACATTCCCCTTGGGCCAACTGGCCATCTAAAGGGGCTCAAATGCCCTATGTCCCAGAGTCAGGGCTGCTGCCTAAGCAGCGAAAGTCAAGGGTGCGCCACTGCGCAAGCCTAAACGTAGCAGCTGCCCACTACTTGCTGGGCAGCTATGGGGCAAAGGAGTGCATCTCACTCCTGAGTTCACAATATGTCCCCTACAAGAAAGACCTAAACGGTGCAGCTGACGCTAATGGCCGTGCAGCTGTAAAAACTGTAGGTATGGGGCACTCCTGTCCCCTGAGTCCCCCACTAGGACTCTAAACTCAATGGGGCCCAACCGTTGCAGCTGCCTGCGCGCTCGCAGGGCCGCTGGGAATAGCACTGGGCACCAACTGTGCCTGGGGAGCCCTGATCACCGGGCTCCTCCGGGTGCCATAAAAAGAAAAATGCCCCCTTCGTGGGAGCGGCCCGCTGCCAACACGGGGCCGCTCGGGATCTGTGCATCGCACTGGCACCGAAGAGCCAGCTATGCTCCTTCGTGGTGCGGGAGCGCAAATGCGGCCAGGTTCCCCCCTCAGCCCTTACTCACCGGGCTATGCGGGGGGCTCCTCTCGTTTGGACGCGGCGAAGGCAGGCACCGGCAATGTGCCTCGCGCCCTCCCCCTCCGCGGGAAACAGGCTGCAGCACCTGCGGGGCTCTCTCCATTCATGAGAGCCCCGCGTCACCAGGCGCCACACTTCACCCGGTCCCCCATCTCGGGACCGGGACTTCAGTATCGAGCCAGCAAGGCTCCCAACTGCATCTCTCTTCACCCGGGCCCCCTCCTGGGACCCGGGACTTCTCTTCACTTTTGCCGCTACCGCGGGGCTCTCCCTCAAGCATGGGAGCCCCGCGCTGTCACGTCCGGTTGGCCTCTTCCGGTCCGGCGGTAGGCCCCGCCCATGTCCCAGGCAGACGTGCCTGACTTCCTGGTCGCGCTGCAGCGGCCGGGAATAGATTTCCTCGGCAGCCCAGTGGCTGCGGCGGTGAAACGCGGGGTGGGCACCCGCAACCTTAAAATATAGAAATAAGCGGGGTGGGCACCCGCCGACCACAGCACCACAAAGCGGAGTAGGTTCCCGCTATTTTAAGTAATCGGGAAGCGGGGAATCCCCTCGCTGGGATTCCCTCGATCAGCAGCTCTGCGCTGCGAAGCCCACGCTCTCCCTCTCCTTGGAGGGAAGATAAAAATAAAGCGCTCACAAGGCGCTAGATGCAGCCACAAGTCCTGGAATAAAAGTAAGGCAAAAGGGTCCTTTAGTCATCAAGGGGCAATGCAGGGCCCAGGGAGGCAAGCCCTCATGGCAGCCCCCCTGGGCCCCAGCAGCAGCACGCCCCAGCAGGAACAGCAACCAAGCACTGAACATTTTCATGGGGTCACAGCCCCTTCTTTTATACACATTTCCCTTTGTGTCACAGCACAGGGCTGGGGAAAAACCAGACGCAACTGGTTTGGGGAGCTTTGGAGCACTTTGTTTTGCTCAGCTCCTCTCTCCTTTCACAGGACAGGCTAGGGACATCAGACGCACCACAGGGGTGGAGCCAGCATTGTGGAGGGAAGGCACAGCCCTATTCAGGTCCCAGATGCAACTCCTCCCTCCCATCTAGATGCAGATCTCCTATTCAGCCCTGCGCTGACTCACCCTGCCCCTGTCACTCACAAGCCAGACATGCAATTCACATCAGGCAGGCAGACACAGAGCACACATAAATGCCAACTTCTAGAAGTGGCATTTCTACACAAGTTATAATAAATCTGCGCACACCATTGTGCAGCATTTATTCTCACGAGTTCGCACATACTAAACTCGCCCCTGCACTCCTCTCACACCAGGAATTACCATGGACACACATATCCCCCATGCATTCCTATGGGAGGGCAGGACAATCTCACCACACGCACTCAGCGCGCACGCACTTTACACTGGCCCACAGTGCTAAAGTGCCCAGAGACTTAAAACTACTGACATATAAGGCAAAAGTTTAGGGGTGAACCGGCCAAAAAGGGCCAAGTCCAACACAACCCCTTCCAGCCAAAACGCAGGGCAGACCGATCACCACCGTGATGGGCTTCCCTGCTTGGGGCGATAGAACACGGACGCGGGCCCGCACTGCAGGGACACCCTCCGGTTCTACGCCACTTGGAACCCATGGAATCCATCTAAGAGAAAAAAACTCAGGACCAACTAGGCTACCCCACCGGTACTCCTTAGTTGTCCACGGCCAGGACCAGGCCCTAGGCCACCCAGATGCCACTGGTCCTTGCCAATCCAGAGTGGGGGCAGTAACCCCTGGCATACAATAGCCATTCTCCACTCTCCCTCAGTGTAGTTCCAAACTACCACTGATCCTTCAACCTAGGGTCCGCACCCTCAGGCTGACCAGAGGTCACGGGCGAAGCATCCTCTTCCCCTACCTCTATTTCTGACGTTTCGCGCTCTCCCAGGAGAAGCACCTACCAGAACACAACTCTCCCACCAGTTCAGGACCTCTCTCCATCACTGGTCTACCACCTGGGAAATAAATTCACCGGCTGCACCGGGGTCAGAGGCAAGGACTCCCTCCCTCTGCACCCCCTTCCAGAGTCCGATACCCTCCCAACTGGAGTGGTACCCCCTAGAAGGCAAAACCGGCCAGGACACTGATTACAGCCGCCCTGCCGTCCAGATCCGGAAACACCGGCTACTGGCTCCCCAACCCAGGGACGTACCCTTTGGTCAGATGCCCGGCGAACCAGGACTTCACGAGGGTGACACATAACTAACGGGTCGTGTGACAGTCTGCCCGGCGCAACCCCAGGGCAGAAGTGGCATCACCATGGTCACTCATTGGCGACTCAGCCCTGCTGGCTGGCCCCTGACCCACTGGCTCTTCCACTGGGTACTTTTTCCCCCTCTCACCCCTCACTCTGGACTTCTGCACCCTCCCAAGGGGAGTGGTACTGCCAGACACTAGGACTGCTGGAGCTCTGATTACAGACGCTCCACGTCCTCTAGACACTGGGAGATCCTCCTCAAATGGCCTACAAGTACAGCCTAGGCCCCCAACCTGATGTTCCCTTTAAGAAACAATCCAGGTCCTGCGACTGGGTTTCGGGCACCTTGGGACAGAACCACTCACTCTTTCTCCTCTTGAGACAAGATGTGAGCCCCTACACCGGGACCTAGCTGGGCTACACTGAACCTCCTCCACCATGGAAGACACCTGAGCCACTCTTATTGGAATCACTTCCAGCTCACCTACCACGGGGAGGTCCCCCATACAGAACAGTCCAACAGGACAGACTAGGTTCCTTTCCTGGTGTTCCTTCTAAGAACCATCCAGTACCGGAGACTTGAGATTGAGGCTCGGAATACGGCCCAGTCTCACACCTTCCTCGCAGGACATGATGTGAGGCCTTGCAACCTCCTCACTATAACGGTTCCTAGTTGGGTTCCTCTGAACCATCTCCGCCACACGGGTTGGGAGACACCTGCACCATCCCTCAAGGTTACTCCCCAATGCAAGCTCCTTATTTCAGAGAACTCACACCCAAGTATTCAGCAAGCTCCTTATTTCAGAGAACTCACACCCAAGTATTCAGCAAGCTCCTTATTTCAGAGAACTCACACCCACTCGTCCAGTGCAACACACCATTTATCCACACACATCCCCCCCCCAGACCGGTGAGACAGTATCTACTGCCCTGAATCTCAACCTGCACCCCTCTTACTGAGCACCAGGTACCATACTCTGGGAACGGGACGGGGAATTCATGCACTGGACACACTTCTGCTGCCACCACTGGATCCCACCCTCACTGGGGAATCCAGAAAACTCACACTGCACTTAGGGGATAATCTACCCTCCCGAGCTAGTGACTCCATACCAATTAAGTCCCCACTGTAGGCCAACCCAAGAACCAGCGCAATGGCTCAAGGGCAGTCTCTCCTCCAGATTCTCTGGTTTCTGTCCTTGGCAGGACACCCAACTCATAGTGCACAAGAAACACATTTCAAAAAGAAATGACACTTAAAACAAACTCAGAAGCAATAATCCCTTTCCATGTGACTATCTAAGATGCAGAGTTTTGTAATGCAGCCAGTTGTCGCTGTGGTACTGCGCAAACGCAAGTCCTAATCCCCACCGCTGCCAACCAATGTTAGAAATGGGATTTCTGGTTGGCTAAGGCTTGCGCCAAAGCCAGGCAGAGACCACCACTCTAGTCAGGGCAAGGGAGTTACACATCCCAGATAACCCCTGCTCACCCCCTTGGTAGCTTGGCACGAGCGGTCAGGCTTATCCCGGAGGCAATGTGTAAAGCGTTTGCGCAACACACCCACAGCAACAACATACTAGGCACACCACAAAAAGCAACTCCACACAAGGTTATATCAAAAATAGCCTTTGTATTATCATAAAACACATTAGAATAGTACTCACATAATATACATCATGCCACCTGGCACGGGGTCATATTTACAAGGGAATTATTTACACCTGACAGGGCCAACTGGACCACTGTCAGGACCAGCACAAAGCGAACTTAGTATAGGTAGTACTTATAATCAATGTAGAACACATCATGAACGTACAACCAGTAATCACTGGTAACCACTGTACTTAGCATCAGCCTGTAACATAAACTACATTATGCACAGTATCACATCAGGCGCGAATTACATTCTGCGCCAACCTCACCAGCATAACCACAGTATGCAAATAACCTCATAATCATAATTACATTAGAGGTATAAAACAGGGTGCGTAAATCATACTACATGAATTACATTTCCTAGCACCCAAAATCACATTCGCACATGAATCACATTAGGGCCTGGCGCCCTATAAACCTTACATTCCCCTTGGGCCAACTGGCCATCTAAAGGGGCTCAAATGCCCTATGTCCCAGAGTCAGGGCTGCTGCCTAAGCAGCGAAAGTCAAGGGTGCGCCACTGCGCAAGCCTAAACGTAGCAGCTGCCCACTACTTGCTGGGCAGCTATGGGGCAAAGGAGTGCATCTCACTCCTGAGTTCACAATATGTCCCCTACAAGAAAGACCTAAACGGTGCAGCTGACGCTAATGGCCGTGCAGCTGTAAAAACTGTAGGTATGGGGCACTCCTGTCCCCTGAGTCCCCCACTAGGACTCTAAACTCAATGGGGCCCAACCGTTGCAGCTGCCTGCGCGCTCGCAGGGCCGCTGGGAATAGCACTGGGCACCAACTGTGCCTGGGGAGCCCTGATCACCGGGCTCCTCCGGGTGCCATAAAAAGAAAAATGCCCCCTTCGTGGGAGCGGCCCGCTGCCAACACGGGGCCGCTCGGGATCTGTGCATCGCACTGGCACCGAAGAGCCAGCTATGCTCCTTCGTGGTGCGGGAGCGCAAATGCGGCCAGGTTCCCCCTCAGCCCTTACTCACCGGGCTATGCGGGGGGCTCCTCTCGTTTGGACGCGGCGAAGGCAGGCACCGGCAATGTGCCTCGCGCCCTCCCCTCCGCGGGAAACAGGCTGCAGCACCTGCGGGGCTCTCTCCATTCATGAGAGCCCCGCGTCACCAGGCGCCACACTTCACCCGGTCCCCCATCTCGGGACCGGGACTTCAGTATCGAGCCAGCAAGGCTCCCAACTGCATCTCTCTTCACCCGGGCCCCCTCCTGGGACCCGGGACTTCTCTTCACTTTTGCCGCTACCGCGGGGCTCTCCCTCAAGCATGGGAGCCCCGCGCTGTCACGTCCGGTTGGCCTCTTCCGGTCCGGCGGTAGGCCCCGCCCATGTCCCAGGCAGACGTGCCTGACTTCCTGGTCGCGCTGCAGCGGCCGGGAATAGATTTCCTCGGCAGCCCAGTGGCTGCGGCGGTGAAACGCGGGGTGGGCACCCGCAACCTTAAAATATAGAAATAAGCGGGGTGGGCACCCGCCGACCACAGCACCACAAAGCGGAGTAGGTTCCCGCTATTTTAAGTAATCGGGAAGCGGGGGAATCCCCTCGCTGGGATTCCCTCGATCAGCAGCTCTGCGCTGCGAAGCCCACGCTCTCCCTCTCCTTGGAGGGAAGATAAAAATAAAGCGCTCACAAGGCGCTAGATGCAGCCACAAGTCCTGGAATAAAAGTAAGGCAAAAGGGTCCTTTAGTCATCAAGGGGCAATGCAGGGCCCAGGGAGGCAAGCCCTCATGGCAGCCCCCTGGGCCCCAGCAGCAGCACGCCCCAGCAGGAACAGCAACCAAGCACTGAACATTTTCATGGGGTCACAGCCCCTTCTTTTATACACATTTCCCTTTGTGTCACAGCACAGGGCTGGGGAAAAACCAGACGCAACTGGTTTGGGGGAGCTTTGGAGCACTTTGTTTTGCTCAGCTCCTCTCTCCTTTCACAGGACAGGCTAGGGACATCAGACGCACCACAGGGGTGGAGCCAGCATTGTGGAGGGAAGGCACAGCCCTATTCAGGTCCCAGATGCAACTCCTCCCTCCCATCTAGATGCAGATCTCCTATTCAGCCCTGCGCTGACTCACCCTGCCCCTGTCACTCACAAGCCAGACATGCAATTCACATCAGGCAGGCAGACACAGAGCACACATAAATGCCAACTTCTAGAAGTGGCATTTCTACACAAGTTATAATAAATCTGCGCACACCATTGCGCAGCATTTATTCTCACGAGTTCGCACATACTAAACTCGCCCCTGCACTCCTCTCACACCAGGAATTACCATGGACACACATATCCCCCATGCATTCCTATGGGAGGGCAGGACAATCTCACCACACGCACTCAGCGCGCACGCACTTTACACTGGCCCACAGTGCTAAAGTGCCCAGAGACTTAAAACTACTGACATATAAGGCAAAAAGTTTAGGGGTGAACCGGCCAAAAAGGGCCAAGTCCAACAGGTATTATTTCCTCTTGGGAAGATTGCTAGTTAATCAGTCTCACTATCTTCATGTCACCTGAAGTGACCAATCTTAGCTCAGGGATTGCATAAAAAAGGGGCTTCGCAGAGCCAACATCTGGAAAAAGGTCAATGAATTCCAGGCAGCAGTCAGACACTTTACAACCAACCAATTTGGTGTTTTCTGGCATATACCCCTTATTTAAAATTTGGCCCCAGTCGTTGCTGTCTGGATTCTGGAAAATCGGGGCCAGCGGAATCGACAGCTCCTTTTGCAGGTTGCCTTTTATTTTTCGGCTTCTGTTTCCTTTTAGCTTGCACTAGATGCCTTTTCATTCGCTTTGTGAAGGCTGATCCATGGTTTTCATTCCACTGCGAGGCAATATCTTTTTTGTACTGCATTGACCAGGATGCAAAGGGGCGAACTGTGCTGGGATGTGAGGCAGTGTGCTCCCAACCCCCTTTCTGTTCAAAAGGCTGCATTGAGCCAGCAAGTTGACGAGCTTTGGAGATGCACCTGTGTGCCTGTGAGTGGCACTGTGACCTGAGAGGAATTTGGCACATTTCCAACAACCCCAGATGATTTTTCTTTGCTTTCTACAACTGCTGCTCTCTACCGATGAAGGGCTCAACCCAGAAACACGTGTCTAGAGATATACAGCAATGTCTGCACCAACTTTGGTGAAAACCTCCAGCTAATTTACAAGTAAGCACTACTTTTGTACTACATTTACCAGGATGCAAAGGGGCGAACTGTGCTGCAATGTGAGGCAGTGTGCTCCCAACCCCCTTTCTATCTTTTTTCTGGGGGGTATGATATTATTTGCATCACTGGTATCATTTGAGCCTCCAGCAGAATGGTTAGACGTTCGTTCTCAGGTAGTCACACTCTCTAATATGTCTGTGTTAGCCAAGCTACCACTGGGGGTCAGACCATTGTCATGTCCCTTAGAGTTAACAAATAACCACTGAATATACTGGGAAGGTACGATTGGTCCTTTTCTTTTGTTTTTGGTTCATCCCGCTTCCCAGTGTTCACAGATCCTATGGTGGTACTTACACTTATAGCATTGTTTATTTGCAGTGCAGGGCACCTTAAGTTGCCCGTTGCCATTCCGGAGCACCCCGGGACTGGTTCCCTTGGGGAGGTCTCATGATCTTCCACAATATGAGTGATTTCCGCCCCTTGACCCCCGCCATCAGTGTTCATGGAGCCCATAGTTTTGCCGACCTTTGCAGCCTCAGCTTTTGCTCCTTCTGTCAGAGGATGTTGGTCAGAGGATGTCTTCTGGGGTATTGAGCTTCCTAGCTCATTTTGGAGTTCTGTTTGTGAGGCTGCATCTTGATTACTGCCTTGGGAGACTAAGGCACGGAGTATCACAGTCAGTAGTGATCCTATATGGTCAGACCCACCTAATGTCTTCTCCAGAAGTGAGAGTATTGTAGACAGAACCCTATTGAGGGCGTTCAAGGCTTCTGAGATTATGAAACCCTGTGAAGTCTTCTGACTGGGTAGGATGCTCCTGGGAGATTGGTTGACTGGTATACTCAGGAAGCTTGGATGGTCATAAAATTGGGAGACTTGTAGGGAAGCTGTACTACTCTCCTCTTGGGGGTAGTGGTGGGGAATCATAATCGGTGTCAATGAGTAGAATGATGGGGTCATCCACATTCCCAGACCCTCTCTGTGCTCATTCTCCCCTATGCTGTGGCGCTTACTGGCAAGTCAGGTAGAGTATAATAGTATAATCAAGGAACATTAAAGAGCTGATGCTCAGGTACTCACTACCAGGGAAATTGTCTTCCTGTTGTGCTAGCGGCGCTGCATGGCTTCTGGTTGCGCCATCCAGGAGTAGGCATTTAGATGATTTGCAGGGAAAGAAGTTGCTGTTTTTATTGGACTTTACTGCATGCTCCGCGTGATCAGACATTCTCAGCACTCCTGGACTGTGTGGGTTACTTGCTGTACTGTGAGTCCTGACTGGAGTTTGTTCTAGTGCCTGGACTTTTTGACCCACAATACCAGCCTCAGACTTACGGTTGTCCCCTTCAGGGGTTTTGACACTGTTTTAATCTAAACTGGAATGAACTGACCTGCTCCTGGGCGGGGCCATTCCAAACTTGGTCGGAGTACCTGGCTGGCTACCGTCCAGGACCACAGGGCTCGGTACAGCACTCGTGGCTAGCATAGGTGCAGGCTCCTTTCCGATCTTCTAATAGAAGTTTGTTATGAGCTTTGGGACCAGTCTGCTCACTTTACTGGTGTTCGAAGAAACAATGATAGAATGAGTGTAGGAAAGTAGGATCTGCTTTCAGGGTTACCCCCACTTTTTGCAGGTGTTATTCTGTTTTCTGACTAGTCTGACTGGGATCCTGATAATCAGGACCCCAGTCACTGTGCTTCCTCCCTAAATTGGACAATGGTAAGTACTTTGGTACCTTCCCAATTGGCTACAGGTGTACCCCTCTAAGTCCCTAGTATACGGTACTAAAGTACCCAGGGCATCGGTACACCAGCGGTCTCCCATGGGCTGCAGCATGTATTATTCTACCCATGAGAGAGCACTCAAACTGTGAGTACAGGCCTGCCATTGCAGCCTGTGTAAGTTGGTGCTAGCACCACTTACAACAGATATGTTTCCTTACATCTGAGTTCACTGCACTTAAAACCTATAAGTTACCCCTATGGTAGGCTCTTCAGTCCTGAGGGCAGGGTGCTTTGATACAAGTGTGAGGGTGCCCCTGCATGAGCAGGGCCCCTCTACAAACCCAGAGTCGATTCTCCAGGCTTCGTAAGTGCGGTCAGCCATTTAATATATATTGTGGACATCAAGTCAAATATGAGATGTATAACTATATATTGGCTGCTCCGAAACCGGTCATGTTTGGTATCAAACATGTTAGAATCCTACCCCAACACTGATTCCAGTGCTGGATGTAGCATCCCATGTACTGGGGGCTCCCCTAGGGTGCCCCCCCGGTATTCCCGATACCAGCCTTTTAGGGTCTAACAACAAGCTAGTGCTGCTGCCAACCACAGACACGTTTCTGCCCACCTGCTGGTGAGCTGAGCTCGAGCAGGGAAAGGCAGAACAATAGGTTTCCTGCCACAGGGAGGTGTGACCACCTCCCAGACAGGACTGATTGTATTGGGCTGGGGTGGGGGCGCTTGCTAGCGCCACCAGACTGCTTTGAAGGGCACATTTGGTGCCCTCCATGCATACCCCAGTTTTGCCAGTTCAGGGAGCCGTTGACTCCCGCTCTGGCGCGAAACTGTACACAGGACATGGGAGTATCCTCACCCCTCTGTCCAGCCCCTCCCCTGGGAGGGATCCTTGAATCGTCCCAACTCTTTCCCTAGGGTACTTAAGGGCTTACCTGTGGGTGGCTCTTCAGATTCGTTGTGGGACAAGATTCAAACCCGAAACCACTTCAACTTCTACTGTCTGGGCACTTTGGACTTCGCCTGGAACCGAGACTGCATCAAGGAAGACCCCTGCTGCTACTGGTCTCATTGTCCTGCCAGTCTTCTACGTCGTCTGTGCCTGTGCTCCATCCAGGTTCCTCACAAGGCCTGTGGGCATCAAGGACACCGAAGTAATCTCCCTTGGAGTGAAGGAGTCACTCCCCTGCATCTGCAGGCACCGCAACGAAGCTTACCGGTCTGCTGCTCCTGACGCCCTACGGACTCCGACAGGCCCAGCAACCCAGGTGGTGGTTCTGCAACTCCATCGAGGCCTGGCCTGTCCTCTCAGCAAGTCTAAGGCCAGTATCCCTTGTCAGAACCGCTGGAACAGAACCCCTGTGCACTGCGTCGACTTGCCGTTGCCAAGGCTTGTTGGCTCTGTCCTCCAGAGATCTTCAGGCTTCAAGAAGCTCCAGCCTCCCCCATCTTTTCCTGCAAAGCTATTCGCCCTCACCGCATCCTCTGCCTGCATCTTTGGTGACCTGTTCGAGGTCCTCTTACGACTCCTGTGCCTTCGGACTGTGGGTCCTCTTGAGGGTCTTCTTTGGCTTCAGTGGGCTCCCTTGCTTGCTCAGTGCCTACTCTGATTCTCCTGCACTTGGTGAATCCCTTGGACCTCGCTGGTCCCAACGCTGCACCTTCTTCGTTTACCACGTCTGTTGCTGCTGCCAAGGCTTGTTGGGGCTCCCGCCGGACACCTACCCCTCTGGTTCTTTATTTCCGACGTGGGACAGCTTGTGAATGGCTCCGGGTCTTCCACAGCATCACCTGGTCCTCACAGCTGCAGCGACAAGGTCACCGTCATCACTCCTGCATATTCTGTCATCGGTGCTCATTGGTCTTCCGTGCTTCCTGGTAACTTCTGAGTGGCATAGACTACGTCTCCTCTGCTTGCAGGTTCTCCTCTTCAAGAATCCATCCTTGGATTCCACCGGAATCTTTCACCTTCTTCGCCAGCGGCACCTTTTCTGAAATGCTCCATTGTGGTCTACGGCGGTTTCCGACGTCACTTTGCACCTGTGCACCCGGCTTCCCTGGTGTAGGTATCCTGGTTGCTGGGGTATTCACGGGTGGGGTGACTCTCCAACCTTCTGTCTTCCATGGGGTTTCTTCAGGGTCCACTGAGAAGGGTCCTTCTTAAAAACTGCAACCGCAACTGTCCTATTGACTTGCATTGAGTATGCGACTGTGTTTCACACAGCCTCCGTGGGGTTCCTGGGTACTTACCTTGGGTGGCTCCTTGTGTCCTCAGCTCTTCTGAGTCTTCTGGTCCCAGTCCCAACTTCGGTCCCAGTTTGCATTCCACTTCTTTAGTATGTGGTTTGGTCTCCCACTGGAGACCACTGTATTTTTTTGATTACTTACCTGTTTACATTTAAAGTATTGTTTGTATTGTGTTGATAATTCCAGGTAGGAGACATACCAGTGTGTATAATAAATATAACTTTTATTATAACTACACTGTGTGGTTCTTTTTCGTCTAGCCTATACTATATGATTAGTCTGGTAAAGCAAGCTGCTTAACACTCCTTCTGGACTAAGCCTGAAGGCTGCTCTCCACAGCTACCACTTAGAAAGCTTTCTACGGTTGTCTAAGACCACTAAAACCCCTATAAGGGTTGTCTGGATTATTGCAAGGTGCTTCACTTAAATAAGTGTGCACCATATACTAAGCCAGCCTCCTACATTGGTGTGTAGCGGTTGGGATTTAAGCTTGCATTGTTTTACCAGCTAATCTAGGTGTGGTTTAAAGGAAAAACCATCACTAGCATTAGGCACATATCAAAATATTTTTGTAACAGTAATTTCTACTGAACTTTTAGATTGGTTGTTAAGGGCCTAGAACAACCTTTTCTCCAGTCCTTGAAAGTTAGGTTTCCCTAGGGTAGGTAGGTGCAGCACCACACTACACCTAGTCACTATGTCATTAATGGTGGACCCCAGTGGGTCTCAACCCTCTAGATACAGTGGTCTTAAGTTCCAGGAACTGAGGACCCTGTGTACCTCTAGAAAGATAAAGACAGGTAGCAACCCTAACACTAAGCAGCTCTTACAGCTGCTTCTGTAAGATGACCTCCAGAATCCTGATAGGTCAGAAGGGGAGGACACAGTGGTTGGGGATGACCTTCATTGTGAGCATGACCAGGAGGAGACTGATGACTCCACACTGGTGAACTCTGATCACCCAGGGAATAGTACAGATGGTACAGAGGGGGTCCCTAGAAGTAGGTCCCCCTATATTCCTCATTGGAGGGTGCAAAGAGTACAGGGGTGGTCTAGATCCTCCTCTGTCCATTTTAATACGTCAGAAACTTCAATAAGGACCTCCATCTGTAGCAAGACGGAGGACTCCTTAGAGTGGTAGTACCACCTGCTCAAACTTGAGAGAGCCAAGCTCAAGCAAGAGCAGTTGGCCTTGATAAGGAGACCCTAGACGTTCAGAGGGTTAAGAAGAATTTGGGCCTAGACCCCAATGGTGGCACCACTGGTGTACCTAGAGTCAGGGAAACTTCTTTTGATACTAAGAACCTGAGCAGGATAGTCCCTCCTTAACAGGAGGGTTGATGATATCCATAAATGGATCACTGCTTTGGAGAGGGCCTGTAAAGTTCAGAAGGTCCCCCAAGGGCAGTGGGCAGCTATCCTGTGGCTCTCCTTTGCTAAAAAAGTAGAGACAAGCTCCTCACTGTTAGAGAAGAGGATGCAGATAATTACTCAGTCTTGAAGAGTGCCCTCATAGATGGGTTTGCTTTAACCACTGAACAATAGAGGGTTAAGTTTAGGGAGACACAGAAGGCACACGCCTAAGGCTGGCTTGATTTCATAGACAATGCTATTAAGGCTCTGGAAGGCTGGCTTCATGGAAGCAAGGTGCATGACTATGAGGGATTGTACAATTTGTTAATGAGAGAGCACATCCTTAATATCTGTCAGAATCAGCAACTGCACCAGTACCTAGTGGACTCTGATCTGACCTCTTCCCAAGAATTGGGAAAAAAGGCAGACAAATGGGTTCAAACCAGGGTTAAGCAGAAAGATAATGGTGGTGGAGGTGACCAGAAGAAGCACCATTCTTCTAAGGCCCAAGAGAAGGGTAAAGACAAAAAGGAGTCTTCACAAGGTCCCCACAAACCTGCCTCTAGGGATGGGTCCCAATCCTCCACTTCCTCTGGAAAGAAACCTTGGTTTTACCTGTGTAAGGAGAAAGGCCATAGGCCAAGGGGTGCTAATTGTCCTAAGGCAAACACCAAGGAAGCTACTACCACTGCCCCTAAGGCAATTAGTCCCCTTAACACCAGCAGAAGTGGTAGTACAGCCAATCATCCACTTCCTCTGGAAAGAAACCTTGGTGTTACCTGTGTAAGGAGAAAGGCCATAGGCCAAGCGGTGCTAATAGTCCTAAGGCCAGCAGCAAGGAAGCTACTACCATTGCCCCTAAGGCAACAAGGCCCCCTAGCACCAGTACAAGTGGTATTACAGCCCCCAAGGGATTAGTAGGGTTAACCTTGGGTTTTGAAGTGGGTTCTGGCCTAGTCAGAACACCCACTCAGGCTGTCCTTGTTTGTGACACTGGCATGGATCTTGCCACTTTACTTGTAAGTCCCACTAACTTGGTACAGACAACAGCCTTTGCTCAATGGTCAAGAAGTTATGGCTTACATGGACACAGGGGCCATCGTCACCATGGTGACAGAGAAACGTGTGTCCCCTAAACAAATCATACTAGATTAACTTTACCAAGTGACCAAAATCAACAACGTCAGGACTGATCACTCCTTGGCAGTTGTTAATCTCAGCTGGGGAAGGGTAACTGGCCCTGAAAGACTTGTGGTTTCCTCAGACCTACCTGTAGATTGTCTGTTAGGCAATGATTTAAAAAGTTCTGCCTGGTCTAAAGTGGAGTTCAGGACACATGCAGAGATGATGGGAATCTCTGCCAGTGCACTTGCTGTCACCAGGGTTCAAGCCAAACAGTTAGGCACTGGGGGAGCACTGGATTCTGGAAAAAAGGACCAATTGGCTCCTAAGAGAAGGAGCAGGAAGGGTAAGGAATTATCCTTCTCCCAAACTCCCAGTGAGAGTCAGTATCCTAAGGGAGAGGACCTCAGCTCCTGTGAAGGAACTGCCTCAGAGGAACTTGGGCCTGACCAGGCAGAGTTCTTGGGGGCAGGTGGCCCTTCCAGGGCAGACTTGAATTTGGAGCAGAAATCCTGTCCCTCTCTTGAACAGCTCAGACAGCAAGCAACTGCTGAGGAGACAGGGAGTGTCAGTGGGTCCCATAGGATCTATTGGGAAGATGAGCTCCTGTTATCGGAGTGTAGAGACCCCAAGCCTGGTGCCACCAGGAGGTTGGTAATACCTCAGAAGTTCAGGGGTTTTCTTCTATCCCTAGAACATGACATTCTCCTTGCAGGGCACCTTCGGCAAAGCAAGACTTGAGACAGGCTTGTCCCTCATTTTCACTGGCCCCACATGTCTGAAAACACCAAGGAGTTTTGTCGCTCCTGTGTCATTTGCCAAGCCAGTGGTAAGTCAGGTGACACTACAAAGACCCCCTTAATTCCACTTCCAGTGGTTGGGGTTCCCTTTGAGAGGGTAGGGATAGACATTGGTGGTCCCTTAAACCCCCCAACAGCATCTGGACACAGTTACATACTAGTGGTGGTAGACTATGCCACTAGATATCCAGATGCTATTCCCCTTAGGACCACTACCGCTTGTAGTTTACACCACACTCTTTCCACATGGCAGTAATGTAACTAGACATGAAGTTTGTACCTCTGTCTGTTGAGACATCCTTAGGGAACCCCACTCTGTAAAAGACTCCCAGAAGGGCCCTAGCCACTACAGGAGCTGTAGTGGTCCTAGGGAGAATAGCCTCTGGATACCTAGTTGCATGGTCCACCACCACTAGTATGTAACGGTGTCCAGATGCAACGGGATGTCTTACTACCCTGCCTTCTCTTTGGTTACAGAGAGGTTCCCCAGAAGGGGGTGGGCTACAGCCCATTTGAACTTCTGTTTGGACATTCAGTTAGTGGACCATTGTATCTGGTTAAGGAGGGACGGGAGCAGCCTCTCAAACCTCCTAAACAGGACATTGTGGACTATGTCCTTGGCCTGCGTTCACGTATGGCTGAGTACATGAAGAAGGCCAGCAAAAACCTTAAGGCCAGCCAGGAGCTTCAGAAAGATTGGCATGATCAAAAAGCTCTACTGACTGTTCACCAGCCAGGACAAAAAGTGTGGGTGTTGGAGCCTGTGGCCCCAGCAGTTCTCCAAGACAAATGGAGGGCCCGCCGCACAATTCTTGAGAAAAAAAGGTGAGGTCACCTACTTGGTTGACCTAGGCACTCATAGAAATCCCCACAGGGTACTTCATGTGAACCGCCTAAAACCTTTTGCTGACAGGGCTGACAAGAGCTTGCCCATGGCCACTGATGAGTGATCCCCTCCCTGATCTCCTCCCTCAGGACCCTGTTGATGGGTCAGCTGAAGAAGTAGCCCTGGCAGGCAGCCTCACTGACCAGCAGCAAGATGATTGCAGGAGAGTCCTCAATCAGTTCACCCATTTGTTTTCTCTGACTCCCAGTCAAACCACTTGGTGTACCCATGAAGTGGACACAGGTGACAGTCTGCCTGTGCAGGGCAAAATTTACACACAGCCTGACCATGTCAGAGATTGCATCAGGACTGAGGTCCAAAAGATGCTAGAGTTGGGGGTCATTGAGCCTTCGGAGAGCCCTTGGGTTAGTCTAGTAGTCCTTGAGCCAAATGCTCACACCCAAGATGGTAAGAGAGAGATGAGGAATTGTTTAGACTACAGAGTCCTCAATGCAGTCACCAGGACTGATGTCCATCCACTTCCTAGGGCAGATGAGCTAATTGATACTCTGGCCTCAGCCAAGTATCTTAGTAACCTGGATCTGACTGCTGGCAAATCAGACTCTCTGAGGATGCCAAGCAAAAAACTGCATTTTTAACCCCTAGTGGGCATTAACAATTTATTGTAATGCCTTTTGGCTTAAAGAATGCACCTGCCACATATCAGAGGTTGGTGAACAACGTTCTCACAGGTCTTGAAGCCTATAGTGCAGCATATCTAGATGATATTGCTGTCTTTAGTTCCATCTGGGAGGATCACCTGGTCTACCTCAGAAATGTTCTGGAGGCCCTGCAAAAGGCAGGCCTCACTATCAAGGCCACAAAGTGCCAGACAGGGCAGAACAAGGTTGTGTATTTGGGTCAACTGGTAGGTGGAGGCCATGTTCAACCATTGGAGAGCAACATCCAGACCATAATGGACTGGGTTGCTCCCACTACCCAGACTCAAGTCAGAGCTTTCTTGGGCCTGACTGGGTACTACAGGAGGTTTGCTAAGGGGTATGGGTCCATTGTGACTTCCCTTAATGATCTCACCTCCAAAGGGATGCCTAAGAAAGTTCAATGGACAGTTAGCTGTCAGAAGGCATTTGATGACCTGAAGCAGGTCATTTGCTCTGCTCCCATTCTGCAAAGTCCTGATTACTCCAAAAACTTCACTGTCCAGACAGATGCTTCTGGGGTAGGAGCTGTTTTGTCACAACTTAATGCAGAGGGCCAGGACCAACCAGTAGCTTTTATAAGCAGAAGGTTGACCCCCAGGGAGAAATGTTCGTCAGCTATTGCGAGAGAGGCCTTTGCTGTGGTCAGGCCTTGAAGAAGTTGAGGCCATACCTGTTTGGTACTCACTTCATTGTTCAGACAGACGATAAGCCCCTCTTATGGCTTAAACAGATGTGGGGGGAAAATCCCAAACTTTTGAGGTGGTCCATTTCCCTACAAGGGATGGACGTTTCTGTGGAACATATACCTGTGAGTAACCAAACCAACGAAGATTGACTCTCCAGATATTTCCACTAAGAAAATGAAGACTCAACTGGGCAAGGTTAGTCTCATCTTCTTTCGTTTGGGGTGGGGGGTTGTGTAGGAAAGTAGGATCTGCTTTCATGGTTACCCCCACTTTTTGCTGGTGTTATTCTATTTTCTGACTAGTCTGACTGGGAACCTGGTAATCAGGACCCCAGTCACTGTGCTACCTCCCTAAATTTGACAATGGTAAGTACTTGGTACCTTCCCAGTTGGCTACTGGTGTACCCCTGTAAGTCCCTAGAATATGGTACTAAGGAACCAAGGGCATAGGTACACCACGGGACTCCCATGGGCTGCAGCATGATTTATGCCACCCATGAGAGACCACTCAAACTGTGACTACAGGCTTGCCATTGCAGCCTGTGTAAGTTGGTGCTAGCACCACTTACAACAGATATAAGTTTCATTATATCTGAGGTCACTGCACTTAAAACCTATCAGATACCCCTATGGCAGGCTCTTCAGTCCTGAGGGCAGGGTGCTTGGTTACAAGTATGAGAGTGCCCCTGCATGAGAAGGGCCCCTCTACAAACCCCGGAGTCGATTCTCAAGGCTTTGTAAGTGCGGTCAGCCATTTAATACATATAGTGGACATCAAGTCAAATACAAGATGTCTGACTATATATTGGCTGTACAGGAACCAGTCACGTTTGGTACCAAACATGTTGGAATCCTACCCCAACACTTATTCCAGTGTTGGATGTAGGATCCCATGTACTGGGGAGCTCCCCTAGGGTGCCCTCCTGTATTCCCAGTACCGGCCTTTTAGGGTCTAACAGCAAGCGAGTGCTCGACCACAAACACGTTACTGCCCTCCTGCAGCTGAGTTGAGCTCGAAGGCAGAACAATGGGTGTCCTGCCACAGGGAGGTGTGATCACCTCCCAGACAGGACTTAGTATATTGGGCTGGGGTGGGAGCGCTTGCCAGCGCCACCAGACTGCTTTGAAGGGCACATATGGTGCCCTCCTTGCATACTTCAGTTTGAGCCAGTTCAGGGAGCCATTGGCTCCTACTCTGGCGCGATACTGGACAAAGGATTTGGGAGTATCCTCCCCTCTGTCCAGCCCCTCCTCTGGGAGGGATCCTTGAATCGTCCCAACCCTTTCCCTAGGGTACTTAAGGGCTTACCTGTGGGTGGCTCTTCAGATTCGATGTGGGACAAGATTCAAACACAAAACCACTTCAACTTCAACCGTCAGGGCACTTTGGACTTCGTTGCATTTCGCCAGGAACCGAGACTGCACCAAGGAAGACTCCTGCTGCTCCTGGTCTTGCCGTCTTGCAAGTCTTCTGCGTCACTTGTGCTCCATCCAAGTTTCTCCACAGGCCTGTGGGCATCAAGGACACCCGAAGTAATCTCCCTTGGAGTGAAGGAGTCACTCCCCTGCATCTGCAAGCGCCGCAACTAAGCTGACCGGTCTGCTGCTCTTGACGCCCTACGGACTCCGACAGGCCCAGCAACACAGGTGGTGGTTCTGCAACTCCATCGAGGCCTGCCCTGTCCTCTCAGCAATTCTGAGGCCAGTATCCCTTGTCGGAACCGCTGGAACAGAACCCCTGTGCACTGCATCGACTTGCCGTTGCCAAGGCTTGTTGGCTCTGTCCTCCAGAGATCTTCGGGCTACAAGAATCTCTGGCCTTCACCATCTCTTCCTGCCAAGATATTCGTCCTCACCGCATCCTCTGCACCATGGGCCTGCATCTTTGGTGACCTGCTCGAGGTCCTCTTGCGACTCCTGTGCCTTCAGACTGTGGGTCCTTTCGAGGGTCTTCTTTGGCTTCATTGGGCTCCCGTGCTTGCTCAGGGCCTACTCTGACTCTCCTGCACTTGGTGAGTCCTTTGGACCTCGCTGGTCCCAATGCTTCACCTTCTTCGTTTACCACGTCTGTTGCTGCTGCCAAGGCATGTTGGTGCTCCCGCCGGACACCGACACCCTGGCTCTTGACTTCGGAAGTGGGACAGCTCGTGAATGGCTCATGGTCTTCCACAGCGTCGCCTGGTCCTCACAACTGCATCGACAAGGTCACCATCATCACTTCTGCATCTTCTGTCTTCGGTGGTCATTGGTCTTCCTTGCCTCCTGGTCACTTCCGAGTGGCATAGACTCTGTCCCTCTGCTTGCAGGTTCTCCTGTTGAAGGATTCATCCTTGGATTCCACCGGACTCTTTCACCTTCTGCGCCAGCGGCATCTTTAATGAAGTTCTCCATTGTGGTCTACGGCTGTTTCCGACGTCACTTCACACCTATGCACCCGGCCTCCCTGGTGTAGGTATTCTGGTTCCTGGGGTATCCACGGGTGGGGTGACTCTCCAACCTTCCGTCTTCCACTGGGTTTCTTCAGGGTCCACTGGTAAGGGTCCTTCTTCTTAAAAACTGTAACTGCGACTTTCCCATTGAATTGCATTGAGTACAGAGCTGTGTTTCCACTCTGCTCACAGCCTCCGTGGGGTTCCTGGGTACTTGCCTCGGGTGGTTCCTTGTGTCCCCAGCTCTTCTGAGTCTTCTGATCGAATCACTGACAGAATATCGACGCCCAAAATATCGGACCCGAAATATCGATGTCCAGAATATCGAAGTCCTATCTACATAATGGTAAGTACAAAATTATCGAAAAAAAATATTGTTGTTAAAAATATCGTTGTTAAAAATATTGTTTGATTTTTTGTTTAAAAAATAATGTGAAATAAAGTAAATAATACATATAATTAAAAAAAATTAGTTAGAATTATTACAAAATGTTTAAAATTACAAGTAATACATATAATGTAAAAAATAATTTAACATACATATATATAAATTATAATATATATATTTACTTAATAATATTTTTAAAAAAATATTTAAATAAATTATAAATTATTACAAACATATAAAAAAATTATAAATACATATATATATATATACACATACACCAATAACATAAAAATAAAAAATAAAAATATATATAATAAATTAAAATATTAAAATATGTTTAATATTTTATAAATACATTTTACACTACATTAACTGAAACAGTAGAGAAAATATTGGATAGCGGAGGGAATAAAATTACTATTCCAACTCCAAAGAGTGCAACAGTAGGGAAAGTATTGGATAGCGTAGGGGTAAAAATTACTATTCCCACTCCAGTGAGTGCAACAGTAGGGTAAGTATTAGATAGCGGAGAGGTAAAAATTACTATTCCCACTCCAAAGAGTGCAACAGTAGGGAAAGTATTGGATAGCGGAGGGGTAAAAATTACTATTCTCACTCCAATAAGTGCAACAGTAGGGAAAGTATTGGATAGCGGAGGGGTAAAAATGAATATTCCCACTCCAGAGAGTGCAACAGTAGGGAAAGTATTGGATAGCGGAGGGGTAAAAATTACTATTCCCACTCCAATCAGTGCAACAGTAGGGAAAGTATTGGCTAGCGGAGGGGTAAAAATCACTATTCCCACTCCAGAGAGTGCAACAGTAGGGAAAGTGTTGGATAGCGTGGGGGTAAAAATTACTATTCCCACTCCAAAAATTGCAACAGAAGAGAAACTGTTGGATAGCGGAGGGGTACAAATTACTATTCCCACTCCAGTGTGTGCAACAGTAGGGAAAGATTGGATAGCGTAGGGGTAAAAATTACTATTCCCACTCCAGTGAGTGCAACAGTAGGGAAAATGTTGGATAGTGGCGGGGTAAAAATTACTATTCCCACTCCAGTGAGTGCAACAGTAGGGAAAGTGTTGGATAGCGAAAGGGTAAAAATTACTATTAATAATACAACAAGAGGGGGGTGGGAGAGCGAGGAAAAATCAAGGGACGTCCCTTTCCCCAAATTCAATAAATAAACAATGTGGACGTACCCACTGAAGGAACAAAGAATCAGGACTCACTGTGCAAATGGCAGTGTCGCACAACCCTTAGGTTTTATTAAAAGACCCCTCACACACCAACCTAGGTGGTGTCATGCTTCATCATAGGGGTCCCAACCGGGTGGCCTAATGCCGCCCGGTTGTGCTACAACGCCTGATTACAGCGGAGCTGGTGTGGTGTAATAATGTGATGTGAGATGTGAGAGTTTATAAAAATATCTCTGGGAATCCTTGCCAATTGTATTTAATTGTGGCGGCCCAGGATATATTAAAATCCGAAGGCGCAACTAATAAAGTTACTTGAAACTTATAGTTGTCTGTGATGGGTCTACATGTTTCAGCCCCTCAAAGAGAATAGGGGGGCTTTCATCAGGACCAGAGTGAAAAAGGTGAGTGAGTGGCAAAATATAGCCACGTGAATGGTAAAAAATCACAACGCACACGCTAAGGTGAGTTGGAAATGATTGGAGGGAGTCGATACTTACGACCCCACTAGAAACAACCTGTAAGGGAAAAGAAAACAACACAACAACACATAAATAAAAGCAACATAAAATGCAATCTTTTGAATGACATTGTACTTGTGTAGGTCTATATAGTGGGCAACGCAGTGAGTCCTTATGGTCTAGTAGCCTGCTGAAGAGTTTGAACGGTGCAGGGCTAGACCAGGAGAGAGAGTGGCATGCTGAACACTAATGATTTTGTGATGTCACAACAAAGTACTGTGAAGTACATGCAGCATGCTGAAAGTGACATCATGTGGGCGTATATAACCCTACCAAGGCAACTAAGCTCAGCATATGTATGCAGTGTTAACCAAGCCGATATGCTGACCATATCATGAATAACCGGCAATGTTTAACAACGTGCAACATGTTATTTAAAAAAAGACCATAATAAGGAAGAGGTTAAAAAGAGAACATAATTACACTCGTTTTAAGTGTCTAGCAGGAAATCAGGGCCCGGGAGGGGAATCGTCTATAGTCACACTCTGTGGCAAAAAGAAAATGCGGGGAAGAGAGATGAATAGACAAATTGCATTAAAGCGTATACATGACTAAACAGTTGTAACGAACAACGTGGGAGCGCGAGACTATACGCGCTCCCGATTTGAAAAGACCTTACTTCATCAAGACCGAATTCCCGCTACAACCTATTGCGGACTCCCGTGGTCCCGGCTGCTGACGTTAATGCCGGTGCCAGAGGCTATGTAGACAGGAAACAACGGCCTGGGGACACGCCCCTGGGAGAGGGTGCTAGAGCGCTTGACTTGTAAGTACTGCGCATGGGCAGGCGCCATATTGGGAGAATGGCGAAAGTGAATCTTAATGGAAGGAGACACAAAGTCTATAGGTATCCTGGCCATGCAGGCGCCAGAATGGAAAACCCTGTTGCATGCAATTAACTGAACATGGGAAAAATAAAACATACTGATATCAGTATGGAGGGGAGGTGTGAGTTAGGCGCCATGTGGGTAGGGAAGGACAGAAATATAATGCTACAGCGATGAGATGAAAAATCATCAAGTGGATGGGCAGCACTAAAGCACAGATCCAAGACTGAGAGACAGCACAATTATTTGCTAAGGGAATTCCAGGGAATATTATCATTCAAACCAGTCAGATGACTGGATAAGCGGTAAATCCACCGCTGTTCCTTTTCTAATAAGCGAATTTGGATATTAGCAGTTGTGGGTTCCAGTGTCTCAATTACAACCCACCGCATATCATTAGTAGTGTGCCCGGCCTCTAAAAAATGGTGTGTCATTTTGGTGATGTTTTTTTGCAGCGAATCGTGCTGCGGTGCTCACATATGCGGGTCTTGACTTTTCTACTGGTCATGCCTATGTATATGAGGCCACAAGGACAAGTGATGCGGTAAATGGCGTGGACAGTATTACAATTGGTGTGTTTCCTGATGACCCAGGTTTTACCGGGTTCTAATGATAAACTTTTAGTAGTTTCAGTAATGTGACACACGCTGCAATGACCGCATGGATAGTGGCCCACTATATTTGGAAGGCCCCATGCGTTTAATACAGTGTTGTTCACTTGTGCCAATGGTTTAGGGCGTGTGGATACCAGAGTGTCCTTCAGGGATCTAGACCTTCGATAGGATAACAAAGGTTGTTCCCATTTAAGTTTCCCTGTGTGTAGTATATTCCAGTTCTTTTTAATAATGTGGGACACTTTGTTGGCAACAGAGTTATGTGTCACCACACATGTTAAAGGGATAGGAGCCTCAGAGCGTTCAGTAATCTCAAGTAAGCCCTCTCGATTCTGGTTGCGGGCACGTTTTTGTGCTTGTGCTGTTATCCTGTTGGGGTATCCACGATGTAGTAACTTGGTACTAAGGTCATTCGCCTGCATTTTGAATTCATGTATGTCACTACAATTCCTGCGTAGGCGTAAGAATTGCCCGTATGGAAGGTTTTCACGCAGTGTTCTCGGATGGAAACTGGAGAAGTGTAACAGGGAATTGCGGGCTGTGGGTTTAAAATATGTTTTGCTTTTAAGTAGTCCATTGTCAGCTGTTATCTCCAAATCCAGAAAGACCATCTTATGGCGGTGAAAATTATGTGTAAACTTTAGGTTTGAATCACAGGTATTTAACCACTGACAGAAGGTGGAAAGGGAATCTTGACCACCCTCCCAGATAAGGTTGATGTCATCAATGTAGCGTTTGTAAAAAGTAATCTGGGGAATTAGGGGTCTTTGGTTGGAAAAGAGGTAAGTCATTTCAAAGTTATGAACATACAGTCCAGCCACACTGGGAGCGAAAACACTTCCCATGGATGTTCCATATTTTTGTAGGTATATCTCACCTTCAAATTCAAAGTAATTACTTTTGAGTGCGAATGATGCACACTCAAGAATGAATCGTTTGGGGGTGTGGTAATTCCAAACTGTATTGTTCAAAGCCAATTTCAGTACAGTTAATGTGTCGTCTTGTGGCAAGCTAGTATATAAGCTTTCTACATCTAGACTGACAAGAAAGCATGTGTCTGGGTTGTAAGTTAAATTGTCAATATATCTGAGGAGATCTTTAGTATCCTTCAAATAGGTATTAGTGGACTGTACTATTGGTTGTAAAAAGAAATCGCAGTAGCGAGAGAGGGGTTCCAACAATGACCCTATGCCTGAGACGATGGGGCGTCCTGGGGGCGGAATCTTGTTCTTATGTATCTTAGGAACCGTATAAAAGTATGGAATCTTCCCTTCTGTGGTGGTGAGGAATAGGGCTTCCTGTCTGGTAATTTGCCCTGTATTTTCAGCTTCAGTCATCAGATCATAAATTGTAGTTCTGAGGTGAACGCTGGGGTCTTCCATGAGTCTTTGGTAATTTTTGGTATCACTGAGAAGGCGTTTGCACTCATTAACTGTACTGAAATTGGCTTTGAACAATACAGTTTGGAATTACCACACCCCCAAACGATTCATTCTTGAGTGTGCATCATTAGCACTCAAAAGTAATTACTTTGAATTTGAAGGTGAGATATACCTACAAAAATATGGAACATCCATGGGAAGCGTTTTCGCTCCCAGTGTGGCTGGACTGTATGTTCATAACTTTGAAATGACTTACCTCTTTTCCAACCAAAGACCCCTAATTCCCCAGATTACTTTTTACAAACGCTACATTGATGACATCATCCTTATCTGGGAGGGTGGTCAAGATTCCCTTTCCACCTTCTGTCAGTGGTTAAATACCTGTGATTCAAACCTAAAGTTTACACATAATTTTCACCGCCATAAGATGGTCTTTCTGGATTTGGAGATAACAGCTGACAATGGACTACTTAAAAGCAAAACATATTTTAAACCCACAGCCCGCAATTCCCTGTTACACTTCTCCAGTTTCCATCCGAGAATACTGCGTGAAAACCTTCCATACGGGCAATTCTTACGCCTACGCAGGAATTGTAGTGACATACATGAATTCAAAATGCAGGCGAATGACCTTAGTACCAAGTTACTACATCGTGGATACCCCAACAGGATAACAGCACAAGCACAAAAACGTGCCCGCAACCAGAATCGAGAGGGCTTACTTGAGATTACTGAACGCTCTGAGGCTCCTAACCCTTTAACATGTGTGGTGACACATAACTCTGTTGCCAACAAAGTATCCCACATTATTAAAAAGAACTGGAATATACTACACACAGGGAAACTTAAATGGGAACAACCTTTGTTATCCTATCGAAGGTCTAGATCCCTGAAGGACACTCTGGTATCCACACGCCCTAAACCATTGGCACAAGTGAACAACACTGTATTAAACGCATGGGGCCTTCCAAATATAGTGGGCCACTATCCATGCGGTCATTGCAGCGTGTGTCACATTATTGAAACTACTAAAAGTTTATCATTAGAACCCGGTAAAACCTGGGTCATCAGGAAACACACCAATTGTAATACTGTCCACGCCATTTACCGCATCACTTGTCCTTGTGGCCTCATATACATAGGCATGACCAGTAGAAAAGTCAAGACCCGCATATGTGAGCACCGCAGCACGATTCGCTGCAAAAAAAACATCACTAAAATGACACACCATTGTTTAGAGGCCGGGCACACTACTAATGATATGCGGTGGGTTGTAATTGAGACACTGGAACCCACAACTGCTAATATCCAAATTCGATTATTAGAAAAGGAACAGCGGTGGATTTACCGCTTATCCAGTCAGCTGACTGGTTTGAACGATAATATTCCCTGGAATTCCCTTAGCAAATAATTGTGCTGTCTCTCAGTCTTGGATCTGTGCTTTAGTGCTGCCCATCCACTTGATGATTTTTCATCTCATCGCTGTAGCATTATATTTCTGTCCTTCCCTACCCACATGGCGCCTAACTCACACCTCCCCTCCATACTGATATCAGTATGTTTTATTTTTCCCATGTTCAGTTAATTGCATGCAACAGGGTTTTCCATTCAGGCGCCTGCATGGCCAGGATACCTATAGACTTTGTGTCTCCTTCCATTAAGATTCACTTTCGCCATTCTCCCAATATGGCGCCTGCCCGTGCGCAGTACTTACAAGTCAAGCGCTCTAGCACCCTCTCCCAGGGGCGTGTCCCCAGGCCGTTGTTTCCTGTCTACATAGCCTCTGGCACCGGCATTAACGTCAGCAGCCGGGACCACGGGAGTCCGCAATAGGTTGTAGCGGGAATTCGGTCTTGATGAAGTAAGGTCTTTTCAAATCGGGAGCGCGTATAGTCTCGCGCTCCCACGTTGTTCGTTACAACTGTTTAGTCATGTATACGCTTAATGCAATTTGTCTATTCATCTCTCTTCCCCGCATTTTCTTTTTGCCACAGAGTGTGACTATAGACGATTCCCCTCCCGGGCCCTGATTTCCTGCTAGACACTTAAAACGAGTGTAATTATGTTCTCTTTTTAACCTCTTCCTTATTATGGTCTTTTTTTAAATAACATGTTGCACGTTGTTAAACATTGCCGGTTATTCATGATATGGTCAGCATATCGGCTTGGTTAACACTGCATACATATGCTGAGCTTAGTTGCCTTGGTAGGGTTATATACGCCCCACATGATGTCACTTTCAGCATGCTGCATGTACTTCACAGTACTTTGTTGTGACATCACAAAATCATTAGTGTTCAGCATGCCACTCTCTCTCCTGGTCTAGCCCTGCACCGTTCAAACTCTTCAGCAGGCTACTAGACCATAAGGACTCACTGCGTTGCCCACTATATAGACCTACACAAGTACAATGTCATTCAAAAGATTGCATTTTATGTTGCTTTTCTTTATGTGTTCTTGTGTTGTTTTCTTTTCCCTTACAGGTTGTTTCTAGTGGGGTCGTAAGTATCGACTCCCTCCAATCATTTCCAACTCACCTTAGCGTGTGCGTTGTGATTGTTTTACCATTCACGTGGCTATATTTTGCCACTCACTCACATTTTTCACCTGGTCCTGATGAAAGCCCCCCCCTATTCTCTTTGAGGGGCTGAAACATGTAGACCCATCACAGACAACTATAAGTTTCAAGTAACTTTATTAGTTGCGCCTTCGGATTTTAATATATCCTGGGCCGCCACAATTAAATACAATTGGCAAGGATTCCCAGAGATATTTTTATAAACTCTCACATTTCACATCACATTATTACACCACACCAGCTCCGCCGTAATCAGGCGTTGTAGCACAACCGGGCGGCATTAGGCCACCCGGTTGGGACCCCTATGATGAAGCATGACACCACCTAGGTTGGTGTGTGAGGGGTCTTTTAATAAAACCTAAGGGTTGTGCGACACTGCCATTTGCACAGTGAGTCCCGATTCTTTGTTCCTGCAGTGGGTACGTCCACATTGTTTAAAAATTACTATTCCCACTCCAAAAATTGCAACAGTAGAGAAACTGTTGGATAGCGGAGGTGTAAAAATTACTATTCCCACTCCAGAGAGTGCAACAGTAGGGAAAGTATTGGATAGCGTAGGGGTAAAAATTACTATTCCCACTCCAGTGAGTGCAACAGTAGGGAAAATGTTGGACAGCGGAGGGGTAAAAATTACTATTCCCACTCCAGTGAGTGCAACAGTAGGGAAAGTGTTGGATAGCGGAGGGGTAAAAATTACTATTTCCACTCCACTGAGTGCAACAGTGGTGAAAGTGTTAGATAGCATAGGGTTAAAATGAATATTTCCCAAAAATTAAAAGAAAAACAAAATAGCAACTACAATATAAAAATTATTGATAACACAAAAATAAAAACAATTATAAAAATATTAAAAATTTCAAAAACATAGTAAGATTATTTATTATTAAAAAAAACTAAAAATAACTACAAACATTAATTTATAAAAGTTTAAAAACAACATTTTACTAACAAATAACTATTTTTAAAATAAATTAATTATAATAAAAAAATTATTTATTAATAATTTTTAAATAAATTAATTCACACCATATCCCCCTATAAACACACAAAAAACTCCTACATATTTGACACAATTAACATATTTAAAAATTAATAAATTATAATTTACAAAGAATTAATAATTAATAAATAAATTAGCACAAACAACACTATAAAATAGAAATAAAAAATAAATACCAATAAATAAAAAATATGTATTACTTTATTTTAATTAAATTACTTCCCACCCTATTCCCATATAAAACTACAACCCACTTCTTTAAAAAATAACACTATTAATATAATTATCAAATAATCAATTAATAAAATGTAATAACCATATTAATAATTAATTAATTATAATTTAATTATAAATAATATTAAATAAATATTAATAATTACTTTATTATAATTAAGGGGCACATTACGATGGCGGGCGGAAGCACAACCGCCGTGCTGGCGGATGCAAAAACCACCAGTTACCGCCGGCACGCAGCAGTCCACACGCCCGCCCAATTACGATGCGAAAAGCAGGCCAAACACCGCCGGCAAGCCAGCAACACCGTCCGCCATCAAAGTGCGCCCGCACACGTAGCGGCGCAGCACAACTGACACACACCGTCCGACGAAACACGTCCCGCCCGGCGCATAAATTACGATGCCGCAAACAAACGGCTCCCACGGCAAAGAGACACCGCACGTGAAAGAGAGGCGGAAACACGGACGCAGAGCACGGACAACGAAGAAGCGGCACCCCGGGCATGAATCCAGCACTGCAGGCCCTTCCCATGCTTCTGCTGATGCACCACCAAGGACGCAACGTACCGCGGAGACGCAGGTAGGCACACACACAACAAGTGCACGCAAACAGCGCACACAGTGCAAGGGCGGAAAAAGCGGACAACCCCCACCAGCGCGTGCACACTACACATCCACCATTGCATCCACATATGACACACAGGCCAAATCCTAACATCGCGGAACACATGTGTACACACCACCTGGGACTAGGAACCAACCACCCCGTCACGGCCCCAAAGCGCCGATGACGCCGCCACACATGCGCACAACGCAGAGGCCAACCGCAGCGCCATGCATGCGTCGCACACAGACACAGGGACACAACCAAGCAGCACACACATCAGCCCCACCCCGAACGCACATGACACGTGACAGGCCGGCCACAGACATGTCCCCAACGCCCAATTCACGGACAACACCCAACGCCACACAACCGACGCACACATGTCAGTGAAGACACGCAACTGCAGGACACACCCCAGTGTAACAAACATGGCGTAGCACACAGCGGCGGCAACACCAACTAGGAGAAGCAGGGCCCTTCGGGAAGAGGAACGCCAGTACCACACTGAAAAACCCATACCACCCTGCACATATGAACAAGACATATAAAACGGAACACCAAAGAGCCCGGGGACCGACAACAGGTGGCCCAAGAATAACATTCACACACAAGGCCCAACGCAGAGCGGAAAGGCAGCCTGCCGCCCACACAAGGGAGAGCAGACAGCACTGAATGACCTTCCATTCCAACACCGAAACCACAGCCCTACGACAGAAGCCGGTGAATACAGCCATTGTCCAAGAATAGACCAACACAGGCATGCCGAGGAGACCGACCACAGGGCAGATAGCGCATATCACAGAAGCACACAACGGACGGGGAAGAAAGAAGAAAACACTCCCCCATGTCGGCCACATGCAAGTTAATTGGAAGGAGTCACACAGCACTGACCTTGAACTGTCTGAGAAGCATGTGGGAAGAGGGCCCGTGTCCTCCAAACAAGCCAACAGAACACAAGTCCTGTCTCCCTACGACTACACAGAGCTCACAGCAACCCCGGAGCGTGCACATTGCAGACTGCACACACAGCCGGAGCACGCCACCTCAACGAACCGCTACAAAATGGCAACCGCAACACACCTACCCAACTACGCCGAACAGCTCAAGCTGTACCAAACCAACACGATACATACATTGGGATGCGATCTCCTGTCCCTGCTGAACGTAAGTTACCGACTGACTTACCGCATCACATTGTTCAGCTGCGTCATGCCCGTCTTCTACTGTCGGAGGTGTCCCTACCAGCATCCCGTCGAGATATGCCTCTCCAACCCGGCATGTCTGAAGGCGGACCTGCTACCACTACTCCTCCCTCTGGACGCACACGACAGGGCCTGCTCTGCCTATGGGGGCATGGCGTATGTGGCCAACATCGCACCCGCACTGAAATGGAACCACTGTGCCTCCACACGACGGATCATCGAGAACAGCTACATCGAATGTCACCCAGCATGCCCCATCATGGTCCTCCAAGGGACAACCTACGAACAACACCTTGACAGCCACCATCCGCTTCATTGGCTGGCAAACATGTACACCACCAATGACATGGAAGCCCTGCTGGACGGCATCGCATACCTGACAACCTGTAAATACGTCGGACCACAACGCAGGTTCCCGAGTGACCTATGAAGTCCAACCCCGCACCCATGCTCAGCTTCCGCACGGACTGGCCAGTCACCACCACAACAGCCATACCAAACGACCGGCAACTGTAACCACACCATCAACGACATCGCCATGACATCGGATATGACCGGGACATGCACACTGTTCCCCATCACATCCAGGAACACCGCATGCATCGTGGGAGGCAGTGGCATGGGCTCTGTGCATCGCACCCACATGGACGGAACTGCACGAACAACCAGGACACGACATGGATCCAGCGCACATGGACACACACACCGCTCAGTGGACATGAATAGGTCGCCTGGAGTCTGTGGGTGCTGCACCCCTCCCACCCCCGCCCCGGGAATCCCATACCAGGACCTTTGCATGGACGACAAGTGCATACAACAACAACATGACCCCAGTGACTGTGACATGTCCAGTAACCACCACAGTGCAACAACAAGTGGCACGCCGCTGCATGCACGCAAGCACATGCCCTGATGTCATCTCACATGCACGCGTGCATGAGGAACAACCGCAGCAAACCTGTCACATGGAACTGAGATGGACTGTGCCCATGATGCCGAGCGGTCTGGTAGGCTACATGTATACCGTCTGTGTCAAAGTCCGCAGCTCCGCAGCTATACGTAAATGTACATTAGCACAGCCTTGGCCAAGCAGATGTAACCCCACACCCTATCCCATTTGTAATCATGCTCAGTATATCCTCAACATGTATTCCGCTGCCAGTAGTGTCCACTATACTGCATCACAGAGGACAGAAGACTCAATATAATGTTTGAAACCAAAACTGTCTCCGCTGACTCATTTCACAAGTACGAATGAGAGAGGATGAGAGTATGTGAAGTACACGGCAGTCGTGACATGACCATGTAGTCCACTGGTATTGGATGTCAACGCAAATGAGTAGCACAACTGTGGAAGACACACATGTGTCGTGTGAAGTCGTATGGACGCAGTGCTCAGGTGGGTGGGTGCGACGGGTAGATGCGCACATGCCAAGTTGGAGCACGCCGTGTTGGGAGGGGTCATGAACAGTACACCACCGCTTCCCTGGGCATTGTGAGAGGACACCTGTCGGGGGGAGTGAACACGTGTGTGCACAGCAGCCGGGCACACGTACAAAGCGGTACCAGGCGCACCTCAGCCCACCCTCTGTGGACAAGCTGGATCCTGTTGTGCGCCCGCCATGCCCCTTGACAAGGCACACACAGCCCCAGTCGACCAGGTGTAACCCCAACATAGTCAATCCGCACAGGCGATACAGGGCACGGGATGGCAGTGGAGCATGGTGTGTGAGAGGTCTCCTCGCGCTCCTCCTGGTCATATCACGCAGGCAATAGAACCTCAACGTCTAGCATGGCACAAGTCAAATGGAAGTGTAGGGGGACGCACCACAGCACGAGCAGCACTGACGTCACGGGAGGTGGCTCGCACCATCCCATCCATTGCCCATCATACCAACCACGCCACATGCCATTGCGACTAAGTGCAAGCGCGTGCGCCACCACCCCCGAGCCCTCCCCAGAGAGGCCAAAGAGTGAATGTGTGGGCCAACAGCCACAGACGGACGCGGCCTGGCCGCAAGGGCAGCACAGCCACTGGGTGTCGCAGGTGGCGGATCCGGAAGGCGAAGACTGTGATGCATAGTCCATGCAGGCCGGGTCTCCATTTGGGGCACCACGCAGGTGGACGGCGTCCCGCCACACATCATACCCTGAGACAGCCCACTCGTGCAACTGGACCCACACATACACTCCTTGCCCTCTCTGGTGCGAGCGTGGGGCTGCCTGTGCAAGCGCTAGCCTCGCAGGTGAGCATGCATATTGGGGGGCGAGGGGAGGACATGAGGGCTGGGGCGAAGATGACTGTATCACTGTCAGTTAGTACAAGGGATGACCCAGATGTGGAAAGGAAGAGACGTGTCCCGTGTGTACTGCAACTAGTCGCCAATCCAACTACCCCCCATGTCCGGAATGTAAGCCCGCACCTAGGCCCGCCCATCCGCCACATCGAACATACCACCAGCACGACAACCTTCCCATTCGAAACACTGACTGGGGGTGGCGACCAGTGAACAATCATGTGTAGCCTACCCACGCGTACATGTGGGCCCTCCATGATCCATGTCACCTGCGGCAAAGACATGACATGCGCAATGAGGGAAGTGAGGAGAGCTGTCCGCCCCACGCGCAGAAGGTGCATCAGCTCCACAGACCCAGCAGCGAGTCCAGCAGGGGTCACATGTGCAGGGGCAGCTGTGCCTGGTGTGAAGGCACATGCATATAGACAGCACATCGACCAATGTGTAGTCTGCCCACATCCACAGTCCATCATCATGCGGACATAGGAATTGAACACAGGGCAACACATCTTAGTTGGTGCACCCACCGTGACCAACAATGCGCAATCATCGACGTACCCGCCCTGTGCATGGCCCCCCACCCAACGGAGGCACATCCAGTGCCACCATCCCACACACACAAGCCTTCCACGGAACATGCTGTGTCCAATGGTCAGTACAGAGTCAGCGCCCATCTGGTGGATCCTGAACAGGAGACACATGCACACACATGCCAGCTCCCACTATGTACGTCTGCCACCTGGCACGTGCAATGTAACCTCTCACCTGTGACGTGTGACTGCAAGCACACAGCCGTCTTGGCATGGGGCTGTCAATGTGGACACCAGTCAATGTTTCGGGAGGTGTGATCCGTACAGTGCTGTACATAGGGTGCAGTGCTGACACCTACTACTGTCTCATATCCCCTCGTGCCACAGGTCCCACTTGTATTGGCCGCTCAGCCCGTGCCCACATCGTCGTCGTCGTGTGCCATACTCATCCAGCCTCGGAAGCAGTTCCATGCTCAGCAGACACTCATGTTGCCGTGGCGTTGCCGCTTGACGAATATGCAGTCAGTCCCCATCAGCACGCCCCGCAAGTCATTGGGGCCTAGATCCCCATGTGCATGCACATGGCAGTGGTATGTCTCACTTGCCATTGCCATTGTTGGGAGACCTGTGTAAGTGTATTGTGGCCGTGCCGTCCCAGCTTGACAGCTGGGCTGTGGCTCATGTGCTTGCTCAGTCATGTCAGTGATGTGTATGCGAAATTGCTATGTGCCGTGTTGCTTTGACATGTGTCCTCTGCCATTTAACCCAGGCGGAGACCGAACATTGACCGCCCATACCAATTGCTGGCGGACATGGACGATACAGAGGTAATCAGGAAGTTTCGGCTGGACAGGCCAACCCTGCATCGACTGTGTGCCATGTTAGAGCCCCATCTCCGTCCCCGCAGGGTGTATCCGACTGCTGTCACCCCCACGGCTAAGGTGATGGCCGCCATGCATTTCTTCGCCACTGGGTCATTCCAGCACACAGTGGGCAGTGGAGGAGGGATGTCCCAGCCCATGTTCAGCAAGGTGCTGAGGGATGTACTGGCAGCCATGATGCTGTACCGGAACAGGTACATCCGCTTCCCCAGGGCTCGTGAATTGGCGGCAGTGAAGGGTGCATTCTATGCCCTTGGCAGAATCCCACACGTCGTGGGAGCCATTGACTGCACACATGTTGGCCTTGTTCCACCACAGGCCACTGAGCACCTGTACCGCAACAGGAAGCACACGCACTCCCTGAATGTGCAAGTGGTGTGCCTTGCGGACATGGTGATCACCCACGTGTGTGCCAAGTTTCCAGGCTCGGCACATGACGCACACATAATGCGCAACAGCATCTTGCCACGACTGATGGCCAATCTGCAACAGGATCGTGGCTGTATTGTCGGTGAGTATGTGGAGTGGTGTAGCGTGCTGGTTGTGCGATGCTGTCCCCTGTCCAGTTGGAATAGCAACGGTTCTCTGTGTCCCTCACACCCAGGTGACTCTGCGTATCCGAATGGGGCATGGCTGCTCAGTCCATTGAGGAATCCTCGCACCCCAGCAGACGATCGATACAATGAGGCACATGGGAGGACCAGACGTGTGGTCGAGCGTACCTTTGGCCTCCTCAAGTCCAGGTTCAGGTGCCTGGACCGCACCGGGAGTGCACTGGCGTACTCCCCACAGAAGGTGTGCCAGATAGTGGTGGCGTGCTGCATGCTGCACAATCTGGCCATTCGGAAGCAGATCCCCCTCATTGTGGATGACGGAGATCAACCAGGGCCCCAGCCCGCAGACCAGGACAGCTCGAGTGAGGTGGACAGCGGAGAGGAGGAAGCTGGGAATGTGCGCCAGCAGCTCATCGCCCGCTACTTCACTTGACGGTGAGTGTCCATGTACGACGGATGATGTGTCTGTATCTGTGCAGGTGTGTGTGTGCTGTGTCAGGGTGGCCGTATGTTCACTGCGTGCAGTGTGTCAACGCTCCATGGCCAGGGTAGTATGCCACTGTTGGTGACTGTGGCATTGTGCCCTATTGCTCTGTGCGATGTGTGTACATTGCTTGTAGTTGTTGACATGTACTGTGTGATGGGTGTGTGACACACTCATTGAATGTGCTCCTGTTCTGTCTCCCACCCCTAGGTCCCTACAGGCCCTCCGGATTCCATTGCCATGCCACGCATCAGGTGCCTTTCCGCCCAAGGTGGCCGTTGTATTCCGTACAAATAAAACACAGGGCACAAACAGCAGTTAGTGAAAAAGGTGCATTTATTACAAACTGTGACATGTGATTGTGTGTAAGGTGATGACAAAAGTGGTGCGTGCAGTGACAATGAGCTGTCGGTCATGGCTGCGTGATGATCAGGGTGTACCCACTGGTTCTATGTCCATAGTCCAACACACACATGCCATCCAGCTGGCTGTGTGGAGTGGGATCGTAGAGCAAGTCAATGCAGTGGCTGGTCAAGGAAGGCTGGCGGAAGGCTGGCTGGCTGCCTCACTTGCGACTGGAGCGTGCGAAGTCCTCCCGGGAGATCTGTTTCCTCTTCGGACGGCCCCTTCCACGTTTGGGAGGGGGTGTGTGGTGGCGACCTGCTGGTGGTGGGTGAGGTGTGCTCACTGGCTGTGGACGCAGGGGAAGTGGACACTGCTGCCCGAGCCTGCGCCCTAGCAGGTGGTGGCGGAGGTGGTGTTGCTGGCCTTGCCTGTGACCCCACCGCCACCACCAGCTGGCCCATGAGGTCCACGAGTTGGTCCATACGGGACACGAATTGGCCCATATGGGCGTCCATGGACCTCAGCACCCCCAGCACCTCCCGCGTGTCAGTAGCAGACCTGGCCCATTGTCCTTGGGCCTCTTCATAGGCCCCAAGGACTCTGGCCATTTGAGGCAGGGCATGGCTCCCAGGGGGTCTGGCGTTTCCCTGACCCTGCTCCTCCTACCAGTCCTGCTGCCACCGGCCTGCCCACTAGCCACATTGCACACCACGGTCCTCGCTGTGGCTCCCAGGGTCGATCCAGTCGGCAGGGCCACCACCTGCGCTGGGGCTGGTGCCAGCGAAGACGTGGTGGTGGTGGAGGCGGTGGTGGTCGGTGCGGCGATGGTGGCGGTTGCGGCAGTGGTAGTGGCCGCAATGACCGTGGGTGTGGACGCAACGACAGTGGCAGCAGGGGACTGGGACTGTTCAGCATCCCTGGATGATGGGTTGGTGGGTAGGAGGGGTCCTGGGGAGCGGCTGGGCCCTGCCACGCCAGATGGGCCAGCTTGGTGGTCCGTGTCCGAAGAGGAGGACAGATCCTCCAGATCCGTGTGTCCTCGTTGGGGGCTTGTGGGCTGGCTGTGCTGGCTGCTGTCTCCATCCCCAGCATCCGGCAGTTCGTCACCTGTGGAGAGAATGAGATTTGTTATTGTGTTGCACCTGGCGAAGTATGTATTAGTCGTCTGACATTGGCAGTTCGTGCAATCTCGTACATGGGTTTCCCGGAGGCGAGTGTGTGGCTGTGGCATCTGTAGTTGTGTGTGCTAGGCAATGGGACTGTGTGCTGTGCACATGTGGCATGGGACGGATTGGCCATGCCGATGGGTGTGTTGCTGTGCCCCTACTCATTGTGACTCTGGTGTATGCGGGCTCCTGGCCCATCCTGGGTCTGGTTTGTACTTTGCTTTTGGAGTTCAAATGGAACGCTTAGGAACGCATATGGCAACATGGGGGCCATGCCCCAGATTCGCATTTGGGAGGGGATATGCTTTTGGGGTACATGCTGTGAGCCATGGGTGCCGAACGTGACATGTGTTGTGGCAGCATGACAGTGCATGGTCTGAGGTGTGTGCATGCCTGACATGCCCTGCATATTTGCTGTCTGTTGTGGTTACTGGACATGGCATTGGACGCATCGTTATGAGTGAGTGATAGTTGTGTGCCAGCCAACGTATTGCAGTTGTCCCATCTCCTTGGTGTGCGTGCTGCCCTGTGCCATGTGCATCACTGCAGTGCTCGGGGGGTGTGGCCCATGTTGTGTGTTGTTGCTCACAGTGTGTCGTGCGCTTAATTGACTTCTGGCACATGGTTGGTCATGGGCATGTGTCTTAGCGTGACTGCTGTATGTGTGGCAGCTGTGCGGATGACATGCCTTTCATGAGTCTGGGGCTGACGGATGGGATGGATGGTATGTTGTATGTGCATGGTGTGTCTGTGAGTTTGATGGGTTCAGTGGTGTTCGTGTGCATTTCTGTTGTTCCACTCTGTTGCGTCTAGTGTTGTTTGTCTTACATAGGCGTAGTTGTGGGGTGTGGGGTTGACAGGCAGTGGGGGCTACATGGACAGGACTTCAATGGTGTTTCGGTTGTGTGTGATGAGTTGCACAGTGGCTGCCGTGTGGGACTATATTCAGTGTGGCTTGTGCATGCAGACATGGCTCCTTGGGTGTTGCTATGTCTGTGATGGGTCATGTGGGGTGTGAGTCTGTTGTTCATGTCCGTGTGCACATTGTTCACTTGTTCGTGACGGTGGGCGGTGCTGCGTGTTCGTCTGCTACGTGACATGTCCCATGTGTTGGTGGTGTTATGGTCCTCATGCCTCCAGTAATCCAGCCCTGTCCAGTTTCCCACCTGCAAGTTGTTCGTGCGTGCACTGTACTGGATGCCACATGGCTCTAAGCGGGGGTGCTCCATGTTGCAGGTCTGTGGGGGTGGGGGGTGTAGTGGGTCGTGGGGGTGGCTGTACACCCACTGACACCGATTGCTGTGGACCGTGATGTCTGCCTTTCGGCTGTCGTTGTGCACTGCGGTGGCTGACACGTGGCTGTGGGGTGTGGGGGATGCTCCTCCTTGCTGTGCTGTGGGACTGGGGCCTGGTGTGTGTTGTACTTGGGCTGTCCACCGTCCCACCCACTGCACTTTGTGTTCCTGCCACTTACCTGTTACTTGTCGGTTAGTGCAGCTGTGGCGGACACATGGGTGTGGTGGGTGCTCGTTGTGGCGCTTCTGGCATATTTGGGGACCTGTTGGTGGTTACGTGGCTGGCTTAGTGTACACATGTCCCCACGCATCTTACAGTTGTTCGGTTTGGGCTGTGTGTGGTAGTGTCTGTTGCATGTGTGTGTGATGTGTTGTGTATTGTGTGCTGGACATGGGGGTGTTTGTCCCTGGGAGCTGTGGCATGGTAGTTGCGCATGTGAGTACATAGCGGTGTGCTGGTATACATTAGTTTGTACTTACCAGCCTCCACTCCCCCTGCTAATCCGGCGAGGATCTCCGGATGGATTACGACTCGCACCTTCTCCTCCCACGCTTTGAAGGTCTTAAAGAGCGCGGGATTCCCTCCGCCAGTGACGGCAGCCAGCTCTCTGTTTTTGCCCTCCTTCTTCTTGACCAGGCTCTTTACGTCATTCCAACGTTTGTTTATCTCGACTCTGTTTCTGGGCAGGGTCCCGACTGCATTGACCTGGTCTACGATCCGGTTCCACATTCTGTTTCTGGTGGCTAGTGGTGTGTGCTGGACCATGTTCCCATAGATTTGTGGGTACACCTTGATGATCTCGTCGACCATGACCGTCAGCTCCATGGGCGTGAACTTGGGCATCCTTTGTGGTGCCATGGTGTTTGTGGTGCTGGTGCGGTGTGTGTTGTGTAATGTGCAGGGGTTTGTGGTGCCGGTGTTTGGTGGTGGTGGTGGTGGTTGTGATGTGTGCGTTTCTGTGGTGTGCTGCTGTCCTTGCTGTGTCACTGTGTCCTCTCCTCTTCTCTCTGGTTTGCAATGTAGCAAGGGGTTGTGGTCTGTGGGAGTGCTGCTTTTGTACTCACCTATGTGGGTGTGTCCTCATGGTCTGTTGTTTTCAGGTGTGTTGTGTCTGGGGTTCTGGCCTTTGTATTTTTTGTTTGTCCGGGGGGTGTTTTCGGGATGTGTACTGTGCTTGTGTATTTGTGTGTGCCTTGCTGTGTGGACTTGTTGGCCATGTTGTGTGCTATTGGTTTTGTGTGCGGATGGTTTCTGTGCAGGTACGTTGGCGCCATGGCTTCTGCCGTGTCGATTCTCATCGGCGTTGTTTGCGCTGGCGGGCGGTATATTTGTTGTTTTCCGCGCTCATGGCGGTGCGATCGTAATTTCACGTGCGGTGTGTCGGCCGTGTGGGCGGGCGGTTTTGTGTTGTCGTGCGTGTTTCCGTCCGTGGCGGGCGGTTTGACTCCGACTTCCGGACGATGGCGGGCGGTATTTTGTGTGATTTTTCGCCGATGGCGGTTTTCGGTTTGTGTACTCATAATGGCGTGGTCGGTGTTCAGGCGGTGTGTGCGGGCGGATTTATGCCGCTTCCATGCCTGGCGGATTTATTTACGCCGGGTATCGTAATGGGCCCCTAAGTTACTTCCCACCCTATTCCCCTATACACTCACAATGCGCTAATAAAAAAATAACGCAATTATTCTAGTTATCAATTAATCAATTAATAATAATTAATAACCAATTAATAATTAATTCATTATAAATACTAATAAATAAAAATAATTAATTACTTTATTATAACTAAATTACTTCCCACCCTATTCCCCTATAAACCCACAACCCGCTCCTAAAAAATAACGCAATTAATATAATTATCAATTTATTAATTTAAAAAAATTAACCAATTAATAATTAAGTGATAAAAAATTAATTTTAAATACTAATAAATAAAAATTCTTAATTACTTTATTATAATTAAATTACTTCCCACCCTATAAACCCACAACCCGCTCCTAAAACAAATAACGCAATTAATATAATGATCAATTAATTAATAAAAATTAATAACCAATTCATAATTAATTAATTAATTATAAATGCTAATTAATAAAAATTATTCATTTCTTTATTATAATTAAATTACTTCCCACCCTATTCCCGGCGTTAAAAACACACAAAATACCGCCCGTCCATGTCCGAGTAGAAGATTATCCGTCCGCCACGGACGCAAACCCGCACGACAACCAAAAACCGCCCGCTCTGACGACCGAGACACCGGCCGTGAAATTATGATCTCCCCGACATGAGCGCGGTAAATCCACATATTCCCCGCCCGCCACCGTTTACAACAGTGATGAAAACTGACACGGCGGAAGCCCTGGCGGCCACGTCCGTGCACGGAAATCATCTGCATAGCCAAAGAAACACACACAACATGGCCAACAAGTCCACACAGCAAACCACGCCCAAATACACAAACACAGAACACATCCCAAAGACACATCCCCCCTGGCAAAACAAAAAAACTACAAATCCCAGAACACCAGCCACAACACACCTGAAAACAACAGCCCATCATGACACACCCACATAGGTAAGTACAAAAGCAGCCCCTTCACAGACCAAAATCCCTTGCACCACTACAAAGCGAAGACGACAGCAGAGAACACAGAGAGCCACAAAGGAAAGCAGCACACCACACGCACGCACCCATCACACCCATCACCACCACCACCACCAAACACCGGCACCACTAACCCCCTGCACATCACACACCGCACACCACACACCCACCGCACCAGCACCACAAATACCAAACCACACACCATGTCAACACAAAGAATGCCTAAGTACACTGCCACTGAGCTGACGGTCATGGTCGACGAGATCATCAAGGTGCACCCACAAATCTATGGGAACCAGGTCCAACAGACACCAGTAGCCACCAGAAACAGAATGTGGAGCAGGATCGTAGACCAGGTGAATGCAGTTGGGAACGTGCCACGCAACCGGGCTGAAATCACAAAGAGGTGGCACGACCTGAAAAGCGTGGTCAGGAAGAAGGAGGCCAAGAATCGTCAGCTGGCTGACAGGACTGGCGGCGGAAATCCCGCGCTATTCAAGACCTTCAAGGCGTGGGAGGAGAAGGTGCGAGGCATCCTACATTCGGAGAGTCTCACCGGAATACCAGGGGAGTGGAGGCTGGTAAGTACAAACAAATGTATACCAGCACATCGCTATGTACTGTCATGCACTACCAGAATGCCACTGCTCCGAGGGCCAAACACCCCCATGTCCAGTACACAATCCACAAGACATCACTCACACATGCAACAGACACTCCCACACACCCAACCCAAAGCTACCAACTAACAAAACCATGGGGGCATGTGTACAGTCAGCCAGCACCGCAACTCCCACCAGGTCCCCTTGTACTCCAGATGCGCCAGAAGGAGCACCGCCCACACCCACACTCATGTGTCAGCCATAGCTGCACTAACCAACAAGTAACAGGTAAGTAGCCTTAACACAAAGTCCGTGGGTCGGAGGGGGACTGCTGAAGTACAACACCCACCAGGCCCCTAGTCCTACAGCGCAGCAAGATGGAGCACTCCCCACACCCATGTGTCATCCATTGCAGTGCACACCTTCACCCGACAGGTAGATATCTTTCCCTACATGGAGGGGTGTCTGTGGGTGGTAAGCCATCACCACAACTCACAACAACGCCCCCACTCCCACAAGAAGATGGAGCACCCCTCCCTCTCATAACCATGTGGTATCCATTGCATTGCGCCCTCCAAACCAACAAGTAGGTAGACTACTGTACAGGGCGGGGTGTCTGTAGGCATGAGGACTGTATTACGACTAACATTTGGGACATGTCACGTAGCAGAGGAACAGGTAGCACTGCTCCCTGTCATAATCATGTGACTAATGTGCACACGGACATGAATTACAGAGTCATAGCCCACATGAGCCATCTCAAATACACTAACACGTAAGGAGTCACGTCTGCATGCACAAGTCTCACTGGAGTACTGACCCACATGGCGTGCACTGTGCCACTCATCACACACATCAGCAACACCACCGAAGTCTAGACCATGTAGTTGTGTCTGCTTTTTCCGTTGACATTGTACAATATCACCCATGTAAGTCTATCTTGTCTCAATGTAACAGAGTGGAACCCCAGTAATGTCACATACACCACTGGACCCATGAACCCCACAACTACACAATGCACATTCAAAATGTCACCCATCTCATCTCTCAGCCCCAGTGTCATGAAAGGTATATCATCAAAACAGCTGACCCATATACAGCAGTGCAGCAAAGAATCCTGCAGATGACCACAAATGTGTCTGCAGTGTCTGAAGCGCACGTCACACTGTGATGTACAACATACCCAATATAGTCAACACCCCAAGAGGACTGCATTGCTGCACATGGCTGAGGGTAGCACGCACACCAAGTAATTGTCCCATCTGCAATACGTCGTGTGGCACACAACCAGCACTCACTCACTAAACTGTCCACCTTCATGTCGACGACTCTGAAGATATGTCCAGGTCCACTCACCAGCGAGGAGCTGGAGATCCTGGATTCCGAGCTCCACGCACACTGCCCAAGGCTATTTCTTGCAAAAGTTGTGTGTGAAAGACAACTACAGTGTGTGTGGGAGTGCATGTGGGGGACACACATGTCGTTGATCCGCAGCACTATGAGTCAGAGCCTGTGGGGTTCCAACATGCACTGCTCACCATGCTTACTACAGGTGGAAGGGGTATGTAGGCTCTCTGGCGCTTTCCCATGCATGTCCCTCCCGAGTGGTGGTACATGGCATTTTCATGTCAGACATCCAGTGACGCAGCCACTTGGCAATGCAGGACTCAGGGCAGTTATTGCTTGTGAGAATGGCTGGCTGGGTCCCTGCTGGCCTTCTCAGTCTCAGCAGACCTGGGCTGCACATTGACCGCACAATCCTAGAAGGAGACAACACTGACTGTACAGTGGGTTACATGTGTCTTTTGTTCAGGACTCTCTTGAAATGCGCAAACTCAGCCCTGTCGATTGGATACACCATGCCTTGTGATAGGGATGTGTGTGAGAGTTAGTGGCACTGAATGTGACCTCCATTGCGGGGTGAGCCATTCACAGGGCGAGTACGTTGAGGGCTGCGCAGTGTTGAACACAGTGAGTCCACCCACAAAGATGTGTTGCCTTGTGATCTATGTGTTGGTACACCTGACAATGGACAGTAGATGTGGACTGACTACACATTGCTCAATGTGCTGGCAACCTGTATGTGAATGGGATGGACAGTTACTGTGTACACACTCCCACCAGCATGCATTCACGTGTGGTGTACACATGCTGTTAGGCCATGTCCGATTACTTCCTGGCTCTGTTGCACGTCTCTGAGTATTTGGGATGGGTCAGCAGCATGCCACTGTGATTGGTGGATGTGGGTGATGTTGAGAAGTGTATGAGTGATATTCCAAGCCTCTTGTGTACCATCCCTGCAGTTGGAAGTCCTCCAGCCCAAGGGCTTGTGATGAGCCATTGCAACCAAGTTGATGCCTCTGTGTATGTGTGACAGACAGTGCAGCCAATTCCACAAAGGGTGTGACGTCATCTGCCGGATGAGCTACTACATGGCGATAACGAATCGGGGGATGCCCACTCGTATTGTCAGGTCAGCACGGTGCTGCATTTCACCAGTAATGGTCTGCATCTTGACAGTCACACAGCCTGTGCCGGATGCATGTCTGTAGGGGCATCAGCAGCAAGCAAGTGTACAGTATTGTGGGATGGTGTCTTTTGCTGTGAGAGGCAGCATGTGTCCACAGCCTACCCATCATCTGGGTAATGTGATGTTTGTTGTGTGATGCAGTGGGTTGTAAGTGTACTCTGTGCTGTGTGCATCTGACATGCATATGCTAGTCCTGAGGCTCAAGATGTAATTTGAGCACGGGGGGCGTGGCTTGGCCAGCAATGGAGGTGGCAGTGCTGTAGCGGGGCTCCGTCTTCGGCTCCCAATCCTGGCCGCATAACCTCGGGGAAAATGGAGGACTGAGGGCTACCACACACGGTTGCAGTCCTGGAAGGGGCCCCCGATGCTCCGGAGCAACTGTGAGCGCTGGAGGCTGTGCTCGCTCGGTGTGGGCCTCCCCGACTGCTGGCGGACTGAGGGCGGCTCGCGCGGCCGGGCGCTGAGAGGTGCGTGAGTCCGGGGACTGACCCCGCCTCCTGGGCCTTGCCTGGCGGGCGTGCTTTGTTCGCCTTTGAAGACGACGGTGCCCAATATTAGACCCGGTCGGGACGGCCCATTGCCGGTCGGGTGGTGAGGCCCCGGGACCTGTATGGCCATAGTGGCCGGAGAGAACCGCGCGAGGCTGGGAGCCGGGCCGCTTCTCGGGCCTAGCCTGGAGAGGACGTAATAATAATGCTGTGGGGAAGGCGCTAGGGACTGCGGGAGTCAGCGCTGGTGCGGTGATGACCGAGGACCGGCCAATCCCCTGACATAACCGCTGAGCAAAAGGAGGAGAGGAGCCGGCTGCCGGGTGAGGTCAGTGACTGTGAAGATACGGAGGAGTTGCTCGAAGCGACCGGAGAGCCTTAACGGTGCCTGAGCGCACCAGTCCTTTTGCGGCTGTGGGGCAGAGTTTTGGGCTCTACACGCCCTGGCGCCTGGGGGTCGGAGTGTGGGGATCTGAGTGACCCCTCGAGGAGTCCGCGGTGGTGCGACACGGCTCGCGGGGACTTGTTGGACTGCTACAGCCGCGAGAGGCATATATAACCCAAGGCGGGGGTGGTGCGTGAATGGTGGGCCCTCCTCTGCATATCAACGAGAGGTGCCCTGCTGCCATTAAACACCCAGCTGGTCTCGTCCGTGGTGCTTCGCTGAGGGCGGGTAGCCCTGCACTTGCAAGCTGCTGAGCTGGGGGACACTACAGGGTACTGTTGTTGAGGCAGATCGGTACTGACTAGACGCCGCTGAACTACACCGGACGTGGAAGAAAGGTGTAGATCCTGGACTCCGCACTGACAACTGCCGGACCGAGAGACGCCCAGCGAAGAGCACAACTTTGGCGGCTCCATGTCGAGAGGAGGCCGAACGAAAGCAGGAAAAGGGGGAACGGCAGCCCCCCCTCCACAGACTCGGGCACAAGCGGACAAGATGGCAGGAGTGGAGACGGTAGACCCAATGTCGCACAAACTAGACGCAGTCCTGGCAGCTGTTGAAAAGCTAGGAGAAACAATGACTCAGATCCGCAACTCCTTGGTGGGTAAAATAGATAAAGTGGCGCTGGACCTCACGTTGCTGCACGCGGACCACCGGAAACTCACGGATCGCACTGCTGCCACCGAGGGGGACTTGGCGGAGGTCTCTCCACGAGTCTCTGTGGCAGAAAAGGACATTCGCGAACTTCAGAATAGGGTGGATTTTCTGGAGGACAGAGCCGAGGACGCGGAAGGCAGGGCCCGACGCAATAACGTGCGCGTAGTGGGCCTGCCGGAGGGAACAGAGGGAAGGACAGCTGTGGCTTACGTCGAAGACTGGCTCCGGTCACTTCTGCCGGGAGGTGCCCTCTCTCCACAGTTTGTGGTTGAGCGAGCGCATCGGGTCCCTGCCAGTCACCCCCCACCAGGCTCCAAACCACGGCCGCTCCTGATCCGCCTCTTGAATTATCGGGACAGGGACACCATCCTCCAGGAAACTCGAAAATTACAGGAGATACGAGTGGACAACCAGAAGGTCATGATATTTCCCGATTATACCTTTCAAGTCCAGAAACAGCGACACTCTTTTCTTGCAGTAAAGCGCAGACTACGGCAGTGTGATCTAAAATACTCTCTGCTGTTTCCGGCGAAGCTGCGGGTTGTGGCGCATGACAGGACTCACTTTTTCACTACCCCAGAAAGTGCTGAGGAATGGCTTGACTCTCACAATGATGGAACAAATGGGAGGGAGGAACGAGCGCCAAAACCCCCACAGCGGAGGAGACGTCGACGACAACGGCCGACACAACCCCGAACATTGCGAGCTCCTGGCCCTGCGCCGGACCAGATACTGAGTGGACAACTGGAAGCGATACAAGCGGTGGCAAACATCGGGGACTCGCTGGGCACCCATTCACACTCGGACTCGGACCGGCATGGGCCGCCTAGCGATGATGACCTGTTGGACAATTTATCTGCCTCTCCAGGATCCGATATTCTGCCCCATGTCACCCCGCAGACCTCGGAGAACATTGCCTGACACTCTGTGTACCGTTTGTTAGTTTCTGTTATTGCAGACAGTCCAAGTGATGCATAACCTCACCGGATACGCAAGTATATAATTGTCTGTATAATTTTCAGATGCCGCACACTTCTGTTGATTTAGGTTATGATGAAGTGACAGTCAGGGTACGGTTACGATACACAGATAGGCTCCTTCTACTGGCCCCTTCATATATGGGAATAGTATAAATAGCACATGGGTGGTGGCCCTATCTTCTTAGGATGCGGTCAGGGACGGGATTAGCTGCAAAGGATGACCCTTTTTCCAATTTCCCCTATCTTTCCTCTGCAGTACGTTTCCCTTAGGATAACTTCCACATTGCTGTGCACCACAGTTTCCCCCAGATATTAGTTGTGTGCTATTGTACAGACGGTTTGGGCACTTGCCTGTTGCATAGTTGCTCTCATGGTATTATTATTCTATATGTTTTTAATATTTTGTATGCCATCTTATTTTAGCAAAGGTATGTTGGCTGCCAACCAAGTACGTGCCAGACAATTCATCTTAGAGCAGCCATTGTGCCCCTACGGTTGGCCCCTCTCGCCCTCCAGCCGGGTGAACCCCTCAACACCCCTGATTCTACACAGACATGGCGCCCCTTAAAATAGGAACCTGGAATGTGCGGGGCATCCATAACCCAGCGCGCCGATATTTAATATACTCATATTTACGGCGACACCACATACAGATAGCGCTACTCCAGGAAACGCATATACCACAGACAGAAATTATACGTCTTCGCAGGCGTTGGAGGGGGCAGCTTTATGCGACAGGCTACTCCGCATATGCGCGTGGGGTCCTGGTATGGGTGCGACCGGGAACTCCATTTAGGGTGACTGATACAATGATAGACGAGGGTGGCAGATATGTCATGGTGAAGGGAGTTTGGGATGGTAAGCCGATAGTAATAGCGTCACTATATGCACCAAATACTGAGCAGGCAGCCTTTTTGGATCACATCACCCACAAACTGGCTGTCTGGCATGACACACCCATGATCTTAGGTGGTGATTATAACTGTGTGTTAGATGCCTCTCTGGATCGTTCTTTCCCTCCCCTGCCAGGCACAGTCACACATGTAGCCATGAAGGCGCTGTCGCGTTGGGCGGAGCAGTGGCACCTCTCGGATGCGTGGCGCCACAGGAACCCGCAGGATAGAGTCTATTCCTACTATTCGGGGGCCCATCGGCTGCATACGCGCTTGGACCGCTTCATGGTGTCCGACGATCTCTTACCATGTATTACAGGGTCCTCCTATATGGGACATACACACTCTGATCATAACCCGCATCTACTAGACTTGCGATGGGAGGTTGAGCAGCCCCCGATCCCATTGTGGCGTCTTCAATCAGATGTGCTCTTGGATGCGCCATTCAGGGATCTGTTGGCCACTACCATAGCACAGTACATTGAGGAAAACGCAGGCACGGCCTCATCGCCATTAGTGGAGTGGGATGCTTTGAAGGTGGTGGTCAGGGGCCACTGTCTGGGGACACAGGCGGGAATGCGAGTGCAGTTAGAGAAAGACCTTACCAATCTCGGAACGGAAATTGCTCGTTGACCGAGCAGGGGGCCGCGGAGGGGGCAGAGGAACAACGAAGCCGGCACGGAGAGGAACACGCACGGCTGTTGGAGCGGTTGAAATGCCTTAACTACGCTGCACACGCGGCACGGACACATCACATGAGTGATAAGGCCGGTAGGCTGCTTGCATGGCTAATTCGCCAAAGCGAGTCGTCAGCGCCAATAGTATCGGTCCGCACAGCGAATGGGAGAGTAGCGCACACGCAGAGAGATATACATGATGCGTTTGTGGCACATTATCAGGAGTTGTATAAATCACGCGCGCGAGCTACGCTTCTAGAGATGCGACGCTACCTGGAGGGCCTGGCCCTACCACAGCCCACAGGTCCTCAGAGGGAGGAGCTAAATGCCCCTCTCACTACCGAGGAAGTCCGGGAAAGTATCTTTTCCTGTCTAACGGGAAGTCGCCAGGCCCGGATGGGCTGCCAACGGAATTCTACAAGGCGTATGCTTATCTTTTGGTGCCGCAGCTGTTGACGGTTTACCAGACCGCAATGGCCGACTCCGCGTTACCAACCACGCAGAGTGAGGCTCTGCTGGTGTCCCTTCTAAAACCTGACAAAAATCCAGACTCTCTGGGTTCGTATCGCCCATTAGCGCTCCTTAATACGGACTACAAAATATTCGCATCACTCCTGGCCAGACGACTTTCGCCCTTAGTAAAAACACTGGTGCACCCAGACCAAAATGGATTTGTTCCAGCTAGGTGCACATCGCTCAACATTCGTCGGTTTTCAGAATTCAAGAATATGCAGTGGATAGATGGCCCCGTTCGGGATGCCTGGTACTGGACCTGGAAAAGGCATTCGATTCGTTGGAATGGCCTTACCTGGCGGCAGTCCTGGACACATACGAGTTGGGGAGAATTATTTGAATATGATTCGATTATTGTACCAGCGTCCCACAGTTCGGGTACGTGCACGGCAAGTTAATCTCTGACCCTATTCGAGTGCGGCGAGGGACGCGACAGGGCTGTCCTCTGTCCCGCTGTTGTTCTCCTTAGCGATGGAACCTTTGGCTATGCTGCTCAGGAGAGATGGTAGAGACTGGGGAATACTGCTGGGGGATGGGCTACACGCTGTCTCCCTCTACGCTGACGACCTGTTGTTGTATCTTCGGGATGTTACTGCTATCCCGGAGTCCATTGCCGGAATACTTAATACCTTCGAGGAGTACTCGGGTCTCCGGGTGAACTGGGCCAAATCGGGACTATACTCATTCCGGCATGGCATATCGGAAGAGGAGGTACTTTTCAATACTCAGCCAATTGCATGGTACCCCACCACTTTCCGATATCTTGGTATATTTATATACCGGAAGCCAGAAGACATATTAGATGGCAATTTGATGAGAGCAATATCGGCGATCCGTGCTCAGATACAGTTTTGGAAAACGCTACCATTGGGTGTTATGAGCCGCCTCGCCCTGTTGAAAATGATTGTACTCCTAAACTACTCTACTATTTCTCAAATCTCCCAATTTACGTACCTAGTAAACTTTTTCGGAGTTGGAGCGTTCTCCCGAGACCTCATATGGAATGCGGGAGGCCACGAATTGCTCTGTGGAAGATGTATGCCCCCATAGACCAGGGTGGGCTGGCGGTCCCCAATTTGGAGCTGTACTATTTGGCTGCTCAGCTTCAATGGGTGACGAAATGGCTAGATGGCAGGTGTCTGGAGGACACGGCGACATTGCAGCAGCCCTGGACCCACCCGAGGGTAAGTCACCTGTTCCACCCGGTAGCTAAATCCCGCGACCGACACAGTTATATACGGGACTGGCACATAGGTGTTATAAGAGGAGTCTCTACCTCACACGCGCGGCATTCCCATATGCCCCTACATTGCCATTACTGGGGACACCCCGGGGCAGGACTGGCACTTCGAGTGCCGCCCTGATGCCCTGGCGAGCGGTGGGCGTAGACACACTGGGTGATCTTTACATGGATGGCGCACTGTTGACATTTGAGGCGTTGACCGAGGACACTGGACTGCCGGCGGGACAGTTCCTCCTCCATACATCCCTCCTGTCGGCTTTGACAGCCGCATTGGGTGTTCTGACAGTAGAGCCACCAACGCATCTAGTATTACAATACTTACATGTCATGGGGGCAGGATCGCATGTAGTGCATTGGCTGGTAGAAGCGCTCCTTACGCATACACTGACACCGATGCGGCAGCTCCGAGGCAGGTGGGAGGAGGACAGAACCAGGCCTTGGACGGAGAAAGAATGTGGTGTCATTCTGGCTGGGTCCAGGAATATACCGCGGACGCCAGGTTCAAACTTATACAAACATATATCATTCACAGGGCGTACCTTTCACCGGATAAGATAAATCGGTATTTTCACATTGACACCTCTGCATGTCCGCGTTGTCAACAATTAGACGCAACTTTGCTGCATATGCTGTGGGATTGCGCTCCCTTCTGCAGTACTGGCGGGACGTGACCACGACTCTTGCCGCTAGTACAAGCACACTCCTGCCGCTATCGTGGGAAGTCTGCATTCTAGAGCTTTACCCCCGATCCAAAAAAAATAAAGTAACTGCGAGGTTCCGAGATCTAGGGCTGATAACTGCAAAGCGGCTGATAACCAGGAAATGGAAACACGCAGACCCCCCAGTGGCAGTCAGTTGGAGGGGCTCATTTACAGTTTGGGCGCAAGCAGAAAGCACGGTGCTGCACAGGGAGGAGACAGCAGGGCTCCGTAAGTACCCCATCGCCCAAAGCTGGGACATATTACTGGCTACCCTCCGATGTGGAGACCCAGATGAAGTAGGGACCCCTATAGTTAGTCCGCAGCGCACATGAACACGACCTAATGCGCGGTCGGGGAGGACCAACTTGCTCTTGGAGGGTGGGGAGGGGCAGATTTATGTGCCCTTTGTACCATTGACACTGAACGATTAGCTGTTATCTTGACGCCTGAGTGGGCAGGCTGTATTCACCACCAACTGAGTGAGGAACTCCACAATAGAAGTACTGGTTGTACGAGTCACACCGAGTAGTGTAATAATTACATTTATAATAGGATGGCTAGTTAACATGTTATGTTTAAGTTAATTGATTGTTATAAGAAACATTGTTTAACTATCATTTTATGGTGGAGACCTCTTATCTTTTCAAAGTTATGCAATCTCTTATCTTCTGTGTAACATCGCATTGATCCGGATTGATAACTGTCCCTGCATGCATTGGAGTCACTCCGATACTATATAGCGACATGTTGATTCCTACCAGATGTCTCCTTGATGGGCGATGGCCAACTATGCCTGTAATGTTAGATCCAGGATGTAACGACAAGTGAATGCAATAGCACAAAGAAAGTTCAATATGAGTGATCATGCGCGACAGGGCGGCTGATGTATATCTACTATGTATGAATAGTGGCGCACTGTTGTGGTACTATGTAACACTGCTTTCATTTCTTCTTATTACATTTGAGATATATGCCGACTATCAGCCTACAGAAAGTATTGTACAAAATACGAGATATGCCATGACAGATAAAATAAAAAAAGAAACCT